>JAHRHZ010000070.1:4985249-5060944 GCA_024137785.1 Ginglymostoma cirratum
GGGATGGGGGAGGAGGGGATGAGGGATGGGGGAGGAGGGGATGAGGGATGGGGAGGAGGGGCTGGGGGGAAGAATGGAGGGGGGAAGAATGGAGGAGGGGGGGAAGATTGGAGGAGGGAGGGAAGAATGGAGGGGGGGGAAGAATGGAGGGGGGGGAAGAATGGAGGGGGTGCGGGATAGGGGGATGGACAGAGAGGGAATAATGGGGGATGGAGGGAGGGAATGGGGATATATAGGGTGGGGGGTGGATGGATTTAGAGGATGCGGGGATGGAAGGAGGGGATGGAATGGATGGAGAGGATAGCGGGTTGGACAGAGAGGGCATGATGGCGGGGGTAGGGGTGGATGGAGAAGATGGGGGATGGAGGTGACGGATACAGGGAGGTGGGGGAGCGGTTGCAGTACATGGCGGGGAGGTTGTAAGGATCGGTGGGTGAAGGTTGCCGGGAACAGTTTGAGGTGCCGCTCCGAGTCCAGCATTCAGGGTTTCCTCTTGTCCATGCAGGCTGCGTCGTACACGGCGTCACAGAACGCAATGTAGTTAACGTCGTGGCGGTTGCCAATGGTAACCCGGAAACGGTGGCACAGCACCCGGATGTCGTGCATGCTCAGTAGGCTTTCCAGGTTTAGCCCCACGAGCACGCGGTGGAACTGAGACTGCGTGACGCTGCCGATGTTGAGGCCGTCATAGTCTTCAAACGGCGGGAATAGCTGGAGCTGCCTCTTCTTCACCTGCCGACCACAAAGACACTTGTCGGTAACTCGGGTCCGGGCGGCGCTCTCCCAGAGTCCGAATCCGGTTGGAGAGCGTTACCCATCGGTGCCATCACGTGACCCTGCTCCGCGCAGCCCAACCGGGACAAATAGCTTCCCCTCCCCCACACCCCACCGAACCACCCCAAACCTCGCGATAACACGGTGTGGCGCTGGATGAACACAGTAGGCCAAGCAGCGTCGGAGGAGCAGGAAAGCTGACGTTTCGGGCCTAGACCCTTCATCACCTCTAGTATTCTAACGAACAAAAGTACTCAAAGATGACAATCAGTTCACGGCCTAGTGGAGTCTATGGTTTTCTTGCACCAGTAAGTCTCCAGAAATGACCTTATTATACTGTATAATTCTGATGGGAACAGCAAGAGGCCATTCAGTCCCTCAAGTCTGTAATGTCAGACAGTTACACCATTTACCTCCCGTCTTGGCTCCATCATCTTCGATACCACTGTCTTAACAATGTGTGAGATATCCACCCATTTCAGTTCTGAGATTTTAAATTGATCTCAACCCCTGCTCAGTATCAAGAACCTTTGTGGGGGAGAAAGTTCCAGATTTGTACTATCCTCTCTGCGAAGATGTGCTGCCTGACCTCACCCCAAGCTGAAACCCTACAGTTAGTCCTGATCAATCTAAACTCTTAACAATTTAGGAAACAGTTCCCTCTTTCTTCACCCCATCAACTCCTTGAATCATCCCAAATGTTACAATTAGTGTAAGCTCCTGAATTTCACTTATGGACCTGTTTCAATTCCTGCTCAGGGAATGACATCTTGTGGCCTCCTGTGGTTCAGTGATAGTGCCCCTACCTCTAAACCAGGAGACTAGATTCAAATCTCACCTGCTCCAGACTTGTGTCATAACAGGTTGATTAAAAATACCCCTAAACTGGAGGAAGTAACCTATACAGACAATCACCAAACTGTTTAGCCCCTTCTTCACTGAGGTATAATTCTGGTGAATCAGCACTGCTCCCCTTCAATGTCAGTCTACCATTCCTGCACTGGGCTGCACAGAACCAAACACTGTTGCTAGTAGAGCAGAGTGTTACCTTGCTGTACCTAAACAGGAATAGAAGGTGTTGGAGATGAGGGTAACTAGAGGCATTTTATGATACACAGCCAAATCATGAAAACGCAGGAAAAAAATACATTTTCCGTTGAATTCCCATGTGAGTTAATTTACGACAGATAAAATGAGCCTGAGTAACTCGGTAAAGCCAGATGTTTTAGGAAGCTTACACTGCTGCAAATCTGGAAATAATTGGACGGTGTATTTTTTTGACCATTGAGCAACATTCCCTCGAAACTCCGTGTGTTTTGCGCAGGATGATTGGTGTGCTGACACCATTCCCAGCATTGACTTCCAGTTTCAGAAAATTAGCAGGAATGCTGCTTCTGAACCTGTTTTCGGACTCGAATGAAGGTGAGGAACTCACACCGTGTGGGACATTGTGAAAATCACAATGATTTTCACTGGAGTGGTCTACTCCTGAACTGGATGCCTTCTGACTTGGAACAATGGCATTGAGAGATAGAGGGTGCTTCAAAATGGCGGGGAGGTGGCAGCATGGGGATAACCTGCTTACTCCCATTGGGGTCATTCAGCACGACCCTCTCAACAGCACAGAAATAGATCCTTCGGTCCAACCAGTCCATGCCGACCATAATGCCAAGCTAAACTAGTCCTACCTGCCTGCAGTTGGCACATACCCCTTCAAACATTTCTTATTCATGTACTTATCCAAATGATTTTTAAATGTTGTAACTGTACCTGCATCTACCACTTCCCCTGGAAGGTCAGTCCACACAAACACTGTGTAAAAATATTGCCATTTGTGTTTTTTTTAAATCTTTCTCCTCTCACTTTTTAAAAAATGCCCCCTTGTCTTGAAATCCCCCACCCCCAGGGAAAAGACACCTGCCATTCACTTTATCTATGTCCATCATTTTTTATAAACCTCTATAAGGTTATCTCTCAACCTCCTACCCTCCAGTGAAAAAAATCCCACCCTATCCAGCCTCTGCTTAAAGCTCAAATCTTCCATTCCTGGCAACATCCTGGTAAATCTTTTCTGAACACTCCAGCTTAATATCCTTCCTATAACAGGGCGACCAGGACTGGAAACAGTACTGTATAAGAGGCCTCACCACTGTACTGTACAACCTCAACATGACTTCCCAACTCCTATACTCAAAGCTCTGAGCAATGAAGGTAAACGTGCTAAACACCTTAATCACCCTGTCTACATGTGATGCAAACTTCAAAGAATTATGAACCTGAACCCCTCGCTCTCTCTGTTTTACAACACTACCAAAGGCATTACTTTTAACTGCATAAGCCCTGCCCTTTAAATTGAACAGTCTGGGTGTAATCCATCATGGGCTTTCGTTCACTTTTTACCAAGGAACAAAAGGGCCCTTGAACATTGAGGCCTTCTCCCACAGAAGTCTCGAGGCTCCAAGCCTTACAACCAGACCTACTATCTATACCTGTCCTGCACTTTATCCTACCACCCCAGTATGGATCAGATAAGGAACATCCTGCGAGATTTTGAAAGTTATCATTTCAATATGTTGCAGCTCTGCACTCACTCGTTCTGTTGGAGTGTGTATAGCACAACTTACTGCCTGGTCAGAGAGCTTAGGGAACCAGTCACGGAGTTTGTGACTTAAGACACAGGGCACCTAAACTAGATAGGGATGGCCAGTTTCTCCCTAAAGGGTGTTTATGACGATCCGAAAACTCCATGTCATTTTTCTGGTGGCAACTTATTCTATGCTGGTAGCCCAGCCCCCTTACCACCAGCGAACTCAGTTCTCAATTCCTCTGCTACCCGTATGCATTCATTATTAATCCTCTTGTGATGTGTTTACCCTTTCTGCCAGTCTAGCCAGAGCTTGCTGGTAAGCAGTGATCTCCTCTGTCGTCAGAGTGTTCAGAGTCCAATCTGGTGGTGGCTTGTACTGGGTTACCTGGAGGATGGGAACATCAGTGATTTAACAGTGTAGATATTCACCTGAAACTCATGTTATTTTAGCATCTGCGTTGACAATGGCAAGGAAATATCAACAAGTGACAACAGGTCCCTAATAGGAAAATCATTCGGATAGCAAACATATAAACTGTATATTGGCTGTTGTGGTACAATCGTAGTGTTCCTACCTCTAGGCTAGAAGACCCCATCCCACCTGCTCCAGAGATGTGCCAGTAACATTTTTGGGCAAGTTGATTAACTGTGTCATTAACATTGGTCAAATGAGTACCAAAAAAAAACTGCCCTCCCTCTCTCAAACGCAATTATTGTACATAATTTATATTTCATTCAATGGTCCAAATAATGAAAAGAATTTTAATGAAAATATTGTAAAATGCTAAAAACTTGCAGCACAAGAGAGGCTGTTTGTTCCATCAAGTTTGTGCTAGATCTTTGAGAGAGCTTTTCTGCTTACTCCTGCTTTTTGCCCATAACTCTGCATGTTCCTCATCCTTAAATACATGTCTGACTCCTTCCTAAAATCATTTATAGATTCAGCTTCTACCGTGGCATATTTCAGACCTCAACACCTCTCCACATCTGTGCCTTAGAAGATTTGCCAACGGTTTTGAATCTTTGACCTCTGCTTACTGACCCGGTCAGTGGTGGGGATGGGCCTTTTCTTTCTCTGTTTACTCCATGAAACCTTTTACCAACAAGAAAATTTGTATCAAGTTGCCCCTTAACCATCTCTGTTCCAGGTAGAACATGTGAATTTCTCAAACCTCTTCCCACAGCTGATTCCCACTTCCTTTTTGCTGATTTAATACTCTAGCCATGACCTCTGTCTCCTGATGAACGATAGAGTCTTTAATATGCTCAATATTTTGCTCTGTTGACCTCTTACACTCTGACATCTCTAAAATCCCTGTCACTTTAAACTCCTTCAGCCCCACAACCCTCTTGACATATTTGACCTCATCTCATACAGACTTCTAGAGCATCCCTGATTTTAATTCCTCTCTGTTAGGTAGCTGTGCCTTAAGTTACACATCTGTCTCTCCACTTCACTTCCCTCGGAGACGCTCCCTAAAATGCAACAACCAAACTGAACGCAGGAAGTACAGGGCAATCAGGAATGGCAGTCAATGCTGGCCTAGCCAACAACATCCACATCCTGTGAATGAATAAAACAATGGTTTTAAAAAGTTCCCTTTAAACGAGTCTGATATAATGACCAGATAATTTGTTTTAGTTTATTAGCCAGGATCTGGAGAGATTAGATGTGCTCTTCTTTCAAACAGCAACATGAGATCTTTTACATTTACTCAAGAAGCCCAACAGAGGCTCGGTTTAAATCGCTATCTGAAAGTTGGCTGCATTCCCTCGATATTGCACTCACGTCCCAGGAATGGGGTTTGAACCCAGAAATGTCTGACTTTCAGCTCCAAACGGAGCCCACAGCTGACCCCCAGAATAGGATCGAGCATCGGGTCCCGCAGTACACTGAAAGTGTGAAATGGGGTAATCCCTGGAAGAGGTTGTCACATTCGTCTTTGAGCTGGAGTCAGTCTGAGCTTTTCAATTTGGGCTGTGATTTCTCCCAAGAGCTCCTTCCAAAAGGGAACATTAGAAAGAATGCACACACACACACACACACGCCCGCACAGCTACTGCGCCAGCCAGGCATTGCCACACACAGAAACACATGATCACATGTAAAGACTCAAATGCATCCACTGCGACACATATACAAGACAACTGAGAACCACAGCTGAGATAGCAAGAACTGTAGACGCTGGAGTCAAAGATAACACAGTGTGGACCTGGAGGAACACAGCAGTTCTGGCAGCATCAGTGGAGCAGCAAAGTTGACGTTTTGGGTCCTGAAACATCAACTTTCCTGTGCCTCTAATGCTGCCTGGCCTGCTGTGTTCCTCGAGAACCACGACTGACCGTCACCACCACCATAGAAGGGTTAAATCTGTACTCAGCAAAATGAGCTCAGCCCTGAGGATCTCTGTATACAGCTCAACACAGAGCAATTAACTTCTGAGAAAAGAATCTAGTGGCAATATATCCTCTGAGAACTTTACACATTGAATAAAAGATGTTCTTACATTTCTACTGTAAATTGTGAATGGGGTGGATCTGTGGGTTTGAAAGTTGCTGAGTTTTACTTGAGATCTAACATTTTCCTTGAGATCTAACATCTTGTCTAGCACTTACTGAAAGTAAGCATGTAGGTGCAGCAAGCAGCGGCCTTTGTAGTTAGATGATTCAACTATAGGAGGAGGGATATCTTGATGCGATTATACAGGGCCTTGTGGAAACCACACCCACAGTATTGTGTGCAGTGTTGGTCTCCTTACCAGAGAAAGAATATTTTGGCTTTGAAGGGAGTGTAACAAAGATTTACTAGGCTGATTCTTGGGATGGCAAGACAGGTATGTGAAGAGAGACTGGATGGAATAGGACTATCTTCACCAGAGTTCAGAAGAATAAAGTGGGGTGGTGGGGAGTGCATAGAAACCTATAAAATACATACAGGACTAGGCAGGGTAAATGCAGGAAGGATGTTCTTGATAACTGTGAAGTCCAGTAGAAGGAGTCTAGGACAGGGGGTAGACTATTTAGGACTGAGATTAGAAGTAATTTCTTCATCCAGAGAGTGATAAACTGATGAAATTGTCCTCCACAGAAAGTGGTCAAGGCTAGATCATTGAATATTTTCATGAGGGAGTTAGATATAGTCCTTAGGGCTAACGGAATCAAAGGAATTGGGGAAGAAGTGAGAACAGGGTACTGAGTTGGATGATCAGCCATGATCATATGGAATGATGGAGCTGATTCAAAGGGCCTAATGGCCTACTCCTGCTCCAACTTCCTATGTTTCTATCCCCCGTGAGAGACGGAAACCAATATTTACTAAGGTCACTGAACATACCTCTGCTCGTGGAAACTTCTCAAGATGATCGAGTGTAAAAATAGATTCAATTTCAGCAATGAATAGTTTATAATCAATGTAGCCTGGCATCTTACATGATTCATACCTGCAGAAGAAAACAATATGCAGAATGTAAATTGAAAGGGCTACGATTATACAGAAATCTCACATTAATGCTGGAACAACACTTCAACCATTTCTCTCGTTTTATTTAATGTTGCAATGTTTCCAATAGTTGCTATTGCAGGAGAATGTTGACAATAACTGATAGTGAAGAGGCTGGAAGGAAGAAGTTAGAGGGGTTTTGGTTCTGCGAGCTGGTTTACTCAGGTGCTGCTTGCAGTGTGGTTTTCACTGAAGCTGCCATATTGTTGAGGGGTGGGGCTGGTGGGTTAATTGTTGAGGAGGGGATTTGTGATGAGGCTGGCATTCATTGGCAGGCGCGGGTCAGGGAGAGGAGGGACAGTTAAAGATTGGCTGCTGTGAGAGACCAGGGAATGACACACCTAGCGAACAAGATCCCGCCTGTGTCCATGGTGATCTGCTAGTCAATACCCTTCAACATGAACAAGATGTTTTAATAGCTGAGACAGTAACCCTGGCACAGATTCTAGAGCACAGTTCAATTAGGAGTTGGAATTTTCCTCAAGTTAGCATCTTTGGAAACTCCTGAACCCATCCAGGCCTCAGATGTACTTGCTTCCCTCTGGATGCTAGTCTAGGAGGTTGAGAGGATTGCACAGGTTTCAGGGAAGACTTTACCTCCTAAACCAGGCCAAGGCTACTCAGAAAGGTAACCTTTCAGCTTGGAATCTGAAAAGGGAGGACCTTAGGCCCCAACATGAACAATGATCCACATTCCATAACCCTGAGCTACAAGGTCCAGTATCAACATTGTCATACTAGAAGAAACCAAAATACCTGATGCAAACTTTAATTACATGTTCTAGTGGCATGGAAGGGGCACTGAAGACTATTAAGAACATTGTCTGAATCAATAAGATTGAGTGAACATGACAGGGATGTTCAGGATCATGCACAAACAAATCCTGGGTGAGACAAAGCAATGAAGATTTGGTTTTGACTCTATAAATTCAGATTTGGCTTTAAGCTCAGTTGGGTTGCTGTTGCAATGTGTAGACAATGAATGGACATTTCAATGAGTTTGTATTTGGCGACCTGCTTCCAGCTTCAAGTCTCCCTTGGAAACAGTTTCCAAAGCTACTGAAAGCATGACATCTTTTTAAGTGCTGCATTTGATTGCAGCCCCGTTCAGGTCTACAGTTGTTCCAACTAAGAGAAAGTATAGAGAACCTGCAATCAGGCATTAACTCTTCGATTTACTTTAGACAAGACTGTATCAAAATAGTTGAAGAAACTTGATGTTTGGAGAATCATGACTGGAGCTATCACATTTGGGACCAAAACGACATAAAGTTGCATTTATAGAAACTTCAAAGGAGTAAAACAGCACCAGACACTCCACAGCATGTTATCAAACAAAATTTGCCATCTGAGGTGATGTTAGGACTAAAAGCTCGGTTCAACAGTTTGACTTTAAGGAGTGCTTTAGACGAGAAAGAGCTGAGGACATTTAGGATGGGAATTCAAAGGGGTTGTGTTTAACAATGTCAAGTTGAAGCCCTGTTATTTTAAGCTGAAAAAGTACCAAAACCTGCTGTGTAAACTCACGCTTTCTCGAGTATCTCCATCTCTGAAGGTTGTAGCTCAAACCCATCCAAGTCAAGGGCTCTCCTGAAGTTACTCTTTGAAATACGTCCACTATTCAGTTTGTCAAAGTCCTTCATACGGTCTCCAATCTTCACCGGCTTTCTGAATGTCTGAACCAACACAACAGGGGTAAGATACAACCTACAACAAGCAATAACTGTCTGTTTCATACCTCATGTATCTCAACTATGAACATTGAATCATGCAATTGTTTCACTAAAAACCTCTTCACATTCCACTTACCTTCTGAAGTGGATTTCAGTAGAGATGGGTCAAATTGGCCTTGAAGAGGTCATAAAGCAGCCAACATGATATTTGCCATCTCTTCATACTGAATTCAGTACCAACATTCCAAGCCTATTAAATTTCGAAGTTAACCACTCTGTATTCAGTATTATGGGATTTTAGCATAGGGTAATTTTTTAGGTGTTGCACAGAGTGGGGCTGTGTACTCTTGAGTTTAAAAGACTCAGAGATGACACAATTGAAGCATGTAGGATCCTGAGGGGACTTGGCTGGGTGAATGTCAAAAGGATGTTTCCTCTTTTGGGAGAATCTAGAACTAGGGCTAAATTTAAAAAAATAAAGAGGCATCCATTTAAGACAGAAATGAGAAAAAATCCCTCAGAAGGTTTTGAGTCTTTGGAATTTCCTTCCTCAAAAGGCAGTGGATGCAGAATCTTTAAATATTTTTAACGCAGAGGTAGGTAGATTCTTGATTACCAAGGGGATGAAGGATTATCAGGGTTTTTTTTAGGAATGTAGAGTTCAGATTAAAATCAGATCAGCCATGATCTTACTAAATGTTGGAGCAGATTGAAAGGCCGAGTGAGCCAGTCTCGTCCCTTGTTCATATGGGAGGAGATATGGGAGGAGAGGTCAAGACGGGAAAAATCAGTTGGACGTGACTTTGATCTGATTACAGAGGTCATTCTTCATCTTGTCAACATTCACACTCCCTATTTCTGGAATCACTAACTCTTTCCTGGGACAGATATCCTTGAGGGTCAAGGATACCTCAATGCCTTATGTGTCAGTCTGGACAAGTGTTAGTGAGCTGAGTAATCGGTTTAGCTTTTATTTTAATGCTTGATTGATCTTCAAAGCCTAACTGTAGGTAGCAAGTTGATACTCAGACCAAGAGCACAACCTGTTCCGTGGGGTAGTAATCCCTGTGATCTTGTGCATCACTTTATGCAGTACAAACTCCTTGCTGGTGCAAAAGTATGAGAACCAATTGTTGGCAGGGAAAGACTTCGAAGCTCTTTTCATCCCCTAAGCTATTGTTTCTATATCTTTGCACAATTTTCTTGGAGAATAGTATGATGCAGTGAGAGAATTCTATTTTTTCATGGTATGGGGGCGGACACTGGTTAGGCCAGTTGTCACCTGTCCCTAATTGCCCTTGAAATGAGAAGCCTTCTTGAACTGCTCTAGTCCATTTGGTACATGTAGCTGTTCAAGATTTCAAACCAGAGACAAGGAGGGTTTCTAAGTCAGGGTGGCGTGATGCCTGATGGGGAATTGCAGAAAGTGGTGTTCCCAGGCATCTGTTGTCCTTGTCTTTCCAGATGGTAGAAAAATACTGTTGACATAGTCTTTGGGAGTTGCAGCAGCTGCAAATGATGCACACTACTGCATTTGTATAGCACCTTTAACATTGATGGTGATATTTGGGCCAGAGGTTTGTGTAGGAACTAGATTTTAAGGAGCATCCTAAGTATAGTCGGAGGGTTATTAAAGGTTTTACAGGAAGGAATTATAAAACTTTGGGTAGATAGATGAAGACAAGACCACTAATGTGAGACGAATATAAGAGGAGAGTGCAACACACCAGAATTGGAAGAGTGCACAGACCTCAGAGCTTTGTGGGGTTGGAAGAGATGACAGAGATTGATTGGGGTAGTGCTGTGGGGATGGATTTGAGAACAAGAATGAGAATTTTAACATCAAGAAGTTGCCAAATTGGAGTCGGACTAGATCAGTAAGAAAATTGAGTAACTCGTCCTCACCCTCAACAACTTTTCTTTCAATTCCTCCCACTTCCTACAGACAAAGGGGGTGGCCATGGGTACCCGCATGGGCCCAAGCTATGCCTGCCTCTTTGTAGGTTACGTGGAACAATCCCTCTTCCATACTTACACTGGCCCTAAACCCCACCTCTTCCTCCGCTACATTGATGACTGTATCGGCGCCGCCTCGTGCTCCCACAAGGAGCTCGAACAGTTCATCCACTCCACCAACACCTTCCACCCCAACCTGAAGTTCACCTGGACCATCTCCAACACTTCTCTCTCCTTCCTGGACCTCTCTGTCTCCATCTCGGGCAACCACCTAGAAACCGATGTCCATTTCAAGCCCACAGACTCCCACAGCTACCTGGAATACACCTCCTCCACCCAACCTTCTGCAAAAATGCCATCCCCTATTCCCAATTCCTTCGCCTCCGCTGCATCTGCTCCCAGGATGAGACATTCCACTCCCGTACATCTCAAATGTCCTCATTCTTCAAGGACCGCAACTTCCCCCCCACAGTGGTCGAGAACGCTCTCGACCGTGTCTCCCGCATTTCCCAGAACACATCCCTCACGCCCCGTCCCCGCAATAATAACCAAAAAAGAATCCCCCTCGTCCTCACATACCACCCCACCAATCTCCGGATCCAACGCATCATCCTCCGACATTTCCGCCATCTGCAATCAGACCCCACCACCAAAGACATTTTTCCCTCCCCACCCTTATCTGCCTTCCGGAGGGACCACTCCCTCCGCGACTCCCTTGTCCGCTCCACACTCCCCTCCAGCCCCACCACACCCGGCACTTTTCCCTGTAACCGCAGGAAGTGCTACACCTGCCCCCACACCTCCTCCCTCACCCCAATCCCAGGCCCCAAGAAGACTTTCCACATCAGGCAGATGTTCACCTGCACATCTGCCAATGTGGTATACTGCATCCGCTGTACCCGTTGTGGCTTCCTCTACATCGGGGAAACCAAGCGGAGGCTTGGGGACCGCTTTGCAGAACACCTGCGCTCAGTTCGCAACAAACAACTACACCTCCCAGTCGCAAACCATTTCAACTCCCCCTCCCACTCCTCAGATGACATGTCCATCCTGGGCCTCCTGCAATGCCACAGTGATGCCACCCGAAGGCTGCAGGAACAGCAAATCATATTCAGCCTGTGAACCCTGCAGCCCAATGGCATCAATGTGGATTTCACAAGCTTCAAAATCTCCCCTCCCCCAACCGCATCCCAAAACCAGCCCAGCTCATCTCCACCTCCCTAACCTGTTTTTCCTCTCACCTATCCCCTCCTCCCACCTCAAGCCACACCCCCATCTCCTATCTACTAACATCATCCCGCCCCCTTGACCTGTCCATCCTCCCTGGACTGACCTATCTCCTCCCTACCCCCCTACCTATACTCACCTTTACTGGCTCCATCCCCGCCTCTTCGACTTGTCTGCCTCCTTTCCACCTATGCTCTCCTCTATCCGCCTCCCCCCTCTCCCTATTTATTTCAGAACCCTCTTCCCCTCCCCCATTTCTGATGAAGGGTTTAGGCCTGAAACGTCAAGTTTTCCTGCTCCTATGATGCTGCTTGACCTGCTGTGTTCATCCAGCCCCATGCTTGTTATCTCGGATTCTCCAGCATCTGCAGTACCTTTTATCTCTGAGAAAATTGAGTGAGTCTTGTTGCAAATTGGGATACAGGAAGCAAAGTTTTGGATGATCTCCAGTCCATAAACAGTGCCTTGTGAGATGCTGGCCAGGAGTGATGTACCATGTATGGGGACAGTGGTGTGATACAGGTATCAGAATTCTGTATTGTGACTGAACAGCAATGGAAGTCCGAGAAGACGTGCAAAATAATGTCACCTTGGTTTTAATCTTCTCCAAGATGGAGTTAATGTCAGTTAAGGCTCCCTGTTCAAGGTTTTTCTTTGACTCATTCAGCCGATGAATCTCATTCATTAGTTTGTTATACCTGTACAAGAATAAAAGCAAAAGGGTCAATAAGTGGAAGGTAAGGTCGCCATAGACCTGCTCGCCCCGTAGCAAGAAAAAACAAATGGTCGTGACTGAACCTTAGAGTCAGCATGCATTAGGCATGGGGAGAGTTAAGAGAATCTGTTACGGCAACCTCAGCTGGTGCAGGAATTGAACCCATACTGTTGCTATCACTCTGGTGTGCAAACAACCGCCCAGCAAACTGAGCTAACCAACTTGCAGCAGAAAACAGCCAATTAGCTCGTACAGCAACACAGCCTAACATCCAACCCTCTGAGTTCCCAGCTCACCAATGCATACTCTACATAACGATGCAACATCCAACACACTTGGCTCAACTCAGCAGTGGTCACTGAGGGCTGGGGTGACGGGAAAGGGAAATGGGCACCATTTTGCATAGCATTTCGCAAAGATTGGAGGAGGGGAATCAACCAGGAGTGGATCAGTGTCATCAATCTTAGCCTTCGATCATCTCTCCTGTAAGATCCTCCAGACTCTAACCACGCCATGTGAGCTTTCCTGGCCCTCCTTGACTCACTGCAATGACCTCACTGCGATGTAAGGTGGACTCAGCCATGCCATCCTCCTCTGATGCCACTCCTCCATTGGATGCCCTTGCCTTATCAGAACATCAATAGCAACTGTGTCCCTTAATCGCCACACCATTCTTGACTGATTCAGATATGGCTCGATTACAGTCACATTTGACTGTAACATCCATGAGATTGGCAATGGGAAATGAACCAAGCTGGATTCCACCTTCTAATTACTACTTTCGGCAAGTGTTTGTTAAGCAAGGCCAGCCATGGGCTCAGTTATGATGCTTCACTGCCCCATCTGCACTGCTGAGTTCTACACATGGATTAAATTTTGCCATCCTTCTGGGCTCCCAGCTGGGAAGTGAGCTGACCGTTAAGGTGGTAAGGGGATGTTGTTTGAGGGGTTGGAGTGCCAATCATCTGTCCACCAGCAAGGTATTTTGCCAGCAGTGGGGATACTGGTGGACAGATCTCTCAGAAAGTGGCATTTTACCAGCAGCAGGTGAGGGCTCAATCATGTGTAAAAACCACCAGGCGAATGCAGGTAGCATCCCAATGGGCAGGTCCCCTGTTCGGGCAGTCTTTAGTCCACCAAGGATCCAGAGGGCCAGTGGCAAAGCCTGCCATTATCACATCCCTGTGCCAAACCACCCACCTTTTCTGGCATTCCCTCCCAACCCTGCAACCCAGACTCCACTTGCCAATCTGGAACTGTGACTGCCTTTTCTTCTGGGTGCAGTCCCAGCAGTGGCCACTACTCCTGGTAGTGCTGCTGAGCTCTTAGCCCTTCAATTGGCTCATAGATCATTCAGGATGTGGAGGTAGTCCCAATGCAGCCCATCCTACCCTAATAACCACTCCGCCTCTCCCCCCACCCCAACAACAGCGTGGTGAGAAACAGTTTCAACCATGAGGACGTCCACACAGTTGTGATGATACACACGACAGTATAACCCAAAGTAATCCATCATGAAGAGGTGGGAGAGAGGAGTGAAAATTGCTCTCTGGCCATGAGAGAGTGCATTTACCCTATCCTATATACTCACATCTTCTCAGGCTTCTCCTGGGGATCCACCTCTTCCAGGAACCTGACAAAGTCGAATCCCAGTTCATCACAGTAAACTTTCTCCAGCAGGGCCATCTCCTCCTCAGTTGCAGGAAGATTGAGCATCGCGAGGCATCGGCGAAACTGGGCCCGAAATACATGGTTATTGTTCAATCTAGAAAATTAACAATGACAAGACTTACAGGTGGAACTCACCCATCTACACTGTATGCCCGAGATGGGATCAAGCAGAATGTGAATTTACTATAGAATTATCCATGTGATATATTAACCAAAAGCAGTAGTTTCACTAGCTATGGGGAGATAGTGGTAATGTCATTGGCTAATAATTCAGAAGGTCCAGCCTAATGGTCCAATGTTATGGTCCGTATTGCGTCTTGGCAGCTGGTGGAATTTAAATTCAATTAATAAGTTTTGAAAGCTTAAAGCTTGTCTCAGTGATGACCATGAGAAATGCCGTCAAGTGTTGTAAAAACCCATTGGGTTCACTAATGTCCTTTAGGAAGGGAAACTGCCATCCTTACCCTGTCTGGTCTACCCTGTCCCACCCTCTAAATGGTTCTGAGTCATGAACTGTCTACAGCAGACACCTCAAGGCATTGGGCAGTATTGCCAACGCTGCCTGTGCACAATCCAGCGAATCTACTGGGAAGAAAGATCAACTAACACCAGTGGTGGATCTCCTTGACCAGGCCAACACCCCCAGCACCGAGGCACTGACCAGCTGCGATGGGCTGGGCATATCATCTGCGTGACTGACACGAGACTCCCCAACCAGGTGCTCTACTCCCAGCTCCAAGGTGAGCCCCAGGTGGACAGAGAAAGCACCTCAGTGGTATGCTCAAGGCTTCACTGGCGAAGTGCAGCATTCCCACAGACACCTGGGAATTACTGGCCCAGGACCTTCCAAACTGAAGGAGGATGCCATCGGGAGAAAGAGGAAGCCAGGCGAAAACAGCGTAAGGAGCACACTGCTACATCAACACCCCACCCACCCCTACCTGCGACCACCACCTGCCCCAAGTGTAACAGAGCCTGTGGTATTCGCATTGGTCTGGACAGCCACCTATGGACTCACCCTGGGAGTGGAAGTGAGTTATCCTGATTTGTGACGGACCGCCAATGATGAAACTCCAGAACCAATGCAATGTGTTTGACTCTTAACTGCCCTCAGTTCCAGGTCAATGAGGGATGGGCAACAAATGCTAGTCACACCCACATTTCCAGGGAATTGAAAAGAAATGTTGAATGACAATTCTTGTTTCTATGTTAGGTCAAAAAAACTATTCCATCTCTTAACTGCCCCACTCCATTTTTTAATACGAAATCCACTGCAAGCTGGGAGGGTGGGCAACTTCCAATTGCTTTGAGCCCAATTCTTTTGCTTAGAAACTAGTTGTCTGCAGGTGGGCAAAATGGGATTGACCATGAATATAAAAACAGTGTGGGGGTGCCAACTGCTGCTTGGCATCGGTATGGATACAACTGTGTGAGGAGGCCAGATCTCAGGTAGAGTTTCCATACCGTTACAGTGTCAGGCAACGCTGCCAGAACACCCCAGAACAAAAATGCCTTTCCCACAGAGGGGTGGCTTGATATTGAGCCTTGCTATCAGGAGCCCATTTACAGAGGGTACCACTTGGCTTGTAAGCCTGGGGCAGATTTTGCACAGATGGTAGTCAGTTGAAGGTTCAATCATGGAAGTTCTCAGGATTTCTCAAGGTTTTTCACTGCTGTTGGAGTGGAGTTACTGTTATAATGCAAGAAATGTGGCAGCCAATTGTGCACAGCAAGCTCCCACGAATGGCAATGAAATAGTGACCTGTTTGTCAGAGTTTTAGCAATAACAAACACAGAATGCTGGAGAAACTCAGCAGGTCTAACAGCATCTGTGGGGAGAGAAACAGAGTTTCTGAAGAAGAACAGGGTCAGGGTGGGGATGGAGGTGGTAGCCTAGTGGTATTATCACTGGACTGTTAGTCCAGAGACCCAGGTTCAAATCCTGTCATGGTAGATGGTGAAATTCAATAAAAATCTGGAATTAAGAGTCTAGTGATAACCATGTATCAAGTGTCATGAAAAACCCATCTGGTTTGTTAACGTTCTTTAGGGAAGGAATACTATATTTACCTGGTTTGGCCTACATGTGACTCCAATATGGTTGACTCTTAACTGCCCTCTGGGCAATTAGGGCTGAGCAATAAATGCAGGCCCAACCAGTGATACTCTCATCCTATGAATGAATTTTCTTTTTATTGGACTCCATGCTGGCTTTCTCTGGTGAGTTGATGATCAGTGATAATCTCTACCTTCGTTGAAGTGAATTACAATCTGTCTGAGTACTGGAAACAATGCTCAAGTGGCACAAAATGGCATCGTTTGCAGATGGTAGACTACACAATGGGATGATTCTCGGCAAAGGGACCTATCCACAGATTGGGGAAATCAAACTTCCATAGACTCACATATTGGACATTAACTCTGTTTCTCTCCCCTACGTGCTGCCAGACCTGCTGAGTTTCTCCAGCATTCTCTGCGGTTGGTTCAGACTTTCAGTATTTTGCTTTTATTTGAGTGATTTTTTTAGTGATCTTGCTTTGAGGCCAAATATTCACATGGAGACCAGGGATAAATCCCAGCCCTTCTTTGAACTGAAGTGGGCTGCGGATTTTTTATGTCAGCTGATACAGCAGACTGGGGCTCAGTTTAACCTCAAACTAGGCCTCTGACCGTGCAGCACTCCCTCAGGACAGCACTGTGGTGTCAGTAAAGATTTTGTACTCAAGTCCTTGGAGGTGAGCCTCTGAAAGAGAGGCAAGAGTATTATCACAGAGTGAAACCTGTCTGTGCTCAGCAGGTACAGGGAAAATGGAAAAAAAAAATCTTGTATCGGTGTGTTCTGTGGAAGGGGAGATGAGGGCACAAAAGCTCTTAAGGGATTCTCTCTCAGAATTTGCATCCTGTTAAACATTTATACTTGTTGAGTGAATGAATTGGGAAGCATTAAAATTATTTGGAATCAGGGTGATAGAAGGCGAGAACCGTTACAACATTTAATAGGTATTTACATGAACATGCCCCATCTACAAGGCATAGGGACCAAGAGCTGAGAGATGGAATTAGAGTGGATAAGGATGACAGGCATTGAGAGTCACAGAGCTGTTAGGAAGGGACTTCCAGATTTTGACTCACATGATGGGCCAAAAGGCCTCTTTTCATGCTGCTAATCTCTGTGAGTCTATGGAAGTTTGATTTCCCCAATCTGTGGATAGGTCCCTTTGCCGAGAATCATCCCATTGTGTAGTCTACCATCTGCAAACGATGCCATTTTGTGCCACTTGAGCATTGTTTCCAGTACTCAGACAGATTGTAATTCACTTCAACGAAGGTAGAGATTATCATTGATCATCAACTCATCAGAGAAAGCCAGCATGGGTCTCTAAAAGGTAGATCTTGACTTCTAAGCTGTTTTGAGGAGGTGACTGAAATAATGGTCAGTGGAATACCTCTGGATGTTATTCCTACAGATGACCTTGGATAGAATCCCTCCTACTAAACTAGAAGCTCATTAAACTAAAGAGAAGACACTCATCTGGCTCAGTAATTGGCTGACTGACAACAGACAGAGAGTAGAGACAATAGTCAGGTACTCTAATTGATTAGATGAGGGGCCAGTGGTATCCGCCCAGGATCTCTGTTAGAGATTTGACTATTCACCACATCTATCATGAACTTGGAGGATGGGATGGAAATCCTTACAGCCAAGGTTGCTACTGACACAAATATACCCTTCTGTGGGGAAGCTTAAAATTGCAGAGTGATATTAATAGATGAAGTGAACAGGCAAAACTGTGAAAAACATATTTCAATCTAAGCAAATATAAGGCCATCTGCTTTGGACTAAAAAAGTATAAAACAGGTTAAATGGAGAAAGATTGGAAGCAGTGGAGGTCCAAAGAGACCTGGGAGTCTGTAAATATCATATGCAGAAAGTATCAGACATAATCAAAAGTGCTAATGAAATGCTGGACCTTTTATCTTAGGGAGCAGAATACAATGAGGTAGAAGTTACTTTACAGCTGCACAAACTCTTGTTTAGCCCACAACTGGAGTACAGTGAGCAGTTCTCGCATTCAGGGACGTTGACATCTCCAGCTAAAACAGCTTTTGTTTCCATCTCTAATTACCATTGAGAGGCTGATGGTGAGCTACTTCTTTGAACTATCGCAATTAATTTGGTCTAGGTGCACTCAAGGTGCTGGTCCCAAGGGAGTGTCAGAACTCAAGTAACATGAAAAGAACTGCAATATATTTCCAAGTCAGGAGAGTGAGAGGCTTGGAGGGGAACTTGCAGGTGGTGGTATCCCATGTATCTCGACCCCTTGTCCTTCTGGATGGAAGTGGTTGTGGATTTGGAAGAAGTTGTCTAAGGATCTTTGGTGAATTTCTGCAGTGCATCTTGTAGATGGTACTGCATGCTGTTGGTGGAGGGAGTGGATGCTTGTGGATGTTGTTCCAATCATTTGGACATGGACTGCTTCAGCATCTGAGGAGTTGTGAATGATATTGACCGTTATGCAGTTATCAGTGAACATCTCCAGTTAGAATCATAGAGTTATACAGCATGGAAACAAACTCTTTGGTGCAACAAGTCCATGCCAAACATCCCAAACTAAACTAGTATCACCTGCCTGCTCCCAGCCCATGTCACTCCAAACCTTTCCAATTCGCGACATGCCAACAAAGCTAACTCTAATACTTATCCAAATGTCTTTTCAACATTGTAATTGTACCAACATCAGGAAGTTCATTCCACACGTGACCCAATTATGATGGACAGAAGCAGGTGAAGATGGTTGGACCTAGGTTACTACCCGAGCACCTCCTGCAGCGATGCCCTGGAACTGAAATGACTGACCTACAACAACCAACACCATCTTCCTATATGCCAGGTATGACTCCAACCAGCAGAGTATTCCCCGATTCCTATTTTGCTAGGAAACACTTTAATATGCAAATAACGGCAGACATGTAGAATTCTCTTTGCAAATGGCGGTTGATTTGAGGTCAGTGGTTAATTTTAAATCACATTTTTGTTAGCCAAAGGTATTAAAGGATTTGGGGGAAAGACAGATTATGTCAGCCATGATTTCATTGATTGACAGAACAGGCCAAGTGGCTAAAAGGTCTCCTGCTGCCATGTTCCCTCAGCCTTTCTTAATTTATGGGTTTACACTTAGAAGCTTTTATCAAATAAGGAAAATGAAAACCAACATACCTGTCAAAATCCCGAAAGACTGGGTATGTCTCGAGATGCCTGTGGTTGATTCGCTCTTTCAAACGACAAATTAATGACTTGAATTGAGCCCTCTCTGGGGGATCCAAGATGTCTGCATCCACTGTGCCAACCTTGGGCAACTGGTAGGTCTCCAACGGTGGGACCTTGACATTGGGCTTCTTCTCTAGTTCAGGGATGGTAAACACTGGAAAGAGAGGTGGCATTTATTTAGATAGGGCTAAGGCAACTCTCAGTTTGGAGACAGTGTTAAGAGAGTTGTAGGCCTCTGACGATCTAAAGTACAGAAATCGTCTGCGACATTGCAAAGAGAAGATAACAGAGATTTTCTTGGATAGAGTAATTACCTTTATTAAGGTGTTTCCAGTTATCTGTCTCACTCCTACTCTCCAGGTTAGCGGCTGAGCAAGTGATTCCATACCTGAATCAATGTCTTTGGTGAAGTTAGTCCAGATGACATGGCCAGGCATCTTGGGATCTTCATAACATTGTACCAACGCTCTGAATTGGGCATCGTTTAGTTCAGGGCTGAACCCGATCATACTCAGGGTTCTTCTGAAGATTGGGATGGGAATCCGTCCACTGTGCAAAGTGTCAAAGTCCTCAATGAAATCCACAGTCTGAAAGGGAAATATATTTTAGCTAATTCAGCATGAAGTGTGGGTGTTGCCCTGTGGGTTTACCCTCTAACACACACAATCTAAACATCAGAGTCTAGATTTAGCAGGGCTGCTCTGTGGAGTCTTTTTAAATTAATTTTTTGGATGAGGGAGTTGCTGATGACCAGGCCAGCATTAATTGCCCATCTCTAATGCCCTTGAGAAGGTTGTGGGGGCTACTTCTTCAACTGCTGTCATCCATTCGATGTAGGTATGCCCACAATGCCCTTAGGAAAGGGGTTTCAGGATTTTAACCCAGCGACAGTGAAGGAACAGTGATATGTTTCCAAGTCAGGATGGTGAGTGGCTCGGAGGGGATGTTGCAGGTGGTGGTGTTCTCATGTATCTGCTGCCCTTGTCCTTGTAGATGGAAATGGTCATGGGTTTGGAAGGTGCTACCTAAGGAGCCTTAGTAAATATCTACAGTGTTTTTTTGCAGATGGTACACACTGCTGCTGAGCGTCAATGATGGAAGGATGTTGTTTATCTGTCATGGTGTGTAGGTATCTCTGGCAAAGGCATCATTTGTTGTCCATTTAATTGCCCTTGAACAGAATAGCTTGCTTGGCCATTTCAGACAGTCAACCACTTGGCTGTGGGATCTGGAGTCGTATATGGACCAGACCAGGTAAGGACAGCAGATCTCCTTCCCTAAAGGATATTAGTCAACCGGATGGGTATTTATAACAACCCAGTTTACTGGTCACCATTACTGAGACTAGATTTCAATTCAGGATGTATGAATTAAATGTAAAATCATTGAGTCATAGAGTCATACAGCGTGAAAACAGACCCTTCAGTCCAACCAGTCCATGCTGACCATGTTCTCAAACTAAAATAGACTACAAGCTGCTGCATGGGGTTCTGAATCCACATCCCCAGAGCAATGCCCTGGGCCTTTTAATGACTGGTCCAGTGACAATATGACTACACCACTGTTTCTGCATCCCTCGAATGCATGTTGAAGGTAGTGAATGGAGTGGGCTGTTTTGCCCTGGATGATGTTGATCTTCTTGGGTTTTACTGGAGCTGTACCCCATCAGGCAAGTTGGCAGTGTTCCATCACACTCCTGACTTGTACCTTGTAGATGGTGGACAGGCTTTGGGAAGTCAGGAGGTGAGTTACTGCTGCAGGATTCCCAGCCTCTGACGAGCTCTTGCAGCCAGGCTATTTATGTGGTGAATCCAGTTGAGTTTCTGGTCAATGGGAAAATACAGGATGTGGATGGTGGTTCACCCTCCAACTTGAAGAGAGGTAATGTGGGAATGGGGAAGAGGAAAGTCCAACAGGTGAAGTAATTTAAAACTTTAGAGGTGCAAGAAGAAGAGCCAATTCTCACCCGGACTCTGTTGACCAGAACGTGGTGGCGCATCCGGGCAAGCAGTTCACCCACGTTAACATTGCTGTCATTTGTCTTTGGCTGGGGTAGGAACCCAAGCTGTTGTTCTTCCAGCTTCAAAGGTGTCTGTTCTTCTACTGGTGTTTCAGGTTCAAAGGAATCTGCTGTAAATCCGGTATATTCTGGAGATGGGGGCAAACAGAGGCATCAACTCGGGCTGACGCATCTCCACTTTGGCAACTAACGAATTGGTGTTCAAGATCCTTGTCACCCCATTCCCTCCACAATCACTATGTTAGCTGCTGAGATTAGACACAGAATTCTCTACCCAAAAAGATAGAGAGATGAACTAAAATTGTTTGAAGAACAGTGCAAAGCTTTTTTCCCCATATGTAACCATAAGAACATAATAAATAGGAGCGGTAGTAGTCCATTTGGCCCATCAAGTCAGCTCTGCTATTCAATAAGATTAGGGCTCTGATAGGATTGTTGCTTAATTTCATTTTCCTGGGTGCACCCCCGTAGTGATTGGAACAAGGGCCAGGTGGCTCGCATCGAGTTTGAGATCTATGATTGAGGTTGTTAACCTGGGCCGATCAGGGAGTCCTGGCTGACAGATATAAACAGGAGTCTCAGCAAGTCTCCTCACTGTAGGGACTGGCTCTGAGCTGGCTGGTCAGAGCCCATGTATTTTGCACATGTAAATAAAGGGTGGCTTGGTGACAGAATATCTGCCTCCTTGGACTTATTTCAACCCCCAACAACCTTTAACTCCCTTGTCTATCAAAAAAAAATCATAGAACTCTTACAGTGTGGAAACAGGCCATTTGGCCCAACATGTCCACACCACCCCTCCAAACAGCATCCCACCCAGACCCATTCCCCTAGTCTAACCCAAACATTCCTGGGCACTATCAGCAATTTAGCATGGCCAACCCACCTACCCTGCACATCTTTGGACTGTGGGAGGAAACCCACACAGACACAGGGAGAAAGTGCAAACTCCACACAGACAGTTGCCTGAGGGTGGAATTGAACCTGGGTCCCTGGTGCTGTGAGGTAGCAGTGCTAACCACTGAGCCACTATGCCATTCAGTGCTGAATAAATTTAATGACCCATGATTGATCCCTGGGGAAGAGAATTCCAAAAACTAACAACATTCAGAGAATAAAGTGCACCTGATCGCCAACTTAAAAGGGTGACCCCTATATTTTTTAAATCTGTCCAGTGTTCTAGATTCCCCCATGATGGGAAATGTCTTTTCAGCATCTACCCTGTGACGTCCCCTTAGAGTCTTACATTTCAATAAGATCACTTCTCATTCTTCTAAACTCCTTGAATATTGTCAAGTTCCTTTAAGTAGTTGCATACTTTCAATTTTACCCACCAGAACCGCTCAATTTTTTTCTCTTTTCACCTTTTCTACCCACCTAATACAGTATTTTTATTTGGAAAATAAGTAAATGAGTTTTACAACCCTCCACTCCCACCTCCCCCCACCCAACCAAGTGAAATCTGCGCAGCATTGACATTGCTGACTATTGTCTTACTGCAAACACTGCCTTATTCCACAAAATGCTTGTGTAAATCAGAATCCAGTTTATGGGCTTGTTAAGGCAACTTCTACAGAGTTTTTCATGTTTTCAAAGGACCTCTAATTTACTGCTCACTGAGACACTCTAGAGACCACAAGCAGTACTGCACAGGATTCATTTGGAAACCTCATGTTAATGATGGGATGGACAGATCTGGATGTGAAGTCTGATGGCTGGAATTCTCAACTAATGTATGGTAACCTGTTCCTACCATTCTTACAAGGGCTCTTTTGGTGCAGAGGTAGTTCCCCTACCTCTGGGCCAGGAAACCTGGGTTCAAGTCCACCTGATTCAGTCATGTCATGTCTGAACAATTTCTGAAGAAGGGTCTAGGCCGAAACGTCAGCTTTCCTGCTCCTCTGATGCTGCTTGGCCTGCTGTGCTCATTCCAGCTCTACGCCTTGTTATCTCATGTCTGAACATGTTGATTTAAAAAGTACCTATAACTAGATCCTGCTTCAGCGAAGAACCTTTGAAGTTGGGGCAAAATTCAGAAACTCCACAGACTGTATTATATCAATTTGAAAATGACACCAAAATTGGAGGTGTAGTGGACAGCGAAGAAGGTTACCTCAGAGTACAACAGGACCTTGATCAGATGGGCCAATGGGCCGAAGAGTGGCAGATGGAGTTTAATTTAGATAAATGTGAGGTACTGCATTTTGGAAAAGCAAATCAAGGCAGGACTTATACACTTAATGGTAAGGTCCTGGGGAGTGTTGCTGAACAAAGAGACCTTAGAGTGCAGGTTCATAGTTCCTTGAAAGTGGAGTACCAGGTAGACAGGATAGTGAAGAAGGTGTTTGGTATGCTTGCCTTTATTGGTCAGCACATTGAGTATAGAAGTTAGGAGGTCATGTTGTGGCTGTACAAGACATTGGTTAGGCCACTTTTGGAATACTGCGTTCAATTTCTGGTCTCCCTGCAATAGGATAGATGTGAAACTTGTAAGGGTTCAGAAAAGCTTTACAAAGATGTTGCCAGGATTGGAGCATTTGAGCTATAGGGAGAGGCTGAATAGGCTGGCACAACTTTCCCTGCAGTGTCGGAGGCTGAGGGGTGACCTTATAGAATTTTGTAAAATCATGAGGGGCATAGGTTGGGTGAATAGCCAAGGTCTTTTCCCTGGAGTGGGGGAGCCCAAAGCAGGAGGGTATAGGTTTAAGGTGGGCGAGGAAAGACCTAAAAGGGAGCTAAGGGGCAACTTTTTCACACAGAGGGTGGTCCATGTATGGAATGAGCTGCCAGAGGAAGTGTTGGAGGCTGGTACAATTACAACATTTAAAAGGCATCTGGATGGGTATATGAATAGGAAGGGGCCAAATGCTGGTAAATGTAACTAGTTTTATATAGGATATCTGGTCGACATGGACGAGTTTGACCGAACAGTCTGTTTCCATGATGTACATCTCTATGACTCTCCTGGAATTTTCTGATCAACCTGTTCAGAGATGTTATTATTCACCTCTGGAGCAGGTGGCACTTGTGCTTGGCCTAAGTTTCTCAAGCTAACATACGGGATGTGTCAAGAATTCCTGATATTCTATGGAAAATTAGGGAGGTGGTCATGCAGTGGTGATAGCATTGTGGCAGTAATTCAAAGGCATAGACCCAACATTCAAGGGTCAGGGGTTTGAACCCTGGGAATTAAGCAGATCAGCCACGACCTTGCTAAAGATCTTGATGGAGCAGGTCACTCGAGCCTGTATTAGAATTTAAGAGCTTGGAAATAGAGCAGCTGATTAATGGTCCATTTGAGCCCCCACCCTTTGATAAAACCTAAGTGTCCTTTCTTTCTAATCCCCTCGTATCATAGAGCTATAGATTCATTATGGCATGGGAAGAGGTCATTTCAGCCCTCCAACCCATGCTGTCTTCCTCTGTTGAGTCATCCAGTTGGTCCTAATCTCTTACTCGATCATCAGGGCCCCTGCACATTTATTTCCCTCAAGTGCCCATCCAATTTTTTTTAAAATCATTGATCACTTCCCCTTCCGTCCATTCATATGGCCATTCAGTTCCAGACCACGAACACACAAACTGTTCTCCCTTATAGACCCCATGTATCTCCTGTCCAGAACCTTAAATCTGTGTCCCCCCGATCTCATTACTATCAGTTCGTTTTTTTTTCTTTTTCTACCTGATCTAAATCTGTATTAATCATGTATATCTTGATCAGATCTCCCCTTAATTACATCTGTGTCAAGCATTTGCCAAATGTTCAAGTTTGTGAACAGCTGCAGATTCTCCAACCTGACCTTGTAACTAAAATCCCTGTTCCTGGAATCTTTCTGGTTGATGCAACGTAACCAGGGATTATCAAGGTTCAGCATAACCTCCCTCCTTTTATAGGAAAGGATGGAAAGAAATAAAATTTTAAAATAAGAAGAAACATTAAATAACCTAATAAAACTCAATAAATGAAAACTCTGGTCCACAGAGATTGTTTCTGCCCATTTTGACAAAGTCCAGAGAAATGATATCAGAGCATTATCACTTATAAATGATTTATATAATAATGTTTAATTGCAGAGTACTGGTGTATAGTGAGCATTATAGCTATGTTTTAGAAAGGATATTGAACTTATGCAGGAAACATCAGGCCCTTAGCTTGATACCTTTTCAAACATCAATGAAAAGACATTGAGACATGTTTTTAAAACATGTTTTCTGGAAATCATATGACTTATGGTCATTGCTGGTACTGGTTGCTTGAATTCAGAATTGGTTGCTCACTTCAGAAAAAAAAACTTTTGCGACTGCGTTTTATGGCTATCGACTGAGTTTGTAGACTTTGAGTTTCTGTTTTGGAGGAAAACCTGCTAAGAAAAAGCTGCTCAGCTTTGGTCCTTTGTTTGTGAAGTATCTTTGTGAAGAATTCAGTATGTAACAAGATTGTTCATCTGGGAGATAATGATTGAAAGAACTTCTCAATATCATATTTCTGAGGCAAGCTGTGTCTGCCAAGATCCCAGAGGCAACCTTGTGTGATTAGTGCCTTGACAGCATGTGTAAGACTATCAGATCAAGTGACTTCAAAAGTATTCTGTACTCTATCATATTGACTTAAAGGATAACCACCCTCGAGCAGAATGTGTTTTTCCTTTCATAGTCATACAGCACAGAGTCAGACCCTTTGGTCCAACCAGTCCACACCAACCATTATCCCAAACTAAACTAGTCCCACCTGCCTATGCTTGGCCCATATCCCTCCACAAAGTTCTTACTCAGGTACTTATCCAAATTTACTTCAAATGGTGTAACTGTACCCGCATCTGTTACAGTCTCGGAATTTCATACACGAACCACTCTCTGTGTAAAAAGTTGCCTCCACGTCATTTTTATATCTCTGTCCACTCACCTTAAAAATGTGTCTCCTTGTCTTGAAATCCCCGACCCTAGGGAAAAGACACTTGCCATTCATCTTACCTATACCCATCATGATTTTATAAACCTCTACAAGGTCACCCCTCAACCTCCTAATCTCCGGTGAAAAAAGTCCCAGCCAACCCTCTATTCCCAGCAACATCCTGGTAAACCTTTTCTGAACCGTCTCTAGCTTAATAATATCCTTCCTATAACAGGGCGACCAGAACTGAACGCAGTACTCCAGAAGATGCCTCACCAACATCCTTTACAACCTCAACATGACATCCCAACTACTACACTCAAAAGGTCTGAGCAATGAAGGCAAGTGTGCTAAACACCTTCTTAACCACTCTGTCTACATGTGATGCAAATTTCAAAGAATTATGTACTTGAATCCCTAGGTCTCTCTGTTCTACAACACTACCCAAGGCCCAACTTTTAACTGTATATGTCCTGCCCTTGTTTGTTTTACCAAAATGCAGTACCTCACATTAATCAAAATTGAACTCCACCTGCCATTCCTCAGCCCATTCACCCAACTGATCAAGATCTCTTCGTAATCTTAGATAACCTTCTTCAGTGTCCACTATACCACCAATTTTAGTGTCATGTGCAAATTTACTAACCTTGCTTTCTATATTCACATCTGAATCATTGATATAAATGACCCAACACTGATTCCTGAGTAACACTGCTGATAATAAACTGATCATTTTGAGTTCATTAAAAAAAAACGTGGTTGGTGGCTTCTTCATTGGAAATCTAATATAGAGAAAGTATATTAATGGGCCATATGAGGATTTGGGCAAAACATTTTTAAATTAAGAGATGAAGCCAGTACAGATGAATGTAGGTAGGGAGTTGGAATGCGGGTGGTAAGTGAGGAGGGCGGGCGGGTAGGTGGGACGGAAGACGGACAGGTCAAGGAGGCGGGGATGAGGCTAGTAGGTAGGAAGTGGGGGTGGGGGTTGGTCAGTGAGTTGGGAGGAGCTGATAGGTGGGAGAAAAGATGGACAGGTCAAGGGGGCAGGGATGAGGGGGGGTGCTGGTCTTGGGATGAGGTTGGGGGCCTCCCTCCTCACTGACCAACTCCCATCCCAACTCCCTACCTACACTCACCTTTACTGGCTTCATCCCCGCCTCCTTGACCTGTCCATCTTCTCTCCACCTATCTGCTCCACTATCCACCTTCTATCGTTGCCTCCCCCTCTCTCTATTTATTTCAGAACCCCCTTCCCCTCCCCCATTTCTGAAGAAGGGTCTAGACCCGAAATGTCGGCTTTCCTGCTCCTCTGATGCTGCTTGGCCTGCTGTGTTCGTCCAGCTCCACACCTTGTTATCTCAGACTCCAGCATCGGCAGTTCCTACTATCTCTCATTTTTAAGTTAAGGTTGTGACTGATGGAACAATGAGACAAGAAAAAGACAGCACCCCCTCCCATTTTGGTTGTAAAAATAGACAACGAACAAAGTACAGTTCAATTGAGTAATTGTAAAAAGAACAATCAATGCACCAGGGTTTGACTTCTAAAGCGATAGAACTGCAAAACAAAGGCATTTTGCTAAATCTACATCCAATCTTCATTGTATCTTGATGTGCTAAGTACAGTTCTGGTCGCCAGAGGGCTGTAGGGGCAGAGTCCTTGTGTATATTTAAGGCTGAGATAGATAGATTCTTGATCAGTTGGGGAATCAAGGGTATGGGGAAAGAGCAGGAAAGTGGACATGACCAAAGTCGGATCAGCCACGATCCTATTGAAAGACAGAGCAGGTTTGAGGGGCCTGTTCCTATTTCTTATAATGTAGAGTTGGATTTTATTGTCACATGATCTCAAGTACAGGAGTACAGTGAAAAGTGTATAAGGTTGCCACACATGGTGCCATCTCAGATTCAAAGGTACCTAGGTACAAAAAGCATGGGTACAAAGTAGCAACAGAAACAAAGTTAAACATTATCCTCATAGAGTAAGTACAAAAATAACAAAATAAGGTAATAGTTACCATTACAGTCTTTCTTAATTTAAACCAGAAAATAAAGGAGTTAAGTTAAAAATTCAACATTCTCTTATTGAGGCTTAAAGGGTGAAAAAAAGTCAGCACGATGAGACCAAAAACTTTGAGGTTATGCTTATCTTGAATGAATGAAGTTTCCTATGCTTTGAAAGAAAGGGATTGAAGTCTTTAAAATTACTAAATATTCTGACAGTATAGGAACAGACACTGTGTTTCCACCAGTGGGAAAGAGCAAGACTATAGTCCATTGTTAGTCACCAGGAAATCAAAAAGAAAAGAGAGTGTGGAGAAGGGTAGAATTCAGCTCAACAGGGAGTAGCTGAAGGCAATAGCAGATATTCCTGAAGGGAGGTTGGATAAGCATCTGAGGGGGAAGGGAAAAACTGGTTGTGGTGATAGATTTAATTGAGGAAGGATAGCGGAGGTTCATTGGAGCGTACATCAGCTAGCTCAAATGGCCTGTCTCCTGTTGTGTGTTTCCTCCGTGACTCTCTGGAACAAAGCTAAGATATGAGCTTGGCAATCTGGACGTTTTCACACAAAATCTGCAGCCCCATCTCTGCAAAAGGTCCCTCCAAACTCCACGTTCGCACAAAACACCACACTGTCTGATTGATGTGCCAACATATAATGTCTGCTTCTGGACGCTACTGTGCATATGGGCCTCAGAAGTTTGTGCAGCAGCAGGAAAACTTGGAAGGAACATTGCTGAGGAAGGTTCATTGATTGAGAGTTTGAGACCAATGCTGATGAGATTTTGATGGCTAAGGGCTATCGAGCAGAGATGTATATATAGAGTTGAGGTCCAAAGTAGCCATGGTCCAGTGGATTGAAGGAATAGCCTCAAGGGGCCTACTCCTAACCCATTGTCCCTTGAACCCAAAATGGGTTTTATTTAATCAGAAGAGATCACCCTGCCATTTGCTTCTGGAAAAAAAGCTGGCACTTTCAGATAGAACCCTTGCAGGGGGGTGTCACCTACCTGTCAATCTGGCTGAGGTGCAACTGAGGGCTAATGGAATAATCCAGAGAGATGACAATGGGTGGCCATCTTATGTGGAGCCTGTGGCACACTCTGTAGTGTCCCATCTCTGAGCCAGAAGCTCAGGGCCAATTCCCTCTGCACAATTTAACAGCCAATGAAGAGGTGTCCATAACACGTCAGACATATCGACTGTTGACCCCTAAATCTTTCCAACACATACCAATGATAGGCAGTAAGAATGGGCAAGGTTCCTGGCCAGCCAAGTGATGGAGAGCAATTGGAGCCATGACCATCCCTATCTATATAGCTCCAAATGCAAAATGCATTAAAAAGTGCAAGTTGCTGCAGCAGCATGGGCTCCTTGGGGATGCCAGACAATGGGAATGGACCAGACTGGTGCTACAGCACAGGTTTTGATCCCTATTCTGACTGGGGTGGATTCAAAGATGGGTCCAGTGATGTGCAGGTTAGGTAAATTGGCCATGCTAAATTGCCCATGGAGTCCAGGGATGTGCAGATTAGGTGGATTAGCCATGGCAAATGCAGGGTGACGGGGATAGGGTGAGGGAATTGGTGAGACTCAATGGGCCGGATGGCCTCTTTCTGCATTGTGGGGATTCTATGATTCGGGACCAGCCTCCTCACCCTATCCATGATGAAGGTGGCAGCACAAAGAGTTGGACCTGCCTTTGGCTAGAGAACTCAAGAAGAAGCAGCTTAGAAACCTGAGACTGACGAACACGTTAGCAAACTACTTTCCTTAAGATCCATGCTAAGCAGGAAAATACTGGAAGAAAATTGAGAATCTCCTACCTTTGTCAATGGCCTGGCTAAATGCAACATAGTTTACATCTCCAGTGGTTGGATCTTCAAATTTCCTGCACAGCAGGTTGAAGTCTGTTGGCAGCACACTCAACCCCAGGTAATCCAGCCCCCTCTCAAACTGTGACCTAGTCAGGAGTCTTCTGTGTGTAACCTTCTGTTGAATTGAATACAACCATGTAGGAATTAGTGAGGCCCAATGTGGTGCAATTTTAACCATTTGGGTCACGCTTCTGGGTATGATGAGGGCAGTGGACTTTTAATTCGTTCACCGTATGTGGGCATTGCTGGCTAGGTCAGCATTACTTGCCTAGCTCTAACTGTCCTGAGTGAACTTAAGAGTCAACAATGTTGCTGTAGGTCTGGAGTGATATGTAGGCCAGACCAGAAAAGGATGGCAGATTTCCCTTCCTAAAGAATATTAGTGAGTCAGATGGGTTTCTCTGACAATCGACAGTGGTTTCACAGTCATTCTTAGGCCATCAATTCCAGATCTTATGAAATTCAAATTCTTCTACTTAAAGACTTATAAATATTGCATTGCTGACCTTACATTGCCTTTATCACTCCTCGCCCACTTCTAGCTTTAGTGAGATTGGAATTGGATCATAGACTAACCCAATCTAATGAGCTAACCGACAGCTTTAATGATGCTATAAGCCCTATCATTATTCAGGTTCCCTAAACTCTGAATGATCCAGCAACTGCACTCAGCCAAGACCTTGCAGGTGAGTGAGTTTACACCTGCTCCCTAGAATGTACGTGCCTGACAAATCCCCTTCAGCCAGCACCATGAGACTATAAAATATAGGAGAGAATTAGGCCATTCAGCCCATTGTGTCTGCTTCACCATTCCATCATGGCTGATAGTCTTCTCAATTCCATTCTCCTACCTCTCCCTATAATCCTTAATCCATTTACAAATCAAGAACCTATCTATCTCTGTCTTAAATGAATTGGCTCCACATCTCTCTACAGCAATGAATTCCACAGATTCACTACCCTCTGGCTTAAAAAATTCCTTCACATCTCAGTTCTAAAGAGTCGTTCCTTCACTCTGAGGATGTGCCCTTAGGTCCTAGTCTCTCCTACTAGTGGATACTTCGTCTCCAAGTACACTCCGTCCAGGTCTCTCGGTATTCTGTAAGTTCCAATCAAATCGCTACTCATCCCTCTAAAATCCATTGAGTACTCAACTACTCTTCATATGACAATCCCTTCATTCCCAGGATTGTTCTTGTAAATTTCCTCTGGCCCCCCCTCCAATGTTAGCACATACTTCCTTAAATACGGGCCCAAAACTGCTCTCAAAATTCCAAATGTGATCTGACTAGAGCGCTATACAGCCTCGGTAGTACACCTCTGCTCTTGAATTCTAGCCCTCTTGAAATGAATGCCAACATTGCATTTGCCTTCCTGATTGCCAATTGAACCCATGTGTTAGGAAGGCAAATGCAGTGTTAGCATGGCCTTCCCTGGAAGTCTTCCATTCCCTTCCATGTACCCCCAGAGGCCCCCATTAAGACCTCCCTATGTACCTCCATCTCCAATCTTCTTCGATGTCCAGATTATCCACCTCTCTCCGAATGTCCCAACACCTTCACCTAACAATTCCAATAGCATAGGTATGTTAAAATCCAGGCCTATGTTTCAGGCCTTCAGCTGAATGTGGATATGAGACTGAAGGAATGGAGGGGGTGGGGGTGTCCAATATTGTAACAATTCTGAAAAAGGGCAAACAAGCCAATGTTTGTAAGTGGAGGAGATTTCAAACTTTGAGACAAAGCAGGAGGCAATGGCCTAATGGTATTATCACTGGACTGTTAGTCTAGAGACCCAGATAACATTCTGGGGACCAGGGTTCAAATCCTGCCATGGCAGATGGTGGAATTTGAATTCAATAAAAATATCTGGAATTAACAGTCTGATGATGACAATGAATCAATTGTCAGGTGACAAACCCAACTGGTTCACTAATGTCCTTTAGGGAAGGAAACTGCCATCCTTACCTGGTCTGACCGACATGTGACTCCAGACCCCCAGTAATGTGGTTGACTCTAAACTGCTCTCTGAGCAATTAGGGATGGGTAATGAATGCTGCCCTAGCCAGCGATGTCCCTCATCACATGAATGAATTTTTTAAAAAGATTAAATTACCATGAATCTACATAAAGAGGAAATGGTTTACAGTGTTTAGCACTGGTAAGAGACAAATGGGAATACTGTCTAAATGTGAGGCAATGGGGGAGTAAACAAGCAAATGGTTTTAGATTCATAAGTCAGTAAAACCTAGTTCATTGGCAGTGAAATAGCCACAAATAGTAGGTGTCATCCCATGAGGTACAGGCTATGAAAGCAAATTATAACAAGTGATGTTGTTCAAAGCTCATTTGGAACATTCTGATTATAGATTATTGGAAATTCACTTGACAGTTATGAAGAATACACTGCATGATGCCTCTGGCGTGAAGGGACTTAATAATGATGCAGATTTGGATAAATGTGTTCATTATACTATCTGTAGCTCGGGACGTTAATGGGTGATTGGGGCATTTGATAAAAAGAGGGGATTGATAGTGTAGTACAGAATCTTGACCAATTGCTAGGGAAATTCATATCTTTGAAAGCTCTGAAAATGTTTTCAAGTGAAGAGATGTGCCTTCACCTTATCAAAATCTTTGAAGAATGGAGTCACCAAGAGTTGTCGCTTCTCCACTTGCTGAGAAAGTTCTTTGAGCACCTGAGCAAGCCGTTTCTCTTCTTTGTCTGTTAGATTTTCTCCAAGCTGTGGGGAAAAAGGAACAATATGTGTTAGTGAACCTTAACCCTTGATCTTTATAAATCATCAGTTAGACTTTAGCAAATGTGTTGTGTCTCGAAATTTGGCCACCATTATATAGGAAGGACTTCAAGGCCTTAAAGAGAACAGGGAAGATAACCACCGGACGTGGGGGCTTTATGGAGAGACTACAGAAGCTGGGATTGGCTGTTTTTAGATCAGAAAAAGTGAAGGGGAGATTGAATAGATGTGTTCAAAATTAGCAGGGGATTTGTTGATAGAGATAAGGGAAACTGTTCCAGCCAATATCCAGTGGGAGCAAGCTTAAAATAATTAGTAAAATGCCAGTAGTACAAACAGAGAATACAGCTGAAGAGAAGCAAGAAAGGCTGGATCCAGCAGGAAAGTGCCCTTATGTTACGGCTTGTAATCCTAGAGGATCTGAGAGGTGGCACAGTGGCTCAGTGGTTAGCACTGCTGCCTCACAGCGCCAGGGACCTGGGTTTGATCCCACATACGGGTGACTGTCTGTGTGGAGTTTGCACATTCTCCCTGTGTCTGTGTGGGTTTCCTCTGGGTGCTCCAGTATCCTCCCACAGTCCAAAGATTTGCAGGTTAGCTGGATTGGCCATGCTAAATTGCCCATAATGTTCAGGGATGTGTAGATTAGGTGGATTATAGCGGGATGGGTCTGGGTGGGATGCTCTGAGGGTTGGTGTGAACTTGTTGTTCTGAAAGGCCTGTTTCCACACTGTAGGGATTCTACAAGGATCCAAAAGCTTCCTCTAACCCTCACCAATTAAAGCTGTTTTTTCTGCCCTTTGACCCCAATGCACTTCTGGTCTTTCCACCTTTTTTTCCCGTTTTCCCCGCATCCCACCCGACCTGTAATCTCGCTAAAACCTCCCCCCTGCCAAGATCCCCTCTGCTGTCTGCCAATGGTCATGCAGCACAGGCTTTCCCACTCAACAACCAATCAGAATTTCATTCTGACTGCTTACCAGCCAGAAACAGAATTAAAGAAACCATGAAAAGAATTTGGCATTAAGCTCAGCCTCAGTGTCCTCTACCCCTCCCCCGCCACTAAATATTGGGGTCAACATCTCCATCGTAGTCATTATTCTGTTAACACACACATTCCCATGAATATTAACTCTTTTTAAAGATGGGCCATTTTGAAATTTAACTTGAATCTTATTTGAATGTCTTTTCTAAATAAAGCTTCACGAAGGAAAATTCCTAACTAGTGGCGTAATCTTCAACTATTTAAATGCAATACACCCTTCAAATTATAAAGGAAGCATGCCTATCAAGGTTGTGAGCTAGCCATACTACAGTGTCAGGACACTGAAAGGATTCTTCCCCACTGTAAAACACAAACCTACGCTATTTACAAATTGAATTACATGCGCGTAAATATCGTGTTATAGGCCAGGACTTTATCAGTCCATTGAAAACAGCTTGACAGGCAGGAGGGGTGATAAAATGGCAACATAGGGTGTCAGGACAGAAGCACAATGTCTTTGTGCTGCCTAGGATATATCCATTGGCGGGATCAGCAGTGGCTCATTCTCCCACTGGCCGGAGGTGCAGACCGACCAATTCAGCCATGTAACAGGTCTGTTCGCTGCTTTGTTACACAATGCTGGGATTTTACTGACTTCATTCTTCCACACCTCCTGAGGTGAGTCCATGAGGTGCATTAAGGCAAATTTCCAGGGGTGTTGTGGGATGGAAGGGAGATGTGGTGAGGGGATCTCAAATCCCAGAACTTTCATAAAAACCAAAAGAACTGCGGATGCTGTAAATCAGAAGCAAAAACTGAAATTGCTGGAGAAGCTCAGCAGGTCTGGCAGCATCTGTGGAGAGAAATCAGAGGTAACATTTTGGGTCCAGAGACCCTTCCTCAGAGGTTTCATGCCTCATTGAAGTGCCTCCTCAATGGCAGTGACCCCTCCAATATTGGTATTGGAGGGCTTTTTCATCTCTGACAGCCTGAGGCCTTCCTGCCTAGCGTCCCCAGTTTAAAACATGGAGGTATTCTCTACTTCTTCCTGTAGTTGAGCTATTAACAATGAGGCAGACCACATTCAGTAACTGGACAGGCATTCCACTGTGACCTCCAAAGGGACCTGTGGCATGTCAATAACCCATAGAGACCTAATGGTGTAGAGTGAGGCCATTCATCCCACCACCCTTCCCTGCTGTGCACCGATGTGATGCATCATTTAGTTGGGACAATAACCACACTACCTCTTCACTGAACCCATTAAGTTTCACTTGGAAATGTCATGTTAATCTAACAATCCTTCGCTCTTCAGGAATTAATTAACTCTGTGGGTACTTTATTTAAAGCAGTTAAACAAGTCTGACTCATGAAACAGACATGACCAGTTCTGACAGTGCAGCTTAAGAATGCACAAGAGACAATTGGGCAGGCAGAGTCACAATATTGTATATACACAACATATGGAGTCATTACAGGCAAAATGTCTCAAAGCAAAGTTACACATGCAACAGAGATGTTTGAAAGCTCACCTGGAACAGAGTGCCTCTCGGTGGCCTGCATACCTCTGCTGTGGGATATTTTTCCAGATGAGGAACGTTATATGCTGAGGAAAGAAATTTTGTTTTAAATACCACCTTGACAGTGTCACACGCAGACATAAAAAAAATCTATTCAGGTTCATTTAACTCCAAAAGGTGGTTACAATGTTCTTGTTTGATGGCCGCTGTGTTCACGATATATATCATCTCCAAGGTTAATTAGTCCTCTAACTACCTGCAAATTGAGCACTTACATTTATAGAGTCTTTCTTATCACAAGAACAGGTACTTGGCATAGTGTGGAGATGAGTATTACACAGCAAACGGGGGAACATGGGAATCCAACTCATACTAGGAGATAACAAGGTGTAGAGCTGGATGAACACAGCAGGCCAGGCAGCATCAGAGGAGCAGGAAAGCTGACATTTCGGGTCTGGACCCTACTAGGAGAAGTGGATTTTATAGGTAGGGACAGACAGCCAGATGGATTGGTGATACAGTTAAACATGTGCAATTCGGGCTGGTGATTGTAGTATCAAATGATTAGTCTGTAATCATGAAGCACATGGGGCAAGAAGGAGAGATGTACAGAAAGCAAACATGCTCTCCTTCTCCTCAGCAACTGAATCTATCCCCTCAGCACTTCTACACACTTCCTAATCCTTAACATGACTTCCCAGTTTTAAGAGAATATTTTATGTTCAAATTAGATCAAGGGCATTTTGCGCTGTGTGGATTGAGGGTCTGTTATTTTTCTTTACTAATAGTCCACACCAGAAATTAAAAATTGTCAAAATTTAACCATCCATCTGTCAAAAAACTGGTGTGCACCACAGTCTCATTTAAGCTGAAGGAGCTTGCAGTGTTTCCTATATCCAGTAGTCTGATTGGTTAAAAGTGTCAAAATGGCCATTTTGGTTGTCCCTTTCAAGTCATTGTATTAGATGCAGGTTATCAAGTGACTGGAACAAATTGTCTTGTAATTGATTGGCAGGATCTCAGTCTCCGCTGAGGCAAAATGGCCTGATTGAGTGAGCAGACCAGGAGTGTCATCACTTTTTATTTGGCTCCTCTATAACTACAGACATTTAGAATGTAACCTCAATGATACTGAAGAAGTCCCACTCACCGTGTGCCATCACATCACAGAAATCACGATAACGCACTTTGCCATCTCCTGTGCCCAAGCACTTGAGAAGTGTTTGGATGTCTTGCTCTGTTAAGGTTCCTTCCTTTCCACAAGTCAGATATAAACCTCGCCTAAACTGTGGAAAATGGTGAATAATAAAAGTTATTACTCTATGGTGTAAGTAACATACTCTGTACCGTCCATCAACAATTACTTGCACACTTGGAGTAGTTACTGTCACAAGCATTGTCATTCAATGTATCCATCAGGCTCTTTTACAAAAAAAAAGTATTTATGTCATGATAATAGATCACAGCTCCAAATTACTTAGTTAGTGAATGATTAAATAAGACAAGTTGTTTCATTTTATCAGAAAAATGATAGTCAAGCCTAAGATAACTAAGAATGTATTTTGGTGGCTGTCTGGAAAATTATGTGGATTGCATGCAGCCTTGTGAGAGAGCATGGAATTTTAAACCCAGAAGAGTGTCAAGGAATTTCAAAAAACACACTGCCAGGGAGAGATCCGAAGCAACAAAAAAAACCTAAATGTCTCCTGCTAGTTATATCCATAGACCATTGACATAAGGGTGGAACAGTGGCTCAGTGGTTAGCACTGCTGCCTCACAGCGCCAGGGACCCAGGTTCAATTCTAGCCTTGGGCGACTGTGTGGAGTTTGCATATTCTCCCCATGTCTGCATGGGTTTCCTCTAGGTGCTCCAGTGTCCTCCCACAGTCCAAAGATGTGCAGGTTAGGTGGACTGGCTATGTTAAGTTACCCATAGTGTTTAGGGTGGGGAAATGCAGGGATAGGGTAGGGGGTGGGTCTGGGTGCGATGCTGTTCGGAGGGGCAGTGTAGACTTGATGGGCTGAATGGCCTGTTTCTGCACTGTAGGGATTCTATGATCCATAATGTGAAGGACCAGAAAGAAATCTGGGCAAAAGACATGCTTATATTCCCCTCCACCAAGGAGCAGGAGAAGGGAATAAATGTCATTTCAGCTAAGTGTTTGTCTGATGTTGTCGTGTGCTAGTATGAGCTGTGAAGGTTACAGCTAATGAATATCTAGTAGAAACTCCTGGGAGATACCCTGCAGGCAATGGAAAATCTTTCTATATTTTTCTCTGATTAATGGAAGCAAGTCACCAGACAAAAGCCACAATTGAACAGGAATATGAACAACTTCTTTTGACTAATCTGCAGAACACAGAATCTCCAAACCAACTGCTCAACAGCCAGCGTCAATGCCACCAGAATCACCCAACATAGTGGCTGCAATGTTTCACCGTCTACGTGGAAAAACCAAATGCTGATTTGTAAATCTTTTTTAATGTTACTTTTTAAAATTCTCATTTCTAATATGTACGGATGTGTATTGCATTTTAATTTTCCTTACATGGAGTTACAAGGTTATCGGGGGTAGATGGGAATGTGATTTTAATGTTACAATCATATTGGTCATGATCTTATTAAATGATGAAGAAGGCTTGCAGGGCTGAATGGCCTGCTCCTGCTCCTGATTTGTACGTTCATGTGTTATTGAATCATAGAGTCATACAGCTCTTTGATTGCATTCAGTTCACTCCATGTGATATCACAAATGGCTGAAAATGCTGGACAATGCAAAGGCTATGGGCCCTGGCAACATTCCAACAATGGTAACGATGACTTGTGTTCTAGCACTAAGCACATCCATAACTAGACTGTTCCACTACAGCTATAACGCTAGCATCTTCCTGGCAATGTAGAACATTGACCTGTGTAAAAAGAGTAGGATAAATCCAATCTGGCCAACTACTGCCACATCAGTAAAGTAATGGAAGGAACATTGCTTTCAAGCTGCACTTGCAAAGGAATAACCTCCTCACTGACTCACTGTTTGGGTTCCACCAGCATTACTCAGCTCCTGATATCATTATAGCCATGGTTCAAATGTAGAAAAGAGTTGACTGCAGAGGTGAGAGGAGAATGGCTGCTCTTTACATCAAGACAGCACTCAACCAAGTACAGCATCAAGGAGCCCGAGCAAAACTGGAGTCAATGGGAATCGGTGGAAAACCTTCTGTTGGCTGGAGCCAAAGATGCATCAAAATCCCAAAGTTTTGAACATTGAAAGTGACTGGCTGTTAACAACAACAAAAATGAGCTGTCTGAAATTCTGGGTACAAGAGAATTCTGCTTGGTAGAATGCAAGAAACACAAAGTTTACATACTTCATCAGCTACAGAGCATTTTGAGTTGTCCAATGATTATGAAAAGTGTTATTTGCAAGTCTTGCTTTTCTTAAAGTCAAGTTTACATTAGGACATTCTCCCAGATGGTGCCATGTGTGGTGACATCGTACACGTTTCACTATACTCCTTTACTTCTGTACTTGAGTCAACGTGACAATAAAGCTTAAATCAGATGCTGCCCAGAGTTAACTTTTGCAACATTCAATTGCCCTTCAAAAATGTTCAAATTGGCTCTGTAAAAATTACAGTTCAATGCACTTGTGTTTTTTTTCTGAATGGTACAACTCAGGTGCTAATGGATAATAGTCACAGTCTCTGTCACTACCATTGCAATTGCTGGAGAGAGTTTAAAAAGCAAAATGTGAGATATGAATAGGGGCAGACAGAATTACAGAGATATTGCAACACTTAATAGGAAGGAACAGGTGGAGACGATACAGGCTGAGGGTGATCTATCACGACCTCTGTGGGGGTCAATTGGGAACAAATGTATTACTGATGGAGGAGGGATGAGGAGAGTGACTGGGAAGTAACAGTGAGCATACAAGAGTGAAGCAAGTTGTTCTGAGGTGAAGAATTTGGGATAGCAAGAGGGAGGGATAGTCAATGGAGTGAGGGTTGATAAGGAAGAGGATGATGAATGGCAGAGGGGTAAGATGCACAATGGGGGTGTGGTTGTGGGTTGCGCCCTATGTATTAGGGAGAGAGATGGAAAGACCACATTTTCTATCCAGACTTTCTTCATGAACCACTGACCTTTCATTACTCCATCACAACCCATAACCTTACACCAGACAGGGGAGGAAAGAGAGTGAGAGGCAGAACAGAAGAGGGAGAACAAAAAAAAGGATGTCAAAGACAAGAGAGAAGGTATAAAAGATAGAGTGCACTTCTCCAACTGATGGTGGTCAATGGTTCACGTGCATTGACTATAATGGGCATATCACTGTTACTGTAGCTGTCTGCATGGGGACCATCCACATGGTGCACAATTGCTTATGGACAATTTCAGTTTTCAATATGGATTATGAAGGGATGAAGAACTAAGGTAGATGATCTGAAGAACTGGTGGAACACACTTGAGGGGACAAATAACCTCCTATTGCTCTTATTTTGTATGTTCATGTGTTTGTAATCAACTTACTTGGTTGCACAGTACTCTTTGCTCACCTGACTTTCTGTGATAAGCCCACTGCGCAGTTTGTCATAATCCTTGAAGAACTCTGAAGTTCGGATCCCCCTCAGGAATACAATTCTTCGGAGTTTGTCAAATACCTCAAGAATCTCAGGTGACTTGGGTATCTGTAAATATTTTCCAAACCTAATCAGTGTTTGTTTTCAGTCGCTGCTGTGGTTAGCATATCTTTGTGCTTTGTTTTTACGGTGATGAATGAAGGTCATACAAATGAGGAATGTTTTCAGTCTAAAGCTTTTTAGTTTCGAGTAATCGCAGCTATTCCTATCAACAGGAACCTGATAAGGCATGGGAGATGGTTTTCTTTATATTTGTCTATATATTTATTTATATAAATATCATCAAGAGCCCACAGATTAGAATACCTAGCATGACCAAATATTGACCTGTGACACCCTTAGGGTTAAATAAAACACCACAATCCAATCAGCTGAACCCCCCAAAAAAATGAGAACACAATCATTAAAAAATTAACCGCCAAGATCCAAAGGTCACCATCATAATCGGCTATCTCTTGATTTGAGGATGGCATCTGGTTTCTGCTAAGTGCCTTCAGATGTCTCCCCACTCCATCCACACATTGTGGGGGATGGTGCATGGTGGCAGAGCTAATGCAGTCAGGACAATGTACAGACACCAGTCAGGGGACTGGGCACTTCTTGCCAGGGGCTGTCTGGTGAGGTCGATCAAGGGGATGGTCCACAGTCAGTCTGTTGGGCCTATCCACAGATATGAAGGGGAAAGTGGAGGGGAATAAGGTGAGGTGGAGTGGGGGTGTGGAAGGAAACTCCGGAAGTTATTTTATTTTCCAGGATTGGAGACTACTGTCTGAAGAGGAAGTGACCGGGGTGAGTGATAATTGGAAAGGAGGGGGAGGCAGAGGCTGGATGCCACTGACAAAACAGCATTCACTGTCACCTTCTATGGTTCTGGAAATCGAATGTGAGCAATGGGGAATAAATGGCTGTGGCCATACTCGGAATGTGCAGGGAAAGTACCTCAATCTGTGAGGAGGGCTATTACAGGAAAACAATATTACACACAGCCCCATGACAAACTGGCCCGATCCCTAATCCCTAGCCATTGTAAAGCATTGGCTCCCTGTATTGTGCACACTTCCCTGCCCCAGACATCAATGACCACCTCATTCACACCAGCACCTTTGGACACAGATGCTGGGGAAAGAATAGAGATGTTGTAAGAGGAGGGGCAATGGTGCCATCGGGACCCATTGTCCTGTATACACCTTGTTCATCTTGCTTCCAGATGCTGCAGGGAGCTTTCAACATGGACATTGATCCATGGTGCAGTGTGCATATGTGTATGGAGTTACATCTCATGCCAGAACTTCTCCATTATACAGAGAGTTACACAGAGAGAGAGACAAACAACAAGTAGTAAGATCAAAGCAGTGCCATTAAGAAAAATGACAAATTATCGTCCATGTTACCAAAGTGACTTCCACAAGTTATCTTCTTCCTTTCCCTCTCACTGTGCCTTCATGTTGTCCCTGATTCTTCAATCAGTATAGAGGGAGCCTGCACAACTGTGGAGCCCATTGGACCTGGAAGGACCCATGGGGATGTTGAGATCTGGATAGCCACAGACGCAGCTGAGGGTCTTTTTGCTAGAGGCAAATAAACCCTCCATATTGCAACTTCCAAGGGATGAAGTGGGGGTGGAGGGCCCAGCCACCTCTAGGGTGGCCTGAATGAAGACTTCTGAGGAACCTGTGTGTGGTTCCTCCGTTGTTGGGGTCCCCCCAGCATTACCCTACCTCCTTGTGAGGAAGTGGTACCTGGAGGGCTCACCAGTCCCTGACAAACCCATGTTGCTGTGCCTTTGGTCCTGAGTCCAGTGGCTGTGGTGATGAAGAGTGTAGGTGTGTGAGACCCTGTCCAGCAGACCTTGAGGAAGCTGGACCTGGCTCTCCAGGGCAACCGCCAATCCGACCTTGGAGACAGCCAGCCAGTCACATGATACACTGTGTTGGCATGGCTTCTGAGCAATAAGGGCCATTGCATCCCACATTCCTGTCTCTCCTGCACTGCTCCCATTCCACCCTGAACATGTGGACCAAATCCCTGAGTGCTGACACCACTGAAGGTCGTTGACCTTCTTGTGACACTGCTGGCCATTCCTACAAACAGTGCAGATGGCACTGACCTGGGTGGCAACCTCGGACCAGGATGCCAAAGTATGGGGGCATGGCCTCCTCTGCCAGAACTCCTTTGCTCCACCCCTCCACTCGGAGCTCCAGGATCCTGCCAGACAGATAAAGCACCATTTTCCCCTTCTCCTTGCTACAAATGTCCTTCGACAGAACGGCAGGGCTTATCTGGGTGCACAGAAAGATGGTGTGTGTGCAAGGGATGCTGGTCGTTTCAGCAAATATCTGCTGAGGGGAATGTTGTTCCAGGAATGGCAGATGGTAAGACGAGGCTGGAATCAGATGTTTGTGATGCCACGCAGTACAGTAGGTAAATGAGGTCCATTGGGTAAGATGCTGCAACACATCCCATTGGGCCTCATGGTGAGAATCCCTCAAAAATCAAGGCATGACTCACACTTAGCCAAACAAAATGTAAGATGCAGCCCATAGTGATTAAAAATGTGGGGCAGCTTGATGGACGAGCTGCTGCCATTTTCAACAAGCTCTTCCCAATCGATAGTGTCAGTGCTTCTGCCCTTGGAGAGAGCTTCAGAGTGTCAAACACCAAAAAAAAAACCAAACTCTGAAACCAAACTTAAACCTTGATGCGGCATCATACCACATACCTCAGGCGGCCAGTAGCCATAGGGAATGGGTGGTCTGCCAGTGTGATCAGTCTCCATGCTCTTTATCCTGGCATGAATGTCATTGTAAAAGTTAAAGTAGTTGAAGAAGCCAGGTTTGTCTGGGACTGCGTAGTGAGAGCCAATTATTGACACCATCTCATCTGTCAGACCAGTAGGACGTATCAAAGCACGCTGGAACTGAGGGAGAAATGGAAGAGAAAGTTCAGGTTAATCATAAATGGCCACATTATGTTAGGATATATTAACTCACTCAGGAAGCCAGTAGGCAGTCACACATTTATTTTGGATTTCTTCACATAATAGTGACCGAGTTTCAAAAGTAATTTTGTGGTCTGAGCAAATGACAATCAAATAGCATTCGTAATGCACAAGTGCCAGGGAATGACCAACTTCAGTACAACCTAAACACCTCCCTTTGATGTTCCATAGCATTATCATCACAGCATTAACTCGAGGCAGGAGTAGGCCATTCGATCCCTCAAACCCGCTCCATCATTCATAACCATCATGGTTGATCTTATCTTAGCCTCAACTCCATTTTCCTGCCTGCTCACCGTAATCCTTCAACCCATTACTAATTAAAAATCTGTCTATCTCCTCCTTACATTTATTCAATGGCCCAGCACCCATTGCAGTCTGTTGAATTCCACCAATTCACAATTGACATCTTGGGGCTTGCCACTGACCATACAATAGGCACAAGTCAGAAATATGGTAGAAGACCCTTTACTTGCCCAAGTGAGTGAAGCTCCCAAAAAACACAAGAAGTTGAACACCATCCAGGATTGGAGATAACAAGCATGGGGCTGGATGAACACAGTAGGTCAAGCAGCATCATAGGAGCAGGAAAACTTGACGTTTCGGGCCTAAACCCGTCATCACGGATCCACCATCCAGGATTGGTTGACCAACACCTCATCCACCACCTTAAACATTCACTCCCTCCACCAACAACACTGTGTTGCAGCAGTGTGTACCATCTACAAGATGCACTGAAGCAATTCATCGATGTTCCTTCAGCACCTTATAAACCCATGACCTCTACCATCTAGAAGGACAATGGCAACAGATACATGGGAATACCACCCGCTGTAAGTTCCCCTCCAAGATCGTCACCATCCTGCCTTGGAAATATATCATCATTCCTTTACCATCACTATGTCAAATTTCTGGGACTCCTTTCCTAAACAAACTATGGGTGTTCCTACATCATGGACTGCAGTGGTTCAAGGCAGTGGGAAACAAGAAATGGACAACAAATGCTGCCCTTACCAATGATACTCACTAAAATGAAGTAGAGATTCCATCACCTTTTCACCATAGATTAAAGAAAAAGGAAAGATGTTTGACAGGAATGGCAAATGGATTGGTCGAATGTAATGTGGAAAATGCACACACACACACAGACTGTTCGGCTGAAGCAGTTGTCTTGTTGTTTCCAAGTAATGCTGTTAATGCAAAATCCATTCAGTCCTCAGTGTTGTAGAGTTACACCCTCGCATGGATGCTCCCGTATGTGAAGCGAAACAGACCACTGCCTTGCCAATTAAAAATCACAAGAACTAAGAGCAGGAGTAAGCAATTCAGCCCCTCAATCCTGTTTCACCGTTTGATACAATTGTTGTTGCTCTCATCTCAGTCTCAAATCCATTTTCCTACTCACTTTCCATAAACCTTCAACTCTACTAGTTAAAAATCTGTCTATCTCCTCCTTAAATGTATTCAGTGTCCTGGCATCCACTGTACTCTGGGGTAGTGAGTTCCGGAGACTCATGACCCTTTGAGAGAAGCAATTGCTCTTCTTCTCTGTTTTAAATCTGCTACCCTTATCCTAAAACTATGACCTTACGTTCTAGTTGGTCCCAGAAGGGGAAACATCTACATCTACTTTGTCAAGCCCTTCAGCATCTTATATACCTCGATTAGATCTCCTCTCATTCTTATAAACTGTAGTTAGAATAGGTCTAAATACTCCCTCTCTCCACATAAAACAAGACTTTCGTCTTTGGAATTAATATAGAATTACTCTAGCGAACCCTCTAAATGTCGTTACATCTCTGCTTCAATGGGATATTGAGCAAACTAGATGTAAATACAAATAATACTCATGCTTGCAACCTTTACAACTAAGCAGCCACTTCATGCTCTGTGTAATATAAGGTGCAATAGAGCTGGACAAAATGTGAAACATGAAATTACTCACCTATAAATGCACAGTCAGTGCACAAAGTAAAATAACTTGCATCAAGCAGTCGCAAAGTAATGGAACCAATGCTCTAAAATAAAATCAGGCCTAGGCCGAAGGAACAAATTCATTTTCTCTCTATTTTCCTCCTTCACCCCTGTCCCTTTGTAACCGATTTATAGCATTAAATTTGGGCAGATGCCACTCTGTTCCTGATGCATGTGGATTCCAGAACTCAGTTTAGTTTCCCAACTTGAGAGAACTTAACGATGAAAATGCATGAGCAGAAAGGCATTACACTGAAATCCTAAACTCTGTAATATTGTGAGAAGGTATCAGGAAACCACGCAATATTCTAAGGATTGGCAGTGAATCACTGTGCATTTTATAGGTTGGCATGGCACCCAAGTTGCACAGAATTGTTATGTATAATTACCTTATTGAATAACTATATATTCTCACCATAGGATTAATTGTAAATATATCGTTGTGCGTGATAAGGAATTTCACAATCTTGGATCACAGACATAATAAAAACAAACAACTCTCTGAGTGTTCACATTAAAACAAGCATAAGGTTTTGCTGGCATGTATGTTATCACTGAAGCCATATCCTGTTATGTGAGAGAATCTAATTTTACAGCCTTCATCTTCACAAAGAACCAGAAGCCCCAAGTCTTTTACAAAGCAAGCCATCTGCCTCTACTATTGGCTGCTTTTCTTCTGGGGAATTCACAAAGAACCTTAGAAACGATCCAGCACAGAAGGGGGTCATTTGGCCCATCTTGTCCATGCTGATCCACAGACACCCAAACAACTTTTCTAATCACATATTCCCGCACACAGACCATAGCCCTGCACTTTACAGCACTTAAGGTGCAGGTTCAGGCATTTTAAAAAAACGTTTAGGGTCTGTGCCTCCACCACCAACTCAGGCAGTGCAAAAACCTACCCCGCTCCGCCCACCACCGACGCCGACGTCGCTCCACCCACCACCTCCACAGCCCGCAGCTCCAGAGGAGACAATAGCACCCAGCCCTGCCGGATCTTCACCATCCCCCCAGACCTCCACCTTACTGAGGACGAACGGTCAGTCCTCAGTAAAGGGCTCACCTTTGTCCCCCTCCACCCACACATCAACGAATACCATCCACACTTGGACATCGAGCAGTTTTTCCACCGCCTCCGCCTCCATGCTTACTTCTTTAACCGTGAGCCTAGCCCCTCCATCTACTGACCCCTTCTCCCGCATCCAACACACCCCCTCCTGCTGGACACCACCCCAAGGCCTCCTCCCCTCCCTCGACCTCTTCATCTCCAACTGCCGTCGAGACATCAATTGTCTCGACTTCTCCAACCCCTCACCCACTCCAACCTCTCCCCCACGGAACGTGCAGCCCTCCGCTCCCTCCGCTCCAAACCCAACCACACCATAAAATCCGCGGACAAAAGAGGCGCAGTTGTAGTATGGCGCACTGACCTTTACATCGCCGAGGCCAGGTGCCAACTCTCTGACACCTCCTCCTACCATCCCCTTGATCAAGATCCCACACCCCCACCATCAAACCATCATCTCCCAAACCATCCACAACCTCATCACCTCAGGTGACCTTCCCCCCCACAGTCTCCAACCTCATTATTCCCCAACCCTGCACTGCCCGCTTCTATCTCCTTCCCAAAATCCACAAACCTGACTGCCCTGGTCGACCCATTGTCTCCGCCTGCTCCTGCACCACCGAACTTATCTCCACCTATCTCGACTCCATTTTCTCCCCTTTGGTCCAGGAACTCCCTACCTATGTCCGTGACACCACCCATGCCCTCCACCTCCTCCAAAATTTCCAATTCCCTGGTCCCCAGCACCTCATCTTTACCATGGACGTCCAGTCCCTATACACCTGCATTCCCCATGCAGATGGCCTAAAGGCCCTCCTCTTCTTCTTGTCCTGCAGGCCCAACCAGTCCCCTTCACTGACACACTTATCCGCTTAGCCAAACTCGTCCTCACCCTCAACAACTTCTCTTTCAATTCCTCCCACTTCCTACAGACAAAGGGGGTGGCCATGGGTACCCGCATGAGCCCAGGCTATGCCTGCCTCTTTGTAGGTTACGTGGAATGATCCCTCTTCCGTAGTTACACTGGCCCTAAACCCCACCTCTTCCTCCGTTACATTGATGACTGTATTGGCACTGCCTCGTGTTCCCACGAGGAGCTCGAACAGTTCATCCACTTCACCAACACCTTCCACCCCAACCTTAAGTTCACCTGGACCATCTCTGATAGCTCTCTCTCCTTCCTGGACCTCTCTGTTTCCATCTCTGGCAACCACCTGGAAACTGATATCCATTTCAAGCCCACCAACTCCCACAGCTACCTAGAATACACCTCCTCCCACCCACCTTCCTGCAAAAATGCCATCCCCTATTCCCAATTCCTTTGCCTCCACCGCATCTGCTCCCAAGATGAGGCATTCCACTCCCAAACATCTCAGATGTCCTCGTTTTTCAAGGACTGCAACTTCCCCCCACCCCCGACAGTGGTCGAGAACGCTCTCGACCGTGTCTCCTGGATTTCCTGCAACTCATCCCTCACACCCTCCCCGCAATAACAACCGAAACAGAATCTCCCTCATCCTCATGTACCACTCCACCAACATCCAGATCCAATGCATCATCCTCCGACACTTCCACCATCTGCAATCCGACCCCACCACCAAAGACATTTTTCCCTCCCCACCCTTATCTGCTTTCTGGAGGGACCACTCTCTCCGGGACTCCCTCATCCGCTCCACACTCCCCTCCAGCCCCACCCCACCCAGCACTTTTCCCTGCAACCGCAGGAAGTGCTACACCTGTCCCCACACCTCCCCCCTCAACCCCATCGCAGGCCCCAAGAAGACCTTCCACATCAAACAGATGTTCACCTGCACATCTGCTAATGTGTTATACTGTATCCGCTGTTCCCGTTGTGGCCTCCTCTACATCGGGGAAACCAAGCGGAGGCTCAGGGACCGCTTTACGGAACACCTGCACTCAGGTCGCACTAAACAACTGCACCTCCCAGTCGCGAACCATTTCAACTCCCCCTCCCATTCCTCAGATGACATGTCCGTCCTGGGCCTCCTGCAGTGCCACAAGGATGCCACCCGAAGGTTGCAGGAACAGCACCTCATATTCTGCTTGGGAACCCTGCAGCCCAATGGCATCAATGTGGGCTTCACAAGCTTCAAAATTTCCCCTCCCCTACCGCATCCCAAAACCAGCCAGCTATCCCTGCCTCCCTAACCTGTCCTTCCTCCCACCTGTCCACTCCTCCCACCTCAAGCCCCACTCCCATCTTCTACCTACTAGCCTCATCCTGCCCCCTTGCCCTGTCCGTCCTCCCTGGACTGACCTATCCCCTCCCTAACTCCCCACCTACACTCACCTTTACTGGTTCCATCCCCGCCTCTTTGACCTGTCTGTCTCCTCTCCACCTATCTTCTCCTCTATTCATCTTCTATCCGCCTCCCCCTCTCTGCCTATTTATTTCAGAACCCCCTTCCCCTCCCCCATTTCTGAAGAAGGGTCTAGGCCCGAAACGTCAGCCTTCCTGCTCCTCTGATGCTGCTTGGCCTGCTGTGTTCATCCAGCTCCACACCTTGTTATCTCACCGTCTGCAGCAAAATATTTTTCCTCATGTCTCCCTCTGATCCATCTGGCACTTGGCTTGAATATATGTACCCTCTATTTCTATTAATTGGGTGTATTTGCAGTAGCATTCTTATCTGTGGAGCAATAGGTCTGCTTTGTGCTCCGAGGATCTCACTTTTCAGTGCCTTCCTCTCAATCATAGAATCTCTACATTGTGGAAGCAGGCCATTCAGCCCATTGAGTCCACACTGACTCTTCAAAGAGCATCCCACCCAAATCCACACTCCTACCCTATCCTTACATTTCCCATGGTTAATCCACCCAACCTACGCATCCCTAGACATTTTGGGCAATTTAACATGGCCAATCCACCTAACCAGCACATCTTTGGATTGTGGGAGGAAACTGGAGCACCATAGGAAACCCACACAGACACAGGGAGAACATGCAAACTCCACACAGACTGAGGGCTGAATTGAACCCGGGTCCCCGGCACTGTGAGGCAGCAGTGCTAACCACTGAGCCACCGTGCTGCCGATAGAGAGGAGACAGGAGGCCTCAATGAGTGGTAGTTGTAGTAACAGCCTGACAGAGCAGGGGTGTCATACCTGGCAGGAATAATCATCAGTAAAGCTCCTAAATGAGGGAATTGATGGGTGGGTGAGTGCATGTGGGTGAGTGAATGCATAGTTGAATGGGTAGGTGTGGGTGAATGAGTGGGCATGGGAGTCAGATGGAATTGGACATATAGCCATTCTTTGCCTCCTTCTCCTGGCTCCAAAGTACAGGCTGGGAGAAGAGGAAAATCCAGGTTGAAAGACAACCTATATTTGTACAAGTTGCACTGAGCTGAGACTGTGCCCCAGCGCCAGAGGTAAACCAAAGTTTGTTTAGTTTAGTCAAATCCAATTCTTAGCTCAGTCCCAGTCCCCACCCTATTCCCTGCTGATCTGGTGTTTTGACCTCTCTTGTTTATAGCCTCATCTTTAGCTCTATTTCTTAATCAAAAAGGCAGAGAAAGGTGAGATAACTGCACAGAGGACAATATCCTGTCACTAAGTCACCCTTTACTTACATGGGCTGTGACCAGCCATCTCAGAGTCAATCCCTAGACTGAGCGGACCTTCTGAATCTCCTGATTATATTTGTCAGCCAGGGCTCCCTGATTGGCTCGGGTTAAAATCCCCAAGCAGGGAATTCATAGTCAATGAGATTATCTGGCTATGGTTCCAATCACTACAAAATATTTCAGAGATAGTAGGAACTGCAGATGCTGGAGAATCTGAAATAACAAGGTGTAGAGCTGGATGAACGCAGCAGGCCAAGCAGCATCATAGGAGCAGGAAAGCTTGACGTTTCGGGGCTAGACCCTGCCTCAGAAAAAAAAGAAGGGTCTAGGCTCGAAACATCAAGCTTTCCTGCTCCTATGATGCTGCTTGGCCTGCTGTGTTCATCCAGCTCTACACCTTGTTACTACAAAATATTTAATTAGTTAGCTCTGCTGCTTGGCACTTTTATCAATTATTCATTTTTATTAGTTACTGGGAGAAGGCACTGGCGATAATACTGGACAAATAATCCAGACTAATGTTCTGGAGACAGAGACTGGAATCCCACCATGACAGATAGTGAAATTTCTGATGAAGGGTTTAGGCCCGAAACGTCAAGTTTTCCTGCTCCTATGATGCTGCTTGACCTGCTGTGTTCATCCAGCCCCATGCTTGTTATCTCGGATTCTCCAGCATCTGCAGTACCTTTTATCTCTATGACAGATAGTGAAATTTGAATTTCATAAAAACCTAGCCTAATGGGGACTGCTGTATTAAAAACCCAATTTGTTCACTAAGTCCTTTTGGGAAGGAAATCTACCATCTAAAGAAAAACAAAATGTGTGAACACAGGAAAATAATAATTCTAGTTTTTCTTTCAGTGTTTAATTATGAAATTTGTTTAGAATTTCCGTGATACACATTTCAAAACAATATCATTAAAAGTAGGCATTGTCAGCTGACTATTGGTATGAACCTTCTGCCTGAAAGAATGAATTATTATTTGGAGCAAAATGTATTTCTTTCACTTTGTTTTGTTCTTTATGTCAGCCTACATATGACTCTAGACCCATGTCAATATGATTGGTTTTTAATTGCCCTCTGGGTAATTAGGGATGGTCTATAACTCCTGACCTCAGCAGCAATGCCCACAATCATAAACAAATTTTAAACTAATAATTTATTGCTTTGGGAGTTTTTTTACTGAAATTCATGTTTACTATTGTGGCAAACCTTTTCTTTCTGAAATATTAAGAACTGCAGAAGCTGGAGTCAGAGATAACACAATGTGGAGCTGGAGGAACACGGCAAGCTAGGCAGCATCAGAGGAGCAGGAAAGCTGATGTTTCAGGTCAGGACCCTTCTTCAGAAATAGTATATTAATATAGAAATATTAATAAATAGAGGAGGGGTGGGGCTGTGGAAGGTAGGTGGGATGGTGATAGGTGAGTGCAGGTAGGGAGTGGTGGGGATTGGTCAGTGAGGTGGGAGGGGCGGATAGGTGGGAGAGAAGATGGACAGTTTGTGTCAGGTCAAGGAGGTGGGGATGAGAGGGTGGGTTGGTCATGGGATGAGGCCGGGGGTGGGGAGATTTTGAAACTGGTAAAATTTACATTTAGGCCATTGCGCTGTAGGCTCCCAAGGCGGAATATGAGGTGCTCTTCCTCCAGTTTCCGGATAGCATCATTGTGACACTGGAGGACGCCCAGGATGGGACATGTCACACGTAGAATGTGAAGGGGTGTCGAAACGGTTCACGACCGGAAGGTGTTGTCGTTTGTCGCGAACAGAGTGCAGGTGCTCTACAAAGCGCTCTCCGAGTCTCCGCTTGATCTCACCGATGTAAAGGAGGCCACATCGGGAGCAGCAGATGCAATAGACAGATGTGCAGGTGAACCCCTGTTTAATGTGGAAGGTTTGTTGAATGGATGCGAGGGAGAGGTGTAGGGGCATGTGTAGCATTTCCTGCAGTTGCAGGGAAAGGTGCGGGGGTGGTGGGGCTAATGGGGAATGTGAAGCGGACGAGGGAGTCACAGAGAGAGCGGTCCCTATGAAAGGCAGATAGGGGTGGGGAGGGAAATATATCTTTGGTTGTGGGGCTGGATAGTAGGTGGCGGAAGTGGCAGAGAATGATACATTGAATCCGGAAATTGGTGGGGTGATACATGAGGACAAGGGGGTTCCTGTCTTTGTTTTTGTTGGGGGAAGGGGGTGTGAGGGCAGAGGTATGGGAAACACAAGAGATGCAGTTGAGGACATTTGAGACCACCGAAGGGGAGAAGTCGCAGTCTTTGAAATAGGAGGACATCTGGGCGGACATCTTATCTTTCTGAAATTTGCTCACTGGCTCCCCAACATGAGAGAAAAATTGAAATATAGTTCCTCCCATGCAAAAATGTTGGGCAACCTAACTCTTGAGAGTGAGACCCCACCTTCATCAGTACCCCAGTCATGGTGGAAATATGCAGATGACGCCAGACTCCTTGAGTGTGGAGGACATTAAGTTTTTGTTGACAAATAAAGATGAATTGCAGGAGATAATTGGGCTCACTGTCTTATCTCAGGGTATTGATACTGTTTGTTGACTTGCCCACAACATTTCACTTTCTGTTCACTCTGTCACCAGTATCTCTTAATTATTTAACAACTTCAGATAAACATCAGACTTATGAGCCATATTCCTTCCTTGTGCCTTACCTGACTGTCTGTCACTATGCCAAGGTTTAGCTTGTCCAAGTCATGAAATGGAGGCAATATGTCAATCCCATGGTATTTATAATAGATGGCCAATTGCTTCATGAGGGTCTCTATGCACTTCATGACGTCTGTGTCAAACTCAGGCTTGATATCTCCAAGGCTGTGAAGACATGACCCAGTTACGCAGTCGTCACAAAAAATATGTTTTAACATGAATGTTTTGGTCTCAACAAGTTTCACTGCTTTCACTGTTAAAAGACACAGGTTAATTATTGTTTTTCACCCATGATCAATATTGAACTCCGAGTTGTGAGATTAGCAAGTGCTAAGGTCCCTTTCATTTGGCCAAAGATTTTGTCCTATTTATTTTGACACAAAGCAACAGGATGATGTTTCAAATGAATACAATGTTTGACTTCAATCGGGTCTAGGATTAGCATTTGATCCATTTAGAGATTGCATATCGTCAACAGTACAGAGTAGTTACTGTAATAACAACTGATTCTACTCACTATGCTGGAGCTTCCACTACCTGTAGACTTAGGTCTTTCTGCATGTCATTGGGGTTGAAGCCTATTGATAAAATAGACATAGAATTAATGCAGAATCAATCTCATTTATCTTATACTCCTTAATTTAACTCTTAAATGCAGGGCTTTACCTGATCATGATTAACTGGACCAATATATTTAGCTGCAATGTAGTTAGAAACTTTATTTCCATTAGCTTTCTGTCAACATTTCCCTTTATAAACTCCCATGTCCATATTTAAGGTGGAAACTTGCCATGCTGCAGTTACACCCTCCTGCAGATGGGGGGACTGTCAGGTTCCTACTTTGTTTCGGCGCTGTAATCAAATCTATTTCTCTGCTTCCTACGTTTTATACAGAACATAGAACAATACAGCACATGAACAGGCCCTTTGGCCCACTATGTCTGTGCTTACTGTGGTGCCATTCTAAACTAGTTACATTTGCCTATACATGGTCCATATCCCTATATTCTCTGCCTGGGCATGTATCTGTCTAAATTTCTCTAAACCACGGCCATTGTATCTGCTTCTTCTACCTCCCCTGACAGCGTGTTCCAGGCACCTACCACCCTCCGTGTAAAAAAAACTTTCCTTAACTGTAAATAATAATAAATTGAGGCTGTAATCAAATGTTAAATTGAGGAGTTATGTATATAGTCTCTGCTGAAATCATTCCCACTGCCATCCAACTTCCCTCCACCTGAAGATTGTATTTGTTCTTGACATTGTCCATGTACAACACTAAATTGCACAGCTTGGAATTGAGAGTTATGCATACAATTCTCTGTGATTTTCTTTACCTATTCTGTCCTCTCTTTAAGGCACTGCGCTGTTGTGATCGACATTCACATTTCTCATTGTGATCAGAGTAAACACAAAAGTCCAGACTCTAAGTAATGGTAAGAATTGACCATAGTTATGGCAATCATCACAGCCAAATCCTTCCAAAGGGTCATCTGGATAGTATTTATGAAAGGCACATTATTTTCCCACTCCCATGACTTTCAAATCACTACCCTAGATGCTTCTCCTTAGCTCAGCTAAGGAATCATAAGGACTTAAGACATAGGGTATGAGGAGACCATTCAGTCCATTAGGCCTTTTCACCCCATTCAGTAAGATCCTGGCTGACCTTTGACCTCAACTCTATCTTCCCACCTCATCTCCACATCCTGTGAAGCCTTGAGTCCAAGAATCTATCTATCTGAAACTTGTCCCAGGCTGATTCCTGGGACGGCAAGACTGACATGTGAAGAGTGACTGGAATGCTTGAGTCTTTATTCACTGGAGTTTAGAAGAATGAGGCGGGATCTCATAGAAACCTATAAAATTTTCATAGGACTAGGCAGGGTAAATGTGGGAAGATTGTTCTGATGACCAGGGAGTCTAAACCAAGAGTCACATTTTAAGGCAATGGCTTAGTGGTCTTATTGCTATACTGTTAACCCAGAGATCCAGGTAATGTTCTTGAGATCCAGGTTCAATTCCCATCACAGCACATGGTGGAATTTGAATTCAATAAAATTTTGGAATTAAGAGTATAATGATGAATCCATTGTCAATTGTTGGAGAAACCCATCTGGTTCACTAATGTCCTTTAGGGAAGGAAGCTTCCATCCTTAACCAGTCTGGCCTATATGTGACTCCACATCAATATGGTTGACACTTAAGTGCCCTCTGGGCAATTAGGTCTCACCAGTGATGACCACATCCCATAAATGAATAAAAGAGAAAGATACACAGTAGACCATTCAGGAAGAGACAAGGTAAAATTTCTTCACCCAGAGAGTGGTGAGCCTGTGGAATTTCTGTCCTACAGAAAGCGGTTTAGACCAAAAAACTGAATATTTCCCAGAGGGAATTAAATATAGTTCTTAGCGTCAAAGTATTCAAAGGGTGTGGGAAGAAAGTAGGAACAGGGGATTGAGTTGGATGATCAGCCATAATCGTATAGAATGGCGAAGCAGGCTCGAAGGGCCGAATGGCCTATTCCTGCTCTAATTTTCTTTGTTTCTATGAATTAACCTTTTAAAAAATCTATTGATGCTGACCACTGTGCCTGAGTTGGCCAATACCTTGTTTAGAAAGCAATATTCTTCAGGAAATTCAGTCTATATCTATCCCACTGTATAGAATCCTTCCAGCTTCCCTCCCACCAACCCAACAATTGCCAACTCCTCACTTAACGTTTCTCGATGACATCAATGAAGTGCCTGTAGTTAATGGAGCCGTCGCACTTTAAGTCATATTTATTAAGTAAGATGTTAATCTCCTCAGGGCTGAGAGGAACCCCGACTGTTTGGTCCAAGCATCGTAGGAACTGAGATCCTGCAAAGAAAACAAAAGGGTAAATGTTCACCGTTTTAGAGGAACTCGAATTTTCCATGGATATAGAGGGGTCTATGAGTTCCTTGCCTCCCCATGACCGAGTAAGATATGCATTGTGTAACACCAGCTCTAAGACCCTAGCGCATGGCTAGCTTCTCTCAGTGGGGAAACTCCTTGGTTCACAATTTACCCTAACAACGGTCCATTGTACCTTCAAAGGATAGAAAACGGAGAGAGTGATTACTATAAGAAAGGACTGAGGTGAATAACAACAACGCATTTAGAGTCAGAGTTTTTTTAGCATGGATAAAGGCACTTTGGCCCATTGTGTCCCTGCCATCCATCAAGCGTCTATATATACAAGTCCCATTTTCTAGCATTTGGCCCATAGCTATGGCTTTTCAAGTGCTCACATAAATACTTCTGAAATGTCTAAAGGATTCCTGCCTCTGCTGCCATTTTAAACAGTGAGATGCAGATATCCTCTGCCCTCTGGGAGAATTTATTTTTCCTGAAATCTCTTCCAAACCCATGTTCCTCACCTTAAAACTGTGCCCCTGCTTAATGAGATAAAAGGTACTGCAGATGCTGGAGAATCCGAGATAACAAGCATGGGGCTGGATGAACACAGCAGGTCAAGCAGCATCATAGGAGCAGGAAAACTTGACGTTTCGGGCCTAAACCCTTCATCAGGCCCGAAACGTCAAGTTTTCCTGCTCCTATGATGCTGCTTGACCTGCTGTGTTCATCCAGCCCCATGCTTGTTACCCCTGCTTAATGACCCTTCTACTAAGGGGGCAATTTTCTCTCTATCTACCCTGCCTAGGCCCCTTAGAACTTTATACACCTCAATTAGGTCCCCCTCCAGCTTTCTCTTCTCCAAGGAAAACAACTCCAGCCTCTCTAGTCTGACTTCAGAGCTTAATCACTCCAGCCAGGCAACACCTTGCTGAAAGGCTCATCGTGATGTAGCAGGAATATCACTGGGCTAGTAATCAAGAGCCTCATGTTCTGGAGACATGAGTTTGAATCCTACACAGCAGATGGTGAAATGTGAATTTAATGATGAAAGAAAAAACCTGGAATTAAAAAATGCTCACCCAACAGTGACCATATAACAATCATCAAAACCCAACTGCTTCACTAATGCCTTCTAGAGAAGAAAATCTGCCATCCCTATGTTATCTCATTGCGACTCCAGACCCACAGCAATGCGGTTGACTCTTAAGTGGGCAATTAGGGGATGAACAATAAATGTTGGCCTAGCTAGAGATCTCATGGATGAATGTTTAAAAAAAAACTCATTCTGTAGCTTCTGTAGTGCAACTTAAAGGGAAGCTGGATAAGTGCGGAAAGAGTATGGGGATATTGAGGTTGGTTGGCTCGCCGAGCTGGTTTGTTGTTCCGCAGACGTTTCATTACCGTGCTTGGTAACATCCTCAGTGCAGCCTCCGAATGAAGCGTCGGTGTGTTTTCTCGCCTGGTTTTTAAACTCTGGAGTCCGTTGAGCTGGATTGCCTCACTTCCGGTTTTCCTTCATAGTGGAGTGTATATGGGGTTGAGTTCTGTGTGTTTATTAATGGCTTTCTTAGTGGAGTGCCAGGCCTCTAGAATTCCCGTGCCTATCTCTGCTTAGCTTGTCCCAGGATTTTGGTGTTGTCCAGTCAAATTGATGGTTCTCCCTATCCATGTGGATTGAGATGAGTGAGTATTGGTCATGTCTTTTTGTAGCCAGTTGGTGTTCGTGTACCCTTGTTGTTAGTTTCCTTCGTGTTCGTCTGATGTAGTGTTTCTCACAGTCTCTGCAGGGGATCTTATAGATGACATTGGTCCTGTCTGCGGCAGGGAGTGGATCTTTAGTCCGGGTGAGCAGTTGTCGTAGTGTTGATGTGGGCTTGTGTGCCACTCTGATGCCGAGCGGTCGTAGGAGTCTTGTGGTTAGTTCTGATGTGTTCCTGATGTAGGGTAGTGTGATGAGTGTGTCGGGGCGTGTAGTATCTTCCTGATGTTATTCGAGTAGGCATCTTCTGAGCCAGTTTTTTGGATATCCATTATCCTTGAAAACTTGGAAGAGGTATTCTTCTTCCTCTTGGCATAGTTCTGTGTTGCTGCAGTGTGTCGTTGCCCATTTAAATAGTGTTCACACGTTTGAGTGTGCTGGGATGGTTAATGTTGAAGTTCAGTACCTGTGATAGGGTCAGTACCTGGTCCGTGTGTGTGGCTTTTCTGTGTACTTTCGTTTGCAGTTCCCCATTTGTCTTGCGCTCAACCATGAGGAACGGGAGTTGTTTGTTCTTCTCCTACTCTCTGGTGAATTTTATTCCAGTGAGGGTGTTGTTTATAAGTTTGTGTGTCTCCTCTAGTTTGGTCCATTTAATAATGACAAAGGTGTCGTCCACGTAGCGTACCCATAGCGGAAGGGCCGTCTTTTCTAGTCTTTGCATCACTGCCTCTGAGTCCAGAGATAGGTGATCCCGTGGGTGTCCCGTTGATTTGTTCGTATGTTTGGCCGTTGAAAGTGAAGTGGGTGGTGAGGCGTAGGTCCAGTAGTTTAAGCATATTGTCTGTGGAGATGGTTTCACTGGGGTCTTGCTCTTGTTCCAGTCGCGCTATCATTGTTTCCCTAGCTAGTGGTATGTCTATTGATGTAAATAGGGCAGTGACATCAAACGGTATCATGGTCTCCTCATCACAGACTTCAGCAATTCTTGGGCTGCGTGGATAGAGTGGGGTGACTTGTTGACTAGGTGCCTGAGTCTCCTTTGTAGTTCCTTGGCTAATCTGTGTGATGGAGTACCTGGTAGGGAGACTAAGGGTCGAAGGGGTACTTCCGACTTGTGCACTTTCGGGAGGCTGTAAACACAGGTGGGAAAACACACCGGTGCTTCATTGGAGGCTGCACTGATGATGTTACCCAGCAGGGTAATGAAACGTCTGCGGAACAACAAACCAGCTCAGCGAGCCAACCAACCTCAACATCCACAACCTGAGCTAAAAATCTACTCCAAAACCTTAGCATGAGGACCAAAAGAACTACGGATGCTGTAAATCAGGAACAAAAACAAGGTTGCTGGAAAAGCGTAGCAGGTCTGGTAGCGTCTGTGGAGGAGAAAACAGAGTTAACGTTTCGGGTCCGGTGACCCTTCCTCAGAACTGTTCTGAGGAAGGGTCACTGGACCCAAAACTTTAACTCTGTTTTCTCTTCCACAGATGCTGCCAGACCTGCTGAGCTTTTCCAGCAACTTTGTTTTTGTTCCTTAGGATGAGGATATGTTGATGAGGAGAGATGAAGAAGGTAGGAGGGTCTCAGACAGAAAATAAGTGCCAGTAGACCATTTGGGGAGTAAACGGTTTCTGTGTTGTGGAATCATCTTCATAGATTGAAGTGGTTGGGATGACAGACTAAGTCTGTTTTGCACTCATTACACAAAAGAGGATTGGACTGGTTATCAGAATCAACAGGCACAATACAAATGATGATTAACTTCCAACTAATCCCCTCCCACCCTTCACCCAGAGGTGGACATGAGTCATAACAAACGTTTCATCACATTCACTTTTGAGATAAAAATAGCCACTCACACTGGAATGCAAAAACCAGACAGCATAAAGTGGGCCCCTTATTCAGGCACAATTAAATATACTGTAGGTCCAAATAATTTCTGAAAATTAGAACAAAATGACAAGTTAAATATTTAAAAGCAAAGGGAATGTAAGGTTAAAAACACTCAAAAGTTAGGAGGTTACTCTGGGCTCATACACTATATTTTCTGGGTACAATCTGCCCAGCAGAGAATGGAAGTGAGCATTAAAGATCAAAGTGAGTGCCCAAGGAAGAGAAGGAGTGAGAATAGGAAGTGGGGAAGCCAGGTGAAGGAAAAGGTGGCTTTTGGTGTGAATGAATGGGGTTATTCTTAAACAGGATAAATGCTGAAGTGTGGGGTTTTGCATTGGATCTGTCATTTTGTTTCACTGCATTTTCTTTCCTCTCCTATTGTCTTGTAGAGCTGGGATTTTTCTCCTGCCTTTGCATTTGTGAGAAATGGCGAATAAGAATTCCCCTAGAATTGAGTAAACTGTCACAGAGAAATGAAGTGGTCGTCTAGTGAAAAGAAATGAAAAATGGCTGTGTTGTGGGATGGGGATGTGCTTGTACAATTCTCAGCACAGACCCGATGGGCTGAATGGTCTACTTCTGTCCCTACATCTTATGGTCTTAACCCACCAAAGATAAACTTTAATCCTAGATAACAAGGCCCTTGAAGGGTCTAGACCGGAAACGTCAGCTTTCCTGCTCCTCTGATGCTGCTTGGCCTGCTGTGTTCATCCAGCTCTACACCTTGTTATCTCAGATTCTCCAGCATCGGCCGTTCCTACTATCTCTATAACAAACTTTAATCCTGTTGTTGGACCTATCACTTAGCCAAAGGAAACAGCAAAGTTCAGAGACAATTGGCGAGATGGAAATTGACAGGTTGCATTGGTATTGGAATCCTGCAGACAGTGAGTGTATATTACACCAACAGTTTTCCAGCTCTGTTTCCCAGGGAAATATGATCTTTCAAACTTACTTGTGATATAACCGACACGTAACTTGTCATAATCCCCAAAATATTCAGAAATTCGAATTCTTTTCATTAAAACCTTGCTCCTAATTTTGTCTTCAATAGCTTCAATACATGATGCATCCATTTCACTGCAAAGACAGAACAGGTAGATCAAAACATTGGAAGAAAGATATGGATTTATTTTGAACAGTGTCACATCCGTAGAAAATACGCTGAGTGCTCAGGACCGATACAGTATCTTTGAATGTCCATTACTGTTATAATAATGAACTCTTGATCCTTGGGGCTTAGACTAGGGAGGTAACATATCTCTGGGAGTCCTCAGCAATGACTGTGTGTTCCATGAAGTCCATGGCTTTAGGTCAAATATGCAGAATAGCACTTCCTACTGATTACCACGTATCCTTCTCCCTCAGCTGTCCACTTATGTGCTTTAGGGAAGCAACCCATGATCCTTTAACCCATTACCAATTTAAAAACCTGTCTATCTCCTCCTTAAAATTATTCAGTGTTCCGGCATCCAACACACGCTGAGATGTAGGGGCGGGGTATGAATTTCACCGATTCACAACACTTTGAGAGAAGTGATCAGATGGGCCAATGGGCCGAGGAGTGATGGATAGAATTTAATCTAGATAAATGTGAGGTGCTGCATTTTGGAAAGGCAAATCAGGGCAGGACTTATACACTTAATGGTAAGGTCCTGCGGAGTGTTGCCAAATAAAGAGACCTTGGATTGCAGGCTCATAGTTCCTTGAAAGTGGAGTCACAGGTAGATAGGATAGTGAAGAAGGTGTTTGGTATGCTTGCCTTTACTGGTCAGTGTATTGAGTTGAGAGGCCACATTGCAGCTGTACAGGACATTGGCTAGGCCATTTTTGGAATACTGTATTCAGTTCTGGTCTCCCTGCTATAGGAAAGACGTTGTTAACTTGAAAGGGTTCAGAAAAGATTTACAAGGATGTTGCCAGGGTTGGAAGGTTTGAGCTATAGGGAGAGGCTGGAGAGGCTGGGGCTATTTTCCCCAGAGTGTCGGAGGCTGAGAGGGACCTTATAGAGGTTTATAAAATCATGAAGGGCATGGATAGGGTAAATAGTCAGGTCTTTTCCCAAGGGTGGGGGAGTCCAAAACTGGAGGGCTTAGGTTTAAGGTGTGAAGGGAAAGATTTAAAAGGGACCTAAGGGGGCGCCTTCTTCACAAAGAGGGTGGTGTGTGTATGGAATAAGCTGCCAGAGGAAGTGATGGAGGTTGGTACAATTACAACATTTAAGAGGGATGGGCACATGAATAAGAAAGATTTAGAGGGATATGGGTCAAGTGCTTGCAAATGGGAGAAGATTAATTTAGGATATCTGGTTGGCATGGACAAGTTTGACGGAAGGGCCTGTTTCCATGCTGTACAGCTCTATGACTCTGTGACTCTAAGTAATTCCTTTTCATCTCTGTTTTAAATCTGCTACCTTTTATCTTAAAAGTATGACCTCTCATTGCCCCATGATTGTGATAGTTGTGAACACAGCCCGGTCCATCATATAAACCAGCCTTCCATCCATTGACTCAATCTATACTTCCTACTGCCTCGGGAAAGCCACCAACATAATCAAAGACCCCTCCCACCCTGATTATACTCTCTTCCACCCTCTTCCATCAAGCAGAAGATATAAAATTTTGTACACAACGTACAAATAGGTTCAAGAACATCTACTTCCTTGCTGTTATTAGACTTCTGAATGGTTCTCTCAAATTTTAAATTTATTGTTGATCTCGCTCTCTATGCACCTTCTCTACAGCCGTAACATTGTATTCCTCACTCTGTTCTACTAGTCTAATGCATTTTGCATGGTATGATCTGCCTGTACTGCACGCAAAACAAAACTATTCACTGAACCTAGGTACATGTTACAATAACAAATCAAAACAAATTACAAGGGGAAACATCTGTTCTGTATCTACTGAGATGACTTCCCCTTAAAAGTTTCAATCTTATTTGATTCAGCTATTTATTACAATATGGGGTTTATAAGACTGTAATGTTTTGGGACTATCTTTAACGTAAGGTAAAGTGAACGGAATTGTGTAACTTGTTCTGAAGTAAGCTTGTCTGCGAGCCTAGATGGGTTGATTGTTAGAAATCACATAATTTTCTTATTCTGGATTGACAATGTCATTATCTCCCAAATGCTCCCCCACTGTCCCTCGATCTAATTATCCCACCTCATTCCCAATAACCAGGTCTAGCAGTGCCTCTTTTCTTGTTGGACTTGACACATACTGCTTTAGGAAATTCTCCTGACACAGGAATGCACCTCTTGCTACCACTATCCCCATCTATAAACGGATAATTAGAATTCACCATTATAACCATACTGTGATGTTTACATCTGTCTGTTAATTCCTTGCAGATAAGTTCCTGTACATCTTTCCCACTAGTTGGTGCGCTTTAGATAACACCAAGCAAAATGTTGCATCCTTCTTATTACTTATCTCTAGTCAAATTGATTCTGCCCTGAAAACCTCTGAAATATCCTCTCTCTCCCATGCATCAATGGTCTCCATAATTAGAAACACCAACCATTTAGCCTTTTCTATCTTTTCTGAACACCTTGTAACCAGAAATAATTAACACCCCAGACTCACCCTTCTTTGAGCCAGGTCTTCATTAAGACTGCAACATTATACTTCCACATGGCAATCTGCACCCATTTCTTCTCATTATTATCTTATTAAATATACTCTTTGCATCCACACTTGTATCATAGCGCATTCTTCCTCAAGATGAACAATAACACGGACCAATTCAGTTTCATACCAGCCAAAAGTCATGAGCTCTTTTCATAATTTTTTTTAATTTTTACTTTTAAAAATGTTCAGTTCTTAAAAAAAATTAACTTTTTTTCAATTTTAAAAATTGAAAATTTTTTTTTAGACATTGGCTTTTAACTGATCCTTGAAATGGCGTAGGAAGCCATTCAGATGTTAAAAAAGAGAAAATAAAGGGAAAAAAAGGGAGCACCTAGGTATGGCCTGGGCATCAAATCAGGATGTAACAAATACACGCTCAGCACTATTGACCCCACAAAGCTCTCCACACCAATATCGGGTAAATGGTGCCAATGTTTGGAGAGTAGTCCCAAGGCTAACAAAGCAAAAAACCTGCCAAAATGGTTATTCCTCCATCACAACCCCTGGGTGTGCCCTATCCACCATCAGATGCAGCATGGTGATATACAGTCCAGAGAGAGTAACCTAAGGAGACCTCAACATTGGCTCTGGATCCCATGAAGTCTCATGGCATCAGGTCAAACATGGGCAAGGGAATGCCCGAATGACTATGATGTCCTGTCCTCCATCAGCTGTTCAGTTAGTACTCCTCCCATGTTGAACACCAGTTGGAGGAATATTATCTTAGTGATTTTGTAGCACTATGACTTACTGAGCTGTATGACTCTGAAAGGACTATCTATCAGGCTGGGCTTGCAGCAGGTAGTGAAGGAATCAACCTACAACTAACAAACCAGGTCAAAGGCCTACATTTCTGTTCATGAATGTTGGTGAACAATTAAGCAACTAATGGGAGGAAGAGAAAGTTCCAGAAGCATCCTTGTTCTCAACAATGGTGCTACCGATACTTGTGTGGAGTGCTATGAAGATCAGGGCTGTGGTCTCAATTATTTACAATCGATCTCAGCGATTTGGATAAAGGGACTTAATGTCTCATTGCTGATTTTGTGAAAAAACAAACATCGATAGAAGAGTAAGATGTGAAGAGGACAGCAAAGGGAAATTGATAGGTTAGTTTAGCTGGTGTCTTGAATCACAGGGTGTATCCAAGCAGATCTTTTCAGTTTCAGTTAAATGTATTTAAGAGAAGGCTCAACAACAGCAATTTGCTTAAATACAAGCACTTATTGAGTAATTATAAAAGACGAAAAAAGAAAGGAACATTTATTAAGCAAATTTTAAAAAATGAAAAAAGACGAAAAAACAATTAGTTTCATGCCCTTCTGGTCACTGGGGATCCCTCAATCGATGGCTGGTCTGGAGCCCAAGCTTGTTCCTGGCACCATTCACTATTCCAGTCCGAGGTGAATTCCAATGACTTGGAATGAAACTCTCTCTTACTTCCTCACGCTTCGGAGAGCAGTGTGTTCTCTACATATTGTGCATGGCACCCATAGGTATTCCATCGATCTTCTCTCTATTCCTGCTTTTAATAATGCTGCAAATATTTCCCTTCTGGTTATCCTTTGTTTCACCTTCAAACCCATCCATCTCCAACTTGTTGTTCCTGTTTGTCACTAGCTTGGGTGGACCTTACTCTTCGCTTACCAGCCTCCACATTTTCTAACTGTCCTAACAGTAAATATACCTGTCCCACTGCCTGTCCCTCAGCTGGCCCTAAAAGGGCTAAAAGGGCAGCTCTCATCCAGCCTGGACCACTTGGCATTAGGCAGGTCTTCATTCTGGCTGTGAATGCTTCCTGGTCTGGACCCTGAAACTGTGGAGAATACATAACCACTTGTGTAGTTAAATCCCTCAAATGTTCTATACCTTCTCATATGCTGTCCCATTTTTCAACATCACCTTCCTAGTCTATTGGGGTTGTGTATTTGTTTCCTACTGCTAGTGTCAGTGCATTCCACATGATCCGGTTTGCCTTAAAGACACTATTCAAATGTGGATCAAAATGTTGTGCTCCCAGATTCCCTCACTTTGTGGCACTCAGCATAATATGAGCTGCACCCTGGTCCCATGACCACATCAGCCAAGAGGTCAAGGGTTCGCCTGACTTCTGCTTAAAGTGCGACCCTAAATGCTGAAATTCGGACGTGCAGTATCTCTCACTGTTCTCAAATTTTGGGGGTTCTGTCCTCCTACCTGTTTTGCCTTATTTGTTATTGGGGGTCATGCAATTGATCCCTTCTCTGAGGATGGCTCCAGAGGTGGAGCATCCCCTTCCCCATCTATCCATTCAGACTCTGAATCAGATGAGGACCAAATGTCTCCATCCCAATGTGAGGTTAATAACGCGTGCACTTTGATTGGGTCCACTTTCCAATTACGCCATCTTGCTCTCTTTTTCTGTTGTACCATCGCCAGATGGCATATTTTCTGGTTCTGTTTCTCTTCTGCCTTTTCCAATGTCTCCAGTGCCGCCTTAACTACTTCTTGGTTATGGTCAGGGTGATGTTACATTGTTCTGCTGCCATCAATGTGACCTCAAGCTGCCTGTTTTTGGCGTGGAACTCTTCTAATTCCCTGCATGTAGAACGCAAAGCTGTTAACAATATCCATCCCATTTGTGGTACACTGTCCTTGCCTTCGGGGAAGCCTGCCTCCCACAAACACTCGTGTATAGCAGCCTGTATGACTAAGACTCCTTACTCTCCTTTTCTGGTTAAAACCATTCCCCATTCTTGTGGGGGCTCCTAACTGTGCTAACAAGTTAGCTACAGACCCGAATCCGGAGTCTGCTGCATTCTACCCTGGAATACGGAAGGTCTCCGGAACATCAGGTTGCCTCCCCCTTCTCTTAAATATTTTCCCAAATCCCATCCTTGTCACCAAACATGTCGTGGATCACAGCGTGTATCCAAACAGTTTTTTTCAGATTTCGATAAATATAAGGCTCAACAACAATAATTTTCTTAAAAATGAATGTTTATTAAGTAATAATACTGATTATAGTGGCAATAATAAATGGAAGAGAAAAGGAAAAAGAATAACAAGTGCCACACCCTTCTAGAGATAAACAACAAGTCTCACACCCTCCTCCTCGTCAGGGGCCCTTCGACCGATGGCTGGTCTGGAGGCTTAAGTTCATTCCCAGTCGCTGGACTTGGCTTAGGCTCAGAATCATGAATGGTGCCAGGAACAAACTTAAGCCTCCAGACCAGGCATCAGTCAAGGGGTCCCTGAAGGGCAGGAGGGCGTGAGACTTGTTGTTTGTTTTCCTTTTCTCTTCCATTTATTATTATAACTATAATCATTATTATTACTCAATAAACATGCAAATTTAAGCAAATTGCTGTTGTCGAGCCTTCTCTTAATTATATTTACCTGAATCTGAAAAGAACTGCTTGGATACACATTGTGATCCAAGACAGTTGGCTGGACAGTTGGTTTGTAATACAGAATAGCGGTAACAGTTGGGTTCGATTCCTGCACCGGCTGAGGTTACCATGAAGGACTCTCCTTCTCAACCTCTCCTCTCGCCTGAGGCATGATGACTGTTGGGTTAAACCAACACCGGTCATCTCCCTACGGTCTGCTAAGACTTTCTGGATAGGTTAAGTGAGTGAGCAAAACATTGGCAAAGTAGAATATGGAAAGAGGCAACTTTGTTCACTTTGGAAGGAAGAATAGAAAAAGCAGTGCATAAGTTAAATGGAGAGAAGTTGCAGAATTCTGCGGTACAGAAGAATTTGGTACTCTAGTATGTAGATCACAAAATACTAGTATACATGTACAGGAAAGGATTAAAAAGGCAAATGAATTTATGTCATTTATTGCAGGAAGCATGAAATATAATAGTAAAGATGTTTTGCTAGTCTTACAGGGCTCTGGAGTACAGTTTTGATCTCCTTACTTAAGAAACGATAATTGGCTTAGAATCAGTTCAGAGAACGTTCACTGAACTGATTTGTGGGACGAGAGGGCTGTCTTAGAAGAAAACGTTAAATAGATTGGACCTGTATCCATTGGAGCTTAGAAGAATGAGAGGTGATCTTACTGAAACATATAAGGCACTGCGGAACTTGACTGGGTGGATGCTGAAAGACTCTTTCCCTTTGTGGGAAAGACTAGAACGAGGGGACACAGTTTTAAAATAGTGAGTCTCCTATTCAAAGTGGAGATGAAGAAAACTTTTTTCTCTCAGAAGATCATTGATGTAGCATTCTCTTCTCCAGAGAGTTGTGGATGTAGGATCATTGAATATTTTCAAGGCTACATAGGATTGACTCCTTTGCCAATTAAGAATCTAAGTTCTACGGGATAGACAGGGAGTAGAGTTGAGGCCACAGTCACGTCAGCAATAATCTTATCAAATGATGGAACAAGATCAAGGGATCAAATGGCCTACTACAGCTCCTAATTCATGTTTGTACGTTTTTGTATATATGTCGGTATGAGAGCAAAAGGTAAGGTTGAACCATTTGCAACCATCTTCAGCCTGTAGTGCCAAGAGATGATACATCTCGGTCTACTTCTGAGGTCCCCAACATCAAAGTCATGCCTTTTCAGCCAGATGGGTTCATTCCGCATAGTAACAAGTAAGATCTTGAACCCTCTAGACTGAGCAAAGGCAAAGGTTCTGACAATAATTTGGCTACAGTGCCAAAGACTTGTTCTGCAGAATTAGTTGCACTCTAGCCAAGCTGTTTCATCACAGCAACTGGCATGAAACTGACAATTATCCGGGCTAATTTCCCAGGCAACAGCCCCTCTAAGCTGTGTGGTCATGCAGCTGCTGGGAAATTCTGTGCACGTCGACATTTCTGGAAGCTGCTTTGTGCACAGATCCCAGAGTGTCCACCACAGCAGCAAGAAATATAGAGGGAATGCTTTCCCTGGCTATGTCCTTTCCACATAAAGCAGGAGCAAACCAGTCAGGCCAATTACCTCACACAGTCAGTCTACTCTCATTCATTAGCAAAGTGATGGATGAGTCACAGACACTGCTGTCAAGTTGCACGTATTCAGCTATAACCTGGATACTCAGTTTGGGTTCTGCCTGGGCCACTCAACTCCTGACTTCATTATTGCTTTGGACAAAGAGCTGAATTCCAGAGGTGAAGTGAGAGTGATTTATCATCAAAATAACATTTGACCTAATGCGGCACGAAGTGATTCCAATAAAACTGAGGTTATTGGGAACTGGGTGAAAGTCTACAATGGCTGGAGTGATACCAGCACAAGTGAAGATGTTGGAGACCAATCATCTTAATCCCAGGATATCTTTGCCTGATGTCCAAGGTCCAAATATCTTTAACAGCTTCATCAATAATTTTTGAAACATCAGAAAGTCATAAATTATGCCACTTAGTAATATCGTTGCAATGAAATCTGTCCACAATTCCTTAGGTAATGAAGCAACTCATTTCCACATGTAACAAGACCGGACAATATTCAGTTCTGAAGAACAGTCATATTGAATTCAAAACGTTAACTGTTTCTCTCTCCACAGATGCTGCCAGACCTGCTGAGTATCTCCAGTGTTTTCTGTCTATTTTGTTTTGGACAATATTTCAGGTTTGGTTTGATATGTGGCAAGGCACTCTTGTGCATCACACATGCTGGACAATGACTCTATCTCCAACAAGATGGAGTCTAACTAGCTCACTTTGACATTCAATGACATTAATATTGTTGAATGGTCCCTCTCAACATCCTTCAGGGTGTCTTTGAGAAGAACCACAACAGAAAAAGCCTCACAAACAAAAGCACACCAGAGGTTGGGTGTTTCACAGCAAGTGGCAAATTATTTGACTTTCCACAATCTTTCCAACACCACCATAGTTCAGATGAGGATTGTACAGTCAAACAGTCACAGAATCATACAACGTGGAAACAGGCCCTTTGGTCCAATTTATCCGTGCTAACCAAACATCCCAATTCGACCTAATCCCTTTTGCCAGTACTTGGACCATTTTCTCCTAAATGCTTCCTATTCATGTACCCATCCAGATGCCTTTTAAATGTTGTAATTGTACCTGTTTCTAGAAGCTCATTCACTCCACTTTCAAGGAACTGTGCATCTGAACCCCTAGGTCTCTTTGTTTGGCAAAACACCCCGGGGCCCTACCATTAACTGTATAAGTCCTGCCCTGGTTTGCCTTACCAAGATGCAATGCCTCACGTTTATCTAAATTAAACTCCATCCGCCACTCCTCACCCATTGGCCCATCTGATCAAGGTCCTGTTGTACTCTGAGATAACTTTCTTCATTGTCCACTACACCATCTACTTTGATGTCACCTGCAAACTTACTAACCATACCTCCTATATTTACATCCAAATCACTTGTATAAATGACAAAAAGTAGTGGACCTAGCACTGAACCTCGTGACACACCACTGGTCACAGGTCTCCAGTCCAAAAAAACAACCCTCCACCACCACCCTCTGTCTCCAATTTTGTATCCATTTGGCTCTCTGCTTGCTTGTATGGATACGGCCACAACAAAACTCAAGGAACTTGGCACCTTCCAGGACAAAGCAACCACAAGGGCTGCATTGCCACATTAAACATCCATCTCTTCAATGCTCAGAAATGTGGCTTCAGTGTGTACTATACAGATCAACACATCGACAGCATCTCCAAACCTGTGAGCTTTACCACCCAGAAGGGCAAGGGCAGCAGTTGCATGGGAACACCACCCACATCTTCCTCCAAGCCAGACATCATCTTGGCTGATACCATCATTCCTCCACCAGTATTGGGTTGAAATCTTGGAACTGGACTCTAATAGTGCTATGGGAGTGCATTTACTGCATAGACTGCAGTGATTCAAGTAGGGGAGCTCAATACTAATCTCTTAAGGGCATTTAAGGATAGCTGTAAATGCTGCTCGTGATGAAGAGCCACACACAAAACATGAATGAATTTTTAAAAAGAGACTCCCCACCCTTACCAATTTCCTCAAAGGTTTTGTTGGCAGCAGAATTGACACTTGAAGCCTTCAATTCCTTCTTCTTACTGGAGACATTGCAAATAACAGGAATTCAGTTTTACTTTTCGTCTATGCTAATGATGACCCAGGAATATAATTATATTTGTAGAGAACATTTTGGAACGACTCTGTAGCTTGAAGAATGAACTGAGAATCATTGAGAAGGGAAACATTGAGGCACACCGTCTGCGCAATCTCCTTGGCACAGTCGAATTAGAATGGCTAGACTACGGTTTGGATCCAGTCAACGCACCTTAATGAGCCTTCTCTTCAGACTTCAGTTAATTAGATGTAAGGAAAGTAAGATAATCCTTCAATATGATCACAGGAGAAGCTGCCATTCAAAATGGTCAGGTTACACCTTTGTCTCACATTCATCAATGCCAAATCTGCACCTCTACCAGTGGAAGATCCTTAATGTTAGATTGTAGCATTACAGTTACAGAAATGAGCAGGCCAACCTATCATGTTGCTCATCTTTCAGATGTTTAAGGGTATAAATGAAATCTACACTCAGCATTCCAAAGGGAAACATAATGAGGGAGCAAATGTTGGCAGAATGCCTCATCACCAGAACTTTCGAATAAGCACCAAGATTTAGCTCAAAAACAAAGTTGCTGGAAAAACTCAGCAGGTCTGGCAGCACCTGTGAAGGAGAAAACAGAGTTAACGTTTCGGGTCCAGTGACCCTTCCTCAGAACTGATGGTGGCTAGGAAAACATCAGTTTATATGCAGAAAATAGGGAGGTGGGTGGGGTAGGGAGTAAACTATAGGATAGAGCCCAAAGACAGAGAAAGACAGTTGGACAGACAAAGGAGTTGCTAACGATCAGGCTGGGAGGGTGAGTAGTTGTTAATAGGGACTGTTAGTGACTAACAGGGGGTGTGTGATGGCAGGCTATGTGGTAACAAGGCCTGGTGTATGATATGGGGGTCTGGGACATGGGAGAGTTTAGGCCCTTAAATTATTGAACTCAATATTGAGTCCGGACGGCTGTAGGGTCCCTAAGTGGAAAATGAGGTGTTGTTCCTCCAGCTTGCATTGGGCTTCACTGGAACACTGTAGCAAGCCAGAGACAGAGATGTTGGCCAAGGAGCAGGGTGGTGCATTGAAGTGGCAGGCAACAGGTAGTTCAGGGTCTTTTTTACAAACAGAACGTAGATGTTCTGCGAAGCAGTCGCCAAGTCTATGCTTCGTTTCCCCAGTGTAGAGGAGACCACATTGTCAGCAGCAAATGTAGTAGACTAGATTCTTGGAAGTGCAGATGAAGTGTTGCTTCACCTGAAAGGTATGTTTGGGCCCTTGGATTCTGAAGAGAGAGGAGATAAATGCGTAGGTGTTGCACCTTTGCCGGTTACAGGGGAAGGTGCCGTCGGGCTGTGGGGAGGTGTTGGGGGTGAAGGAAGTGCGGACCAGGGTGTCCTGGAGGGAACAGTCCCTGCAGAAGGCAGACAAGGGAGGGGAGGGGAATATGTTTCTGGTGGTGGCATCTTACGGGAGGTGGCAGAAATGGCGTCTGATGATCTTCTGGATGTGGATGCTGGTGGGATGGTAGGTGAGGATGAGGGGAACCCTACCGCTGTTGCGGGAGGGAAGAGAAGGGGTGAGGGCGGAAGTGCGGGAGATGGGTCAGACCTGGTGGAGGGTCCTGTCGACAACGGAGCTGGGGAACCTTCGGTTGAGGAAGAAGGTGGACATTTCAGAGGCTCCCTTGTTGAAGTTGGCCTCATCTGAACATATGCGACGGAGATGGAGGAACTGAGAGAATGGGATGGTGTCTTTACAGGAAGTGGGGTGTGAGGATGTATAGACCAGGTAGCTGTGGGAGTCAGTGGGTTTGTAATGGATATTAGTGGCCAGTCTATCCTCAGAAATGGAAACAGAAGTGTCGAGGATGGGAAGGGAGGAGTCAGAGATAGACCAGGTGAAAGTGAGGGCAGGGTGGAAATTGGAGGCGAAACTGATGAAGTTTTCCAATTCCAGATGAGAGAGGGAAGCAGCACCGATGATATCACCGATAACTGCATTGAAATAAATGCAGTTCAAAATTAAAGCCAGATGTGGTTGTATCCACACTATTACACAAGTTTCCAAATAATACTACATCATGAACCTCCATCGCACTGTTTCATTGATGACTTTAATTGATAGAAGTTTGTTTTTAGATTTTATTTGTCTTTGCACACAACTGGTCAGCCTCCTGGTCTTTCTGTTACCACTTAACCTACTTTTCAAGTTAGCTGTATACTAGACTTCCACACTTTCACACTGTTCTTGAAGGAAACAGTTCAATTTGTATCCTGCATCAGTCTGGTGAAAATGCACCACATAGATTGACTTAATGGAAAGCTAGAAAAAGACACGGGGGAGGAAACAATGGAGAATGACAACAATAGGTTTGAAATAAATTGCGTGAGAGCGGGTTTATGTAGAGCAGAAACTCTGGCACAGACCAGTTAGGCTGATTGGGCTGTTTCTGTGCTCTAATTGCTATATACATGAATGCCTTATCAATAGAAAAATACTGTACTGTAAAAAATTCAGTTTGAAAGTAAATAGTCATTTGGGAGACTTTTTCATAAAATGTGCCTTTTTGTGGCAATACTGTTTCTAAATTTTCACTGTGAGTCTACACCAAACACTCAGTTTAATAAATGGTACTACAAAGAGCATCACACAATTCTCAAAATATTCTTTTAATTAGTGCAACCTCAAGTTTATTTTTCAATGTCTTTGTAACTCACACAGAAGCACAAATGCACATTCTCTCACACACAGATTCGCACAGACACAGACACAAACACACACACAGAAACACATAATGCACACACTGATACATTCTGTGTGTGTGTGTCTCTCTCTCACACACACACACAGTCACACACACACACACACACACTTATTCTCTTGTGTGGTAAATGCCTAGTAAGCAAGTGTAAATGTTATAGCACCATGTGATTCAATCAAATCAATTCGGTCATTGGCCCAACTACGGCTGACCCAATTTCAAATCAGCTTTCTCACTATAAAGAGCTTTTGTTGCATGGGGTATTTTCACCAACAGAGAATCTTGATTTAATACGTCAGCCTTTCAGATCTGAATAAACAACCTGAGGAATAGTTCTATGCATTAACAGCAATTCTGGTCCTTTGCGGAATTAGAACAGGTGCATAGGGGTTTTTTTAAAATCTGCTTCAAAGTTGTGAAAGTGATAGATTTGGACAGGTTCAGTGAGTGAACAACTGCATGGCAGATGAAGTAAAATGAGGATAGAATGGAGTACTATGTACAATTTTGGTCTCCTTATCTGAGGAGGATGTTCTGGCTGTAGGGGGAGTGCAACATAGATTTACCAAACTGATTCCAAGGTTGGAAAGACAGATGTATTTGGAAAGACAGACACTGGATCAGTTAGAACTATATTCACTGGAGTTTAGAAGAACAAGGGGGAGATCACATTGAAACTTATAAAATTCTAACAGGAGTAGACAGGGAAAGCACAGGATAGATTTTCCTGATGGCCAGGTAGTCCAGAACCAGAGGCTCACAGTCTAAGGATATGGAGTAGGCCATTGAGGACTGAGATTAAGAGAAATCTCTTCACCCAGACAGTGGTGAGCCTGTGGAATTTTCTGCCACAGAAAGCAGTTGAGGCTAAAACATTGAATGTTTTCAAGAAAGAGTAAGGTATAATTGTTAGGGCTAAAGAGATCAAAAGGTATGGGAAGAAAGCAAAATAATGTGAATGCTGGAAATATAACATAATCTGATCTCTGTAGCTCCTGTAGCAGAGTGAAACATTAACTCTATTTCTCTCTTTATAGATGCTGCCAGGCCTGCGAGTTTCTCCAGCAATTTCTGTGTTTGTTTTAGTGGCTCTAAGTCCAGACTAAGTCCAAACCTTCCCTGATGAGACATCATCTCCAATCTGGGTAATAAACCTTCTCCAAACTACCTTCAATGTATTTATATCATTCCTTCAATAAGAACATAAGAACACAAGAAATAGGAGCAGGAGTAGGCCATCCAGCCCCTTGAGCCTGCCCCACCATTCAATAAGGTCATGGCTGATCTTTTCACAGACTCAGCTCCACTCACCTGCCCGCTCACCATAACCCTTAATGCCTGAACTGTTCAAAAATCTATCTATCTTTGCCTTAAAAGCATTCAACGAGGTAGCTTCAACTGCTTCACTGGGCCGGGAATTCCACAGATTCACAACTCTTTGGGTGAAGAAGTTTCTCCTCAACTCAGTCCTAAATCTTCTCCCCCTTATTTTGAGGCTATTCCCCCTCGTTCTAGTTTCACCTGCCAGTGGAAACAACCTCCCTGTTTCTATCTTATCTGTTCCCTTCATAATTTTATAGTTTCTATAAGATCCCCCCTCATTCTTCTAAATTCCATTGAGTATAGTCCCAGCCTACTCATAATCTCTCCTCTTGACTCTGGAATCAACCTAGTAAACCTCGTCTGGTAGGTCCAAGGCTAGGAATCCTGCATGAGGAAGTTATCTGCTAATTCCCCAAAGCCTGTCCACCTTCTATAAGGAACAGTCAAGGGTGTGCTGGAATACTCTCCACTTGCCTGAGTAATTGCTGTTCCATAAATGCCAAGAAACTGAACACCATCAAGGACAAAGCAGCCCACTTCATTGGCATCTCATCCACCACCTTCAACATTCACTCCCTCACCATCGACACACAGCAGGAGCAGTGTGTACCATCTACTAGATGCACTGTAGCAACTCACCAAGGCTTCTTCAAAAGTACCTTCCAAACCCAGGGCCTCTTCCATCTAGGGCGAAGGCAGCAGACACATGGGATAACCTCCTGCTAGTTTCCCTCCAAGCCACTCACCATCCATCTCGCACAGGAGATGGTGCAGAAGAGATTTACCAGGATGTTGCCTGGGCTGGGGATTTTCAGTTCTGAAGAGAGATTGGACAGATTGGGGTTGATTTCCTTACAACAGAGGAGATTGAGAGGGGACATGATTGGGAGGTATAAAATTAGGAGGGATATAGATAGGGTGGACAGGAAGAAACCTTTCCTTTTGATTTGATCAATGACCGGGGGCATAGATTTAAGGCAGAGAGTTTAGAGTAGATGTGAGGAAAACATTTTCAGCCAGATGGTAGTGGGAATCTGGAACTCACTGCCTATTAGGGTGTTAGAGGCAGAAACCCTCAGAACATTTCAGAAGTATTTAGATGTACACTAGTGATGCCAGACATAAAGGCAATGGGCCCAGTGCTGCAAAATGGGATTAGAATAGTTAGGTGGTTGTTTTTGACTGGCATGGGCTGGAGAGCCTTTTCCTCTATTGCAGATCTCTATGGCTCTATGACTGGGTGACTTCCCTCAGTGTTGCTTGGTGAAAATCATGAAACATCCTCCTTGCAGCAGAATTAGTGTCACCACATCCCAGTTGAAGATGCAGTCACCACCATCTTCTCAAGGGTAATTAGGGATGGGCAGTTAATATTCGCCCTGCTGGCAGCATTGACATTCTTTGCATGAATCACAAAAAAAGCACAATGGCTAATTTGGGTAAAAGCACCAAGATATAAATGACCAGGTCCACTGGTTTCTTTCAGTGATGTTTTCTCATAGGATTATGTCAAGTATCAATTGCAAACACAAACCATTTGGTCTAATTGGACCTTGGCAGCATTTAACTCCCCTTAAGCCTCCTGCCATGCTTTCAAATTAGCATTTCAGCATTAGCTCTCCATTCCTTTCTCCGTGGCACAGTTGGTAACACTCTGGTATCTGTAACGTACAGTTTGGAATTCAAAAATCAGGTTTGATACCCAGTGCAGTAATGCAGGATTGCTGCACACTGAGAAGTACCAACTTTCAGACATGATAGTAAAACAAGACTCCATCTGTTGTATAAGATAGTCAGTAACTGACAAGCTTAACTGACATCATGAGGTAAGTGTAGCCCAGCAGGATATAAAGCTCTGTTAAGGTTTTCGTGGAGCAGTTGTAGTGTCCATACCTCAGAGCCAGGAGGCCTGGGTTTAAATCCCACCTGATCCAGAGGTGTGTAATAACAGCTCTGAACAGGTTGATTAGAAAAATAGGTTAAATAAAAATTTTATATATATATTATATATATCATTTAAACTTTTCCATTACAACAATGACCACACTTCGAAAAATATTTCTTTGGCTATAAAACATGTTGAGACATGTTGATCATGAAAAGCAGTACA
>JAHRHZ010000070.1:5061344-5083447 GCA_024137785.1 Ginglymostoma cirratum
GTCAGCTTTCCTGCTCCTCTGATGCTGCTTGGCCTGCTGTGTTCATCCAGCTCTACACCTTGTTATCACAAATACAAGTTTTTCTCTATTTTCTTAAATGCATCCATTGTATTGACCTCCACTACTTCCACATTCTCACCACTCTCTGGGTAAAGGTGTTTCTTCTGAATGCCCTGTTTGATTTCTTGGAGACTATCTTGTTGTTGAGGTGTACGTATTAGCCAGAACACTGTGGTGAATACTCTTGCTTTTGTTAAAAAGCTCTGTAGAAACTTTATTGAGAGGGCAATCACCAGGGACCAGAGTTCGATTCCACCCTCGGGTGACTGTGTGGAGTTTGCACATTCTCCCCACGTCTGTGTGGATTTCCTCCGGGGGTGCTCCGGTTTCCTCCCACAATCCAAAGACGTGCCGGCTAGATGGATTGGCCATGCTAAATTGCCTGTAGTGTTCAGGAATGTGTGAATTATAGGGGGATGGGTCTGGGTGGAATGCTCTGAGGGTCAGTGGACCTTTTTCCACACAGTAAGGATTCTATGATAATCTCAGTCCTGCACTGATGTAAAGGTAAACATCACCCTAGTCCTACCAGATCATAGTGCTTTCCTCATTAGATGGACAACTGGTAGTGGGTTTAACCTGAGGGTCACCACACTTCAGGTGAGGGGAGACATTGAGAATTATTACACACCTCTGGAGCAGGTGAGATGTGAACCCAGGCCACCTCGTCCAGGGTAGAGACAGTACAACTGCACCACAAGAGGAACGGAGGTAGGCCATTTGGTCCATCAAACAAGTTCTGCTCCAAGTCACTTACCATCCTGACTTGGAAATATATCACTGTTCCTTCACTGTCCCTGGGTCAAAATCCTGGAATTCCATCCCTAAGGGCATTGTGGGTCAACTGACAGCACGTGGACTGCAGCAGATCAAGAAAGCAGCTCACCACCACCTTCTCAAGGGCAGCTAGGGACAGGCAATAAATGCTGGCCAGCTAGCGACACCCACAAGTGAATAAAAAATGTCTGTTGTACCACTCATTGAGATTAGGGCTGATCTTTTACGGGGCATTAACTTCACTTTCCTGTCACCACACCACCCCCCCCCCCACCTGCCCCCAACTCCATAAACAATACAAAATCTGTCTCATTTAACCTTGAGTACATTCAAGGCAACAATGGTTACATTTCAAAAGTACATGATTGGATGTAAAGGACGTTTTTGAGGTCGTGGCTGTGACGTGAGTTACAGAAGGCGCTATATAAACGCAAGTCTGGCTTCACAGGTCTCATGCAACTCAATCCAATCGATAGCTTACCCTAGGAAAGGAGTCGCAGTATAATGATAGCTGAACGAGAGGGAATGTTGTCAAAGATGAATGAAGATAGGGGTCCCTTTAAACGTCCCACTGCCTTCCCCCCCCCACCCCTTGCCTGAATGTATGACCACAAGATGAGGGTTTTGTTTTGTGTGTCTGTGTTTTTTCCACCCATCATCAGGCTGAGGAGCCGCCAGTAGGTGGTGCTTCGCTGACGGGCTGGGGGAAGGCAGAAAGGAGAGGGGACACGGGGCAGGGTTTTTTTTTATTTTGATTAAGCCGCAGAACGTTTTTTTTTAATTTCTTCCCCCCCTTCACTTTTTTTTTTGCAATTTGTGCCTGTGTAGGGAAGGAAGGAAGGAGGGAGGGTCAGAGAGCACTGTTTGCTTTCGAGATGTCTGCGACTTGTCAGCAAAGTGAATGTCGAGTGATTCCCACCAGGAGAGTTACCCTGAACGATGCAACGCAGCTACCTCATGACTACTGCACTACCCCAGGGGGGACCCTGTTCTCCACCACTCCCGGAGGTAAGACACATGCACAAATCTTCCCACACCACCCCCCACCGGAAAGTCTGCAACCTTTCCCGTGTGTGTGTGCATTTCATGCAACGAACAAAAATGCTGTTGGCCTGCAGGACTGGATAATGCCTCCCTTCTGCAAACAAAGTAGGGAAGGCTTTAACCCTGTTTGCAATACGACGACAAAAAATACCAATTAACTCTGAGGTGCAGTATATGCATTAAAAATTGTCTCCCTGCGGTGGATCTCCGCTCGCCTTGTTCCATTTTTTTTGTTGTAGGCCGATTGAGAAGCTTGAACCTCGTGTTACCCGCAGAGCGGGGTTGACTTTTCTATTTTAACAATTATCTACGTGCGCATATATATTTTTCTTAAATAAAGCGCCGTGATAAAGTCGAGTCGAAGTGAAAATGTGTGAGAACGTCTTGCAATGAATTGGTTGAAAGACACACAAAAGCAGGACTTTTAAATTTTTTTGCTACAATTTCAGTTCAGATGTTGCTAAACTTCCGCTTTGCTGTGAGTTATTATTGCAGACAATACTTTATAATTCTGGTTTGAAATATCAAGGGATTTTATAAAGGCATTACTAGTTAATTTAATTTTTTTTGGAAGTGGAGGAGGGGAAGCTGACTGTTAAGACATTATTCCCCCCCGGGTTGGAGTTCATGTTTGAGACTCGTCATATGCGTCACGTTATTTCCAGTGACAGCAGCACCCGCCTCCTCCTCTTCCCTTCTAATTCCCTTCCACTCCGGTTGTGTCTATTTAATATGAAGTTTCGCCGGCCTGTCGGATTGTTTTTAACCCCTCCACGCACTCCGTCCCCAGTTTCTGCCTCTTTTGCAAGTCTGAGGATGGCCCTAGACTCAACCCAGCAATTGCACACTGCACCTCATTCCCAAATACAAGAAGGAATGCAGCATGCTGCGGCCAAAACAGAAAATAAACTCAAGGCAGAAGCAACTTGAGCCCTCTCCTTGTGTTTAGGAATAGACTCTGTGTGTGTGTGTGTGTGTGCGCGTGTGTCTGTCTGTCTGTATATGTGTATGTCGTTCAGCCAATGCAGTGTCAACAATTGAGTAAAAACCAAAAGAACCGTGGATTCTGTAAATCAGAAATAAAAACGGAAATTGCTGGAAAAGCTCAGCACCTACTGAGCTTTTCTGGACTTTTTAATTTTACATTTGAATAGCCAGGAACAGGACTGCCAATTTCTCATCTTTAATTCTTTAATTTGCTCACTAGACGTGAGTGTCAATGGCAACACCAGTGTTTGTTTCCCATTCCAAACTTCCCCGACAGCAATTAAGAATCAACCACATTGCTGTGGATCAGGTGAGGTAAGAATGGCAGATTTAGTTCCCTAAAGGAGGTCAATGAACCAGATGGATTTTTTACAAGAATCCATGATAGCTTCAAGGTGCCCAATTTAAGATCATAGAATCCCTACAATATGGAAACAGGCCCTTCGGCCCAATAGGTCCACGCTGACTCTCAGAGCATCCCACCCAGACCCATCCCCCTACAACCCACCTAATCTACACCTCCCTGAACAATATGGGCAATTTAGCATGGCCAAACCACCTAGCCTGCACATTTTTGGACTTAAATTGCTTTTATTTGCATATTTTTTTTAGAAATGAGTTTAAATTTGGCCTTTGCATTTGAATCTGTATTATTTTGGGGCTCTGGGTTACAGGTCCAACTTCAATACTGCTTTGCCACCGATGCACCAGTTGCTACAAGCAGTAATGTGATAACGACCAGAGAATTTGTGATTCACATATTGGCCAGAGCTCCCCAGCTCTTTGACATGCCTCTGTCAGTGCTGGTATCCCTTAGCACTGCAGTGAAGTGTTTGGCAGCTGGATTTTAGCCTCAAGTGGGGCTTGAACCTGTGACCACATGACCCAAGAGGCAAGATCCAGTTAATCAGTGTTGGTAAAGTACTCCAGGGTACTCCTGTATAAAGCCCATCACATTCAGTAAATTGTCTCATGGTCAGTATACCTTTTGAGAGGTGCTCCTGACTATTACGTGGAGATGCTGGTATTGGACTGAGATGCACAAAGTCAGACGTCACACGTCACCAGGTTATAGTCTGACAAATATTTAAAATCAGAAGCTTTCAGAGTGCTGCTCCTTCATCAGATGTAGTGGACTATAATCTGGTGGTGTGACTTCTGACCATGATTATTGCCACTGTGTATCATAGCTCATTACCTAGGGTATAAAGATCTCATTCTCCATTTTACCTTGATTCACTTGATGCATGACAATCAACTGGAAACATGCTGCTCTGTAACCTGGAATGTTTATAGCACCCCAGACACTCATGTCTGAGCAATGCAATGTTTACACATAATCTTTAGTTGTGATAAATGGCTGTTGTACTCTTCAGTATCCAGGCCTGGTTTCTTATGTAACAGAAGATAACATGAGCTTTTCCATATTAAGTAAAACATCCTGTTGGAGGCAAGCTCTCTTGCTATACTGTGTATTCCTTTCCAAAGCAACCTAGGTATGGAGAGCTTGGTTGGGGTAAGGGATCAACACGTAGGAATGTATCAACTGTGATGAGCTGAATCCCAAACACTGGAAAAGCAAAGCAAGATTGAGAATAGGGGTCCTGTGAATCCTGCAGCAGGAGTTTAGGAATTATGCAAATGGGTGGCATGGTGGCTCAGTGGCTAGTACTGCTGTCTCTCAGTGCTAGGGACCCAGGTTCAGTTCCAGCCTTGGGTGACTGTGTAAACTCCACACAGGCATTATCCCTGTGTCTGTGCGGGTTTCCTCTGGACGCTCAGGTTTTCTCCCACAGTCCAACGATGTGTAGATTGGGTGGATTGGCGATGCTAAATTGCTAGTAGTGTCTAAGGTGGGATGCTCTTTGGAGGGTCAGTGTGGACACGATGGGCCAAATGGCCTGCTTCCACACTGGAGGGATTTTGTGATTCCATTCTGTGATCCTATGCAAAGGAGGTGGGCTGTTGGGATGTGTCCAGATGTTATGGAAACAGTCAAGGATTAGAGTATTGCAATTAACACCTTTCTGTCTAAGGCCAATCTGAAACTCCCACATTCAGGACAAGCAGAGGGAACCTCAGGGTTGGGAATTCTTAATACAGCCTTGATTCAAACATGGACAAAAGAGCTGAATCAGAGGGTGAAATCAGGGGGTCTGTCCTTGACATCATGGTTCCATTTGACCAAGGCATTAAGAAACCCCAGCAAAACTAGAGTTCAGTGGGAACTGGGGAAAATTCTCCACTGGGTTGGAGTGAGATCCAGCACAAAGGAAGGTGGCTGTGGTTGTTGGAGGTCTCTCAGCACCAGGACCTCTCTGCAAGAGTTCTTCGAGAGAGCCCTAGGCCTAACCATCTTCAGCTGGTTTAATCAATGACCCTCCCTTCATCCTAAGGTCAGAAATGGGGATGTGTTCACTGATTGCATAATGTTCAGCACCATTCGAGACCCCTGTGATACTGAAGCAGTGAACAAGACCTGGACAATATCCAGACTTTGGTTGTCAAGTGACAAATAATATTTCTGCCACAGAAGTGTCAGGCAATGACCATTTCCAACCAAAATTACACTTCCCATAGCCCCTTGAACTTGAGTGACATTACTTTGTCACTGAAACTCCCATTGTCAACATCCTGGGGATTAGCATGGACCGGAAACCAGACCAGACTAGCCACATAAACTTTTTTAGCTATAAGAGCAGGTCAGAGGCTAGGATTTCTGGGAATAATAACTCATCTCGACAAGGCACAAGTCAGGAGCATGAGAGCAGTAACCACGCTCAAAGCCGAATGCCATTCAGAACAAAGCAGCCAACTTTAAGACCATAAGACATAGGAGTGGAAGTAAGGCCCTTTGGCCCATTGAGTCCACTCTGCCGTTTAATCATGGCTGATGGGCATTTCAACGCCACTTACCCACACTCTCCCTGTAGCCCTTGATTCCTTGCGAGATCAAGAATTTATCAATCTCTGCCTTGAAGACATTCAATGTCCTGGCCTCCACTGCGCTCCGTGGCAATGAATTCCACAGCCCGTGTTGGCTTTGTTGGCTCTCTTACCCTGCCGCCCCCCCCCAACATTCACTCACCTTTCCTACTGACTCTCAATAGCAGCACTGAGTACCCTCTCCAAGATGCACCGCAGAAATTCACCAAGACTCCTCCAACAGCACCTCCCAAATCTGAGGCTTCTACCATCTAGAACACCAGCTTTCCACCACCACCCCCCCCCCCCAAGCTTCTCGCAATACTGACTTAGACGTATATCACCATTAAATCCTGCAACTCTCTCTGTATCAGCATTGTGGGTGTACCTCCAACCTAAGGACTGCAGCTTTTCAAGAATGCGGTTCATCACCTCCAGGCAATTAAAGAGGGATAATAAATGCTGGCCTAACCAGCCATGCACAAATAAAACAAACTTCAGATCCTCCTGCTGTTTGTCCCGGAAGAAACCGCTGTCTTAACCCATCACCAAAACCAAACCAGTCACTCTCGAACCTAGCAGTCAAACAGAACAGCTCTTTGATCTTTGACTGTCTTCACCATGATGCTCAGTTACACACAACATCCTGCTTTGATTCTCATTACCTTCTGTGAGAGAGTTAGTTAATTTCTAGCTATAATCTACAGTCAAACCCTCGCTGTCTGAGCTTGGGGTGGCTGCCACTTTCACAACCTTCGTGTTCCTTCCTTCAACTTGTCTACTGTTGACACCTTCACCCACTCTGTTGTTCCTTTCAGAGTCACCTCTGCTCTACAGGCTGTCATTGGAGTTTTCATCCTCCGTAACTATAGACCATGTGAAAACTCTGCCAAATCCTATCTTGTGACACGGCCGAACAGGACTGAGTACCTCTGTACTCACTGATTTATACTGCTGTACAGGGGCGCAGCATCTCCCCTTTAAGAATGCTTATATGTTCAAACCCCTTTGTGGTCTTGCCACTTCATTTCTAACCTCTTCTGTCCTTACAGCCCTCTGAGAACTTTGCATTTCACCACATCTGACTTTGTATCTACCACCATCTCCTTCACCCATCATTGATAGCAGTGCCTATACTGCCTAAGCTCTTGACCACCCTCCCTGAACCTCTTTCTCCCCTCCCTCTGTTTTGTTTGCTCTTGGAACCTACATCTTTGACCACTCTAAGTCTGACCACCTGTCTGAATATCTTTAGTTGTGAACTGCCTTGCAGTGTTTGCCATATGCTACATAAATGTGCGTTGTTTTCATTCACAATGTAGACATTTTCAAATCATCCTGTTCAGATAACCTGCCTCTGCAGCAGGTGGTACTTGAATCTGGGCCTCTGGCTGAGAAGTGGGGACGCTACCACTGCAACACGAGCCCTTTTCATTCACGGTATATTCAATACTGAAACAACATGGCCTAACTACTAAGTAAATCCAAACCCTTGGCCCCATGTAGTCTAATTGCTTTAGCAGGGAGCATTGGAAACTATACAATCCTCAATTTTAATGCTTTTCTGTCTTTTATATCATAGTCATTCAGCATGGAAATAGATCCTTTGATCCAACCCATCCATGCCAACTATAATCCCAACTAAACTAGCCCCACCTGCCTGCGCTTGACCCATATCCCTCCAAATATCTCTAATTCATGTACTTATTCAAATGTCTCTTAAATATTGTAACTGTATCTGTATCCACCACTCCCTCTAGAAGTTCATTCCACACACGAATCACTCTGTGTAAAATAAAATGTTGCCCCTCAGGCAGTTGAAGGAAACTAACTGATGGGCTCCAATCCTGGCCTCCAAATCGTATGATTTTTGTTTAATTCGCTCATGGGAGGGGCATGTTAACTAGGTCAGCATTTATTGCCTGTCCCTTGTTGCCTTTGGGAAGGTGGTGGTGCAGCCTGTCATTATCACTATCCCACCCCCACCCCTCCACCTTCCAATGATCTGATACCAAAACACTGATTCTAGCAAAACCTTGTGTTGTTTTTCTTGCAAATTAATGAATGTTAGCAGTTTAAGCTTGCTGGTGGTGTGTATATTTGTACCGGAGCTATGTGCTGGTACCTACTGGCTATACGTAGTGATAAATAACTACACTCATCAAGGAATCCAGGAAATAAAGTAAGTCTGTCAAATATTCCAAGTAGAAGGTAGAGCATCTTCATAAAAATCAGAGGTTACACACGTTTGTCAGAGGTATTTGGATGGTGGTAGGATAACCTCAGACACCAAGATCAGCTCTGAGCCGGCGTCTATAGTGCTGTGTACGTTTTCTTCAGATTCCATATTTCAGAAAGAACATTGTTGAATGAGAAGCAATTCAGAGCAGGTTCACTGGACAGGTTGCTGGGATGTGCGGATTATCACATGAGGAAAGGTTGGACAGTTTTGGCCTGTTCCCATTGGAGTCTCGAAGCATGAGAGGTGATCTTATTGAAATTGGGTAAGATTCTGAGGAGGCTTGACTTGGGTGGGTGTTGAGAGGATGTTTCCCTAGCCCTGTGTTTGGCATACTAGAACAAGGGCATGCAGTTTAAGGGGTCTCCCATTCAAGATGAAAGATGTTTTCTGAGGGTTATGCATCTTTCCCCAGCATACAAGAGGCAGACTTTTGGATATTTTAAGGCAGAAGCAGGTAGATTCTTCACTAACAGAGCTATTAAGGGTATTGGAGGTTGATGTCAAAACTGAGTTGAGGCTACACTCTGACGAACATGATTTTACCAAATGGCAAATCTGTACAACTGACCAAATCTGTACAACTGCCTTCTCTAACTGAGGGAACTCGCCAGTTTTGTAAACTGTTCTCTGGTGCTCCCTGGGATGGCAGGACTGCCCTATGAAGAGAGATTGGATCCAGTTTAGGAAAATATTCACAGGAGTTTGGAAGAATTGGGGGAGAGAGAATCACATAGAAACCTATAAAATTCTAACAGGACTAGACCAGGTAAGCACAGGTTGTCCTGTTCACCCAGGACTCCAGAACCAAGGGTCTCTGACAAAGGATACAGGGTAGGCCATTTAGGACAGATGAGAAAAAATATCTTCACCTAGAGAGTGGTGAGCCTGTGGAATTTGCTACCACAGAAAGTGGTTGATGCCAAATCATGGAAAATTTTCAAGGAGTTAGATATAGTTCTTGGAGCTGAAGGGATCAAAGGGTATGGGGAGAAAGCAGGAAAAGGTACTGAGTTAGATGATCAACTGTGATCGCATTGTATGGCGCAGCAGATTCTAAGGGCTGAATGGCCTACTCCTCTTAGTTTCTATTTCTGTGTTTTAACATTCATTGTATCCTTTGCTGTCAGGTACATGTTTTCATTGTGAAGGATTGAGGGGAAGGTGGAGTAAATGAGATGGATAGCAGGGGATGGCATCTTATTCTATCTCTGGCTATTAATGGTTGATTGGTCTCACGAGTTCATTTCAAAACTGAAGCACATTGGCACGCTAACTAAAAATAACCAAGTATGGGCTACACTACCCCCCCGCCCCCCCCCAAATGATCTTCTGGGAGTTGCAAACATGCACAGCTTGCTCTAGGCCCTCCATAAGGAGCAGGTGGCACATCTGTAAACTCCCCAAGTTGTGAAAGAGGGGACTCTCTAAAAGGTAAAAAAATACTGTTCGCTTTTAAAGCAATGACTGTGTACTCCAGAGGAGTGGGAACTGAGGTTCGAGAGCAATCTGCAGAACAAGAAACTACTATTAGCCTCTTTAGAAGGGAAAATTACACTTTATTGGAGTGACTGGGCCTGTGGCACTGGTTTAATCCTATGTCCATTTCTATCTAAATTGCATTGCACTATGGAATTACCATTTGAGGTAAAATAGCTGAAGATTAGATGCGATCAGTTTTTCCTGGGAGTTATTCTGTGACAGTGTTCTTTGTTACAGACTGAGAACAGAGTTTCTGTATATGCAGTAGAACAACACAAGACTGTGTGTGGGGGTGGGGATTGTGTGGTGGGGGATGGGGCTGTTTGATGTAATTTAGGGTTTGACCCTGCAACATCCTGAGAGAATTTCTCTGGTTGTAGCATTTTCCATCCACAGGAATAAATCGACATTAAGTGAAAATTCTAGCCCAGCTGGATTCACATCACAGGAGACCATTCAAGTTTATACTGACTCTCCACCGAGCAATCCAGTCAGTTTCACTCACTGAAACCTCAAAGTCCCCAAAATTCCGCAGATTTCCTTCATGTTCGTCCAGTTTCCTTCTTTTGCAAGTTCTAGGTCATTACTGCTTGCTGCATTTAGAAAGTCCTTTCTTCCGAATAACTGGGCTCATTTCCAAATGTTCGGTCCCTCCCTTCACAAATTAAAACAGAAATTGCAGGAAAAGCTCAGCAGGTCTGGCAGCATCTGTGAAGAAGAAAACAAAAATCAAAGTTAACGTTTCAGGTGCGGTCACTCTTCCTCAGAATGGACCCGAAACTTTAACTCTGATTTTTTTTTCTCACAGAAGTTGCCAGACCTGCTGAGCTGTTCCAGCAACTTCTGATTTTGTTCCTGATTTACAGCATCCGCAGTTCTTTCGGTTTTTATTTCGGTCCCTCCCTCATTGAGGTTTCCACGAACTGCTTAAAAAAACTTCTCCTGTGTGCATTTGAAGAATTTTGCTTCCTCCCTACTTTTTACACTAAAACTATCCCAGTAGCATCTCCTGCTCAGAATCTTCAATCTGTGTGCCTGAGTCCTTGTGCATCTCCTAATGAGGAGAGATTGAGGATATCGGGCCCATGTGCTTTGGAGTTTTGAAAAATGAGTGATATCCTTTGAAACTTAAATAATTCTTAACAGGACAGACAGATTTAGAAAAGATGATTCCTCTGACTGCAGAATCTAGAACCAGGGGACACAACCTCAGAATAAAAGGCAAACCATTTAGTACTGAGGAGGAGGAATGTCTTCACTCTGAATTCCAAAGATTTATTCGCTCTCTTTCCCAGAGGGTGTGTAAGGTCAATAATTAAGTAAGTTCAAGTCAGAGATTGATAGATTTGTAGTTACTAATGAGAACAAGGGATATGGGGATAACCCATAGACTTTAACAGCACAAGAGGAGGCTGTTCAGCTCATTATGTTGGACCACAAAGATCTGACTACACTGATCCTATTTACTAGCTTTTGGCCCAGGCCCTGGAGGCTATGACAATGTAAGTGAATAACTAAACACTGCTCAAGTAGTAAGAGCTCCTGCCACTCTTTTTCAGGCAGCAAGGTCTAGACTCTTGCCTCCCTCTGTGTGAAAAACTTTCTCCTCAACTCTCTTAGCCTTCTAACTGAAGACGATACTCCAGTTGTTGATGTCTCTATGAATGTTTTCTATTCACTGCTCCTCATATTCTTATACACCTCGATCAGGTCTCCTTTTTACCTTCACTACTCCAGGGAAAATAACCCCAGCCTATCCAATCCTACCTTTTTCGCTCAGACCCGCCAGCTCAGGCAGCACCCTAGTAAATCTCCTCTACACCCTCCCTAGTGCAGTCACATCCTTCATATAATGTGGTGACCAGATCTGGACACTGTATACTCCTAGTTGTGGCCTAAACAGCATTTTATACAGTCCCAGAATAACCTCCCTGCTCTTGTATTGTATGCCTTCACTAATAAAGGCTAATATCCCATGTATATTTTAACACACTTTCCCAACTGCCCAAAGGATCAGTGGATCAGCATACCAAGGTCCCTCTCATCTTCAGTACTTTATAGGTTCCTGCCATTCATAGTGTAATTGCTTGTCTTGCTAGCCCTTCCTAAGTACATTACCTTTGACCTGTCTGGGTTGAATTCCATTTGCACTGCTCAGCCCATCTATATCCTCCTGCAATTTACAGCTATCGTCCTCACTATTTACCACCCACACAAATTTCACGTCATCCATGAAATTCTTGATCATATTCCCCACGTATTAAGTCCAAATCATTAATATCCATCACAAACTGCAAAAGACCCAGCACTGAGCCTTGTGGAATCCCAACTGGAGACAGACTCTCAGTCGCAGAAACTTGCCTCTCCCATTATCGTCTGCTTCCTGCCTCTCAGCCAGTTTTGGATCCAACGTTCCACTTTGTCTTGGATTCCATTGACTGTTACTTTCTTGACCACTCTGCCATAGGGGACCTCATCAAAAACCGTGCTAATGTCTGTGTACCAAGTGCATGACCCTCATCAACGCTCCTGGTTGTCTCCTCAAAAAATAGTCAATCAAATTTGTCAAACACCTTGCCTTAACAAATCCATTTGATTATCCCTGATTAATCTGTGTCTGTCCAAGTGCAGATATATTCTGTCCTCCAGAATTCTTTCTAATAATTTCCTACCACCAAGGTCAGCTAATTTCCTGGTATATCCCTTTTATTTTTACCCTTTTTAAATGTTAACAGTCCTCTGGTACCTCACCCATGACCACAGAGCAGTTTAAAATCTCAGCCAGGGCCCTTGATATCTCCTCTCTTACCCCTTCAAAAACTTGATGTACATATCCAGGCTGTGGATTAATCCACTTTTAAGGCTGCTAAACCCACTAGTACTGACCCTGTTTCCCCCTGCCCCTGGACATCAAAGGTCTTGGTCCCAGCCTTTGTCTTTACAGGAGCATGTGTGTGTCATGTACACTTGCTGTTTCACCTTGAATGCCTCCCACTGCTTTGACCACAGTTTTCAAGTAGCTTATCCAGTCCACTTGGGTCAATTTGTATCTTACCTTAGTAAAATTATCCTTTCCTCAGTTTAGAACTTTTATTTATGGCCCATCTTCCTTTTTTCCATGACAATCCTAAATTCATCTGAGTTATAGTCACTGTCTCCCAAATGCACCCGTACTGATGTGCATTCACCTAACTGGTCAATTTCGAGTATTGGGTCCCTTGTGGGCTTTCTACAAACTGGCTAAACTAACATTTATAATTGAAGGGTTTTGTTCCCTCTCTACCTTGCACACTAGAACTTTCCCAATTAACACTGAGGTAGTTAAAATCCCTTGCTATTTCTGCCTTAATATTCTTGTAGTTCTTTAAAATGTGATTACATATTTGATCTTCTATCTTTCGCTGACTCTTTGGGGGCCTATAGTATACAGGCAACAATGTGCTTGCTGCTTTCTTTAAACTTCTTGCCCACATGCCCTCATTTGATGATCTTTTCCAAAATATCAACTCTGTTCACCGTTATCATCGACTCCCTGATCAATATTACAATCTCCCAACCCCCACCTATCCTATAGGAATACCCTATAACCAAGGAATGTTGAGGTGCCAATCCTGCACATCTTTCAGCCAATCAATCCCAGCTATGATATCATTCTCCCATTTGCCTGTTGCCTTCAATTTGTTCAACTACTTCTTCCAGTTCCTTGCATTAAAATATTTAGCCTTGCAAAACTCATTTCTTTCTTACCTAGCCATTTTTCTCCCTGCTTCAAGACTCACTTGCTCACATATAACCTTACCTTATCTTGGCTTCTGTTCCCTTCCCATCCCCTACCTGTCTGAACTATTTGTCAGGATCCACTGACCTTCTGTGTGGTATTGATTGCATTCCAGATCAGATATAACCTGTTTCCCCACCTCCAGAAACAGTCCCAATGTGTCAGGAATCTAAAGTCTTCTGTCCTGTACTACCCCTCTGGCCACCCATTCATTTGCTGTCTCCTGTTCCTATACTTACTATTGTGTGGCACTAGGAATCACCTGGAGATTATTACCTGAGTCCAGCTTTTTGATTTCCTGTCTGCCTGCAAGTCTTGTATCTCTTTCTTGCTTTGTTGTTGGATCCACTGTGGACCACAACCTCTGGCTGTTCACCCTCTCCCCTCAGAATACCCTCCAGATGTTCTGTGATATTCTTGACCTGGGCTCCCTGGACGTAGTGTACTGTCCTGGAGTCATGTCTATGACCGCAGAAATGCCTGTCTGTTCCCTTCCCAGTAACACATTCCATACCTCTGCCCTTCCATCCTTCCTTCTGCCCCTGGCCTCCACAGGGGAACCATCACTCTTTCAACTTTGCTGTGTTGAAAAGGTGTCTGTGAGCAAGGTGCACTTGGGGGAAGAATTCCCTCCTACTTCCTGATCCCCCTCCTGTCCAGTCACCCATTTCCTCTCTGGCTGCAGTTCTGTCAGCCTGTGGGGTGATCACACACCGAAAGGTGCTGTCCGTGAACCTCTCCGCCTCGTCAGTACACTGCAGCGGCCCACGCTGCTGCTGCTCAAGCTCTAAAACCCAGAGGTCGAGTTTCTCCAGGCCCCTCCTGCACATGGTCATCGAAACCACCAGGGGGCATCTAGCATCTCCCTCATAGAGCAGGATGTGCAAATCAGAGGCCTGACCTCTCCAAAATCTGAACTGAATTAAATCCTTTAGGTTGGGAAATTGCCATCCTTACATGGTCTGGCCTACATGTCACTGCAGAGCCGCAGTAATGTGGTTGACTCTTAACTGCCCTCTGGGCAATTAGGCATGGGCAATAAATGCTGGCCTAGCCAATGATGCCCACATCCCATGAGAATGAGTGAAAAAGAAACCTTTGTTTTTATTTTGCTCTTTAGAACAAAGAACAAAGAAAATTACAGCACAAGAACGGGCCCTTCGGCCCTCCAAGACTGTACCATTCCAGATCCTCTATCTAAACCTGTCGCCTATTTTCCAAGGATCTGTATCCCTCTGCTCCCTGCCCATTCATGTATCGTGCCCGCCTCTACCACCTCTGCTGGCAACGCGTTCCAGGCACCCACCACCCTCTGCGTAGAGAACTTTCCATGCATATCTCCCTTAAACTTTTCCCTTCTCACCTTGAAATCACGACCCCCTAGTAATTGAGTCCCCCACTCTTGGTGGGGGTGCTGGGGGATCTTCTTGTTATCCACCCTGTCTATACCTCTCATGATTTTATAGACCTCAGTCAGGGCCCCCCCTCAATCTCCATCTTCCTAATGTAAATAATTCTAATCTACTCAACTTCTTTTCATAGCTAGCACCCTCCATACCAGGCAACATCCTGGTGAACCTCCTGTGCACCCTCTCCAAAGGATCCACATCCTTTTGGTAATGTGGCAACCAGAATTGCACGCAGTATTTCAAATGTGGTCGAACCAAAGTCCTGTACAACTGTAACATGACCTGCCAACTCTTGTACTCAGTACCCCGTCCAATAAATGAAAGCATGCCATATGCCGCCTTGACACTCTATCGACCTGCGTTGCCACCTTCAGGGTACAATGGACGTGAACACCCAGATCTCTCTGTGTATCAATTTTCACCAGACCTTTTCCATTTACTGTATAGTCCGCTCTTGAATTGGATCTTCCAAAATGCGTCACCTCGCATTTGCCTGGATTGAACTCCATCTGCCATTTCTCCGCCCACCTCTCCAATCTATCTATATTCTGCTTCATTCTCCGTCAGTCCTCTTCACTGTCTGCTACTCCACCAATCTTAGTGTCATCTGCAAACTTGCTAATCAGACCATCTAGACCTTCCTCCAGATCATTTATGTATATCACAAACAACAGTGGTCCCAACACAGATCCCTGTGGAACACCACTCGTCACAGTTCTCCATTTTGAGAAACTCCCTCCCACTACAACTCTGTCTCCTGTTGCCCAGCCAGTTCTCTATCCATCTAGCTAGTACACCCTGAACCCCATGCAACTTCACTTTCTCCATCAGCCTACCATGGGGAACCTTATCAAATGCTTTACTGAAGTCCATGTATATGACATCTGCAGCCCTTCCCTCATCTGTCAACTCTAGCAGTAGAAGAATCTTATTCGTGTTTATTTCACAAGTTCTACTCGTCTGCCACCAGTGTTTTCTGCTTCTCTGTGAGGGTCCTCGCTTGCTCCTCTCAGAATCAGACTGCCTGTCCCGATTCCCCACCTCACCCACTCTTCTCAGTGATGCTGACTGACTGGCACAGCATCCTTACCTCACCTGCTCCCTCGAATGATGCAGACTGCCTCTCACAGGATTCTCACCTTGCCTGTTTCTCTCAGTGATGCTGAATGCCTGTCACAGGGTTCTTCATCAGTGGACTGTTAATCTAAAGACCTACATAATGTTCCGGAGACCCAGGTTCAAATCCCACCACAGCACATATTAGACTGGGTCGGGATGGCAGTTTCCTTCGTTGAAAGGATATTGGGTTTCTCGGTCAATCAACAATGGTTTCCTGGCCATCATTAGACTCTTCGTTCCATTGCGTGCTATAATTACTGCATGTGTCTGAATAGGTGTCACCATAGCCCCACCTGTGACTCGTGAGCAATATTTTCTGTTGAACAATGCTGCTTTCCTAAATCAGAGAAGTTAGGCCTTCGGCTAAGGAGTAAGCAATAGGGAGGTCACTGGGTGAGGCCTGATGAAAACTAGGTATGAGTCATGGAATCCTACAGCCAAGAATATGACCATTCAGCTCATTATGTCTGTACTAGCCCTTCTGACATGGTTAGTATCTTTGTCCTGTCATATCCTGACAAACTTGCCCAATTTTGTCTGGAAAGTCGCTACTGCATTTGCTCCTTCACCTTTTCATTCAGGATTTTAGATCACACAAAGCCCCTGTATTGAATAATTTAAATATATTTCCCATTTCCCACTGCTTCATCGATTTGTGACCTTAAATCCGTGTCCTCTGGTACCAAAGTGCACCTCAATGGAAATTGCTTACTGCCTAAATATATTCTTCAAGCCTCTTCATGTCACTCCCCTCAACCCCCAGGAGCTCACCACAGTTTCTCATGGTCTCTTCAAGTTCCAAATCCCACAACCTCTAGGACCAATTGGGACAAAAACAGTGGGTACTTGGGGACACCACCACCTGCATGTTCCCCTCCAAGCCACTCACCTTTCTAACTTGGAAATATGTCACTCTTCCTTCACATCATTGGGATAAAATTGGCAGTATGGTGTCTCGGTGGTTAGCACTGCTGCTTTCAAAGCTCCAGGGACCAATGTTTGATTCTAGCCTTGGGTGACTGCCTGTGTGGCGTTTGCACATTCTCCCCTTGTCTGCATGAGTTTGCTTCAGTTTCCTCCCTCAGTCCAAAGGTGTGCATATTAGGTGGATTGGCCATGCTAAGTTGTGCATAGTGTCTAGGGTTGTGGATTAGTCATGGGAGATGCAGGGTCACAGGGATAGAATAGAATATCCTTTATTGTTACAATAGAGTAGAGGGGTGGGTATGGATGGCATGCTGTTTGGAGGATGGATGTGGGCTCAATGGGCTGAATGGCCTCTTCCACATTGTAGGGGTTCTGATTCTATGCCATTCCTGCTCCTCGCTTCCTATTTCTAGGCAGTGGTCTGACTCTCTGACTGCCAGTTCCCTATCTCAGGCTAGGTGGATTAGCCTTGGGAGATGCGTGGTTACAGGGATGGGGTGGGTTGGGGGTGGGGGGTTGGTGGTGGAGTCTGGGTGAGATGCCCTTCGGAGAGTTGGTGTGGACCTAATGGGCCAAATGGTCTGCTTCTACACTGTAGGATTCTATGATTCTACGTTCTATGATTCTGTGAATGTACTGAAACTTAATAACTGCATTGTAGGTGACCGTACACCAGATGGGCTGCAGTGGTTCGCAAAAGACTTTTTCTTCACCACCTAAGGGCAGTTAGGGATGGGTACCAGATTCTGGCCCAGCCAGAAAAGCAATACCTACATTTCTTCAAAGAATAGTAAATACTAAGTCTCTCAGCTCTGGTACCATGGGCATAGGCTGCTCAGCAGGTTCTGAGTCCTTGATTTATTTTTCCCAAAATGGTGAATGAATGATGTTTGATCTCATTAGGCTTATTAAAGTTTGGTGATCTTATTGAAGCACATAATATTCTGAGGAAACTTGACAGGTTGGATGCTGAAGGATGTTTCTCATTGTGCAAGAGGCTGCAATAGATTCAGAATAAAGGATGTCCAATTTAAGATGGAGAAGAGGAGAATTTTTTCGGAATATCTTGTGTCATGCAATTCTTTTGTTTTCAACATGTCAGTAAATTCTTCTTGAAGAAGAGTGAATTGTTATCAAAAATAGGCTGACAGTGCGGCGTTGAAGCCGTAAGCAAATTGATTATTATCTTAATGAATGGCAGATCAGGCTTGAGGGGCCGAATGGCCTACTCCCCTTTAATTCGTGTGTTTGTCTGTTCCTGAAACGTCTTGTTGCGATTTGTTTTTGGTGTAATAACTGTGCTGTCTGAAAACACCCAAGGAGGGAAACAGAGTTGGACCACCTTGTGTGAATTTGGTATATCCAGTGATGTTTGTTTAATTCCTTTCAGGAACCCGGATAATTTATGATCGGAAGTTTCTGATGGAGTGTCGCCATTCCCCAGTTGCCAAGACCCCTCCCCGTTATCTCCCACACATCCCAGGCGTGACTACACCTGGCACTACTGATGATGCCAAGATAGATGTGAATGATTCTGGCCACTGTGGTGATAACAGCAACCGTGAGAGGAAGACAACTGCCGGTGAGATTCAGTGATGTTTAAGAATGATTACAGTTTAATCTGATTTTAATCCTAATATTTACGAGGCAGAAATGATAAGTGATACCAGGGAGCAAAAATGGATTAACAGTATCCAGGTGCAATGAACACAGTCTGTATAGTGTAATCATTACTACTGTAGTTGCTCTTACCATCATTTGGTAATATAGAATGAGAGTATTGCTAAAAAAACACCAATTTTGTCAAAGATTTTTGTTGTGTACTTGTCAAGATAATTGGCAAAAAAAAGTACCAGTGTAAAGGGAAAACAATATTTATACTGTGTGTGAGGAAAGAGTACGAGTTGGTTGACAAATGGATTTTGATTAGTAGAGGAATTACTTTGGATGCATAGGCTAAACAATCCTGTTGTCAAATCATATTGAATGTTAAGTATGGTCTTACGAGTTCTGCCGGGCACGGTTAGCTCCCAAAACTTACTAGTTCCCAACAGTAGTACAAATTGAACTCTTCTTCCTACGTATGCGTTTTGATGTGCACTCCTATGTTCTGTGTCTTATCTGATCACACTCTCTCCTTTGTTCTTACCAAAGCATTTCTCCTTTTCTTTAACATCCCTCCCCTAGCTCGCTCCTTCCTCATGCTTCTCTTGGACCATGAGTATTTTCTTTTGATTTGAGAATCACTAGGCACCGCTAGGATTTTAAGTCATTTTCCTTGCTTGGTCATTGTTGGAGGCTGTGGGTGCCTAGTGCCATTTCAGCCAGACAGGGCTAGACTTGCACTCATTCCTATTTGTCTGCCAAATTGCTAATTATGGCAAGTGAGAGCTGGAGTAGGCCCCTGAGATCACGGCTGATCTGATTATGGCCTATATGTTCACTTTTTTTCTACTTCCTAACGTCATAATCTTTGACACTCTTGTCTGTCAAAAATCTATCCAACTTGGCCTTGAGTGATCCTGTCTCCGCTGCTCTCTGTGATAGGGAATTCCAAAGACTCAAGACTCTGAGGGAAGAAATTCCTCCTCATTCCTATTTTAAATGGGAGAACCCCCTAATCTTTAAAATGTGTGCCCTCATTGGTTGTAAATTCTCCCATCCCCCTCCCCCACCATGAGGGACGCATCCTTTTAGAATCCACCTCTCCAAGCTCCCCCTGTCAAAAAGTGATAGAACCAATTTGTTGAAACGTTGTAATTGCAAATGAGAAAATCCAACATCTGGTCAGAAAGTTTGAAGCCTTGTGCGTTAGCTCCAAGTGTAGCAGTCACAAAGGAGGGTGGAAAGGCAGGCTGATGTATGGATCAGGGAGGATTCATTAATGGATTATTCTATTTACACTAGAATAGTTCCGTTTTTTTTAAAGTTAGATTTCTGTGATGGAGTAACTTTTCTTTCTCTTTGCTCATTCCTTCTAAATAAATAAATAACAATGTACCGAAATAAATTTGTGGAATTTTCTGTGTGAGCAATTAAGTGAATGTTTCCAGCTTTGCATTTTTCTGCGGTGTTCTTTCTCCTCTCCAAATCTTAACTCCTCTGCCCCCTGCATTAGTGGCTCACCTCAGTCCCTGAATTCCTCTGCCTTGCTTCTTTTCTGTCCTTAAAACTCATACCTTTGGATCCAGTCTTCACTCAGTTGTTCAGACTGTTGTCCTGAGTGTTCAGCTCCTTTTACTATGCAGGGGAAATCACCTTCAGCTACTTTAGCATGTTTCAGGGTATTATGTACCAGCATGTCAATTCAAATCGGCCTCTTAAACCTGCTTCGCCACTTAATAAGATCATGGCTGATCTGACCGTGACTTCAACCCCACTAACCTGCTGAACACTGATTCCCTTACACTCCCTTGTTAGTCCAAGATTCTGCCTATTGCTTTAAACAAAAATTCTTTGTAGAGCAAGCTTTTAGTACAGCTGCAACTGTGTAAATGAGGGCTGTTTAGTGATGGTCTCTTTCCCCACTCCCCACTCCCCACTCCCCACCCCCCCCCCCCCCAAACCCATGTACATTAGATGTGTCAGCTAAACCATAACTATTTTGTACATGGGGTTAAGAGCATAAACTGGCTCCCTTTTGTAGAACCTTCTCTATCAGAAGGTTAGGTGTTCAAGACCAGAGACTGACACACATCCAACCAGCTGACTCGGTGTCGTACTGAGTTTCTGCTGTACTGTCTTCCAGACGCAACATTAAACCTGAACTTGAATTCATCTCCTTGGGTGAATATTGATGATTCCCCTGAAAAAGAGCAAGGGAGTTCTGCACAGTGACCTGACTGATAGATTTTTTTTTTAAATTCCTTTCTTGTCAATCCTTCAGCCAACATCGGAAGCAAAATGCTATGAATACTGGAAGTCTGAAATAATTAAAGATTGTTGTGATGGGAGTTGAAGTATGAACTATTTTTTTCTAGCTGCTGCCAGACATGTTGAGTATTTCGATCATTTTCTGTTTTCCTTTATTACCAAAGCAAGATTATCTGCATATTTATTTCATTCGGGCAGTATGGTAGCACAGTGGTTAGCACTGCTGCCTTAATGTGCCAGGGAGCAGGGTTCAATTACACCCACGGTGACTGTCTGTGAGGAGTTTGGACATTCTCCCCAGGTCTGTGTGGGTTTCCTCCCACAGTCCAAAGATGTGCAGGTTACATGGATTGGCCATGGTAAATCGCCCATAGTATTCAGGGATGTGCAGGCTAAGTGGATTAGCCATGGGAAGTGTGTGTGTGTGGGGTGGGGGGTTTGGAGGGGTGTGGTTGGCATTGGGTTGGTTTGTGTCAGATGCCCTTTGGAGGGTGAGTGTGTGAGTGTAGACTTGATGAGCCAAATGGTGTTTTTCTGCACTGCAGGGATTCTATGATTCAATGTTTGCACAATCTTCTATCAATGCCAAAAGAGAGGCATGGATCTCCAAGGCACCAATTGCAATCTCTATGTGCCCCAAAGCCCTCTGTAGCTGGTTGGTGCCAACTGCAGTTGTAATGGTGGATGCAAGACTGACGCAGTGTGGGTGACTGAGAACGCTATGTACATGTGGCTTTGGCAAGAAGCATGAACCCAGTTGCAATCTGAGCCAGAGAAAGAGCCTGGCATTTCCTGCGTCACTACCTGCAGCAGCAACTTCACCAACTGTAATTAATTGGCCGTGAAGTGGTGTGGGATGTCCTGAGGATGTGCAAGTCCGTACATAAATGCAAAATTTAATTCTTCAAACTCTCAGTAAGGTGTGTGTCTAAATTAAGTCAAGGCCCACTAAGCCTATAATATCGGCCTGGGTCCCATCACACTGAAAGAGCATTTGAATTTATATAGTGCCTTTTGTGACCAAAGTGCTTTAGAGCCAATTAATTACTTTCCTTTGAAAGTGCAGGTAGTGTTTTAAAGTGGAGAATGAGGTAATCAATATGCCATGTAGCTGTTTCCCACAAACAGCAACAGAATAATCTGATTTTTTTTTTAATGGGATGGTGTTGTGTGGGAAACTGACATTGAGGTAGATGATTGGCCATGATTCAGCGGCTTGATGGGCTGAATGGCCTATCCTGTGCCCTGTTTAATAATGTTGGTGGAAGGTTGAATGTTGACCAGCACACTGGGGAGACTTCCTTTTGCTATTCTTTGAAATAGTCCTGTGGGCAGATGGGACCATGGCTTAAGACCTTGTCCAAAAGGTCTCCATGCCCCTTGCAACACACCCCCTCAGTGCTGCACCCTTCTGGCAAGGGTGCCATAAACTGAGATAAAAGGTACTGCAGATGCTGGAGAATCCGAGATAACAAGCATGGGG
>JAHRHZ010000070.1:5083847-5148104 GCA_024137785.1 Ginglymostoma cirratum
CCCCATGCTTGTTATCTCGTGCCATAAACTGAGCCAAGATCACAGTTGTTTCTCTTTTTTTTTTTTTGTAGCAATGTACACCAAGGTTGTGAGAGTTACCTTTTCTTGCTGAAGTTTCAGCTGACCTTCCTACCTTTGCCGCCTCCAATTCCACTTAAACTAGTTAAGGCGCCAGAATATTGACCTGTGACACTTTCTCTCTTTCTTTCTAGGGGATGATGCTCAGTTCGAGATGGATATCTAAGTTCTCCGTGTGCTGACTCCACTTTGAGACACTTTGACCTGGCCTGCGATTCTTAGCACCCGAGACCTCTGCAGTGATACACAAGCTCCTCTGAAATCTGCCAAAAAAAATGTTTAAACCAATAAGTTTTACCTGTGGCCAAGTAATTAATCCTGCAACAATCTCACTTTGGTCACATGACAGTGAATCATGTATTTTGCAACCAGACAAGTTGGTCCTTATTTTCCAAAAAATTCTTAAATAATTGTGGGGAGTGGGGCGTGGGAGAGAGAGAAAGGCCCTTTCATTTTGGGAGAAAGGTGAAAGTTTTTTGTTAAAGAATAAAAGATGATTTTTTTTAAGCTATATGTACACAGCCATTTTGAATCAGTTCCCTAACACACCGCAACTTGACAGCTGAGAATAATATTTTCATTTTTAAAATTTAAGTATTTTGAAAAGGGTTTTGGTACAGAGCCATGATGTTATACTCAGTTTTTGGGAAGAATGTTGTTCTGAGTTCTACACAACTCTGCAGCAAGAGCTCCTTGCTTAATTATTTTAATTATAATCCATTGAACTCCTAAATTTTGTTTTAGTTTGGACTAAATGTTCCCCAGGGTTTTTTTTTATTTTAAAGCAGTTGTTTGGTTCAGGAAAGTGTCTCCGCCTTGAATATTTTGGCTGCTTTGTCCCAATATTCTTTGCGTTCAGGATGGGACATGTACTGCATGCGCTTTAGTTCTGTAGTGGAAGACAATGCAGGATCTGGGAAGCTGCATGTAAATAAGTGTCTCCACCCCCAAGTAGGAAGAGTGTGGGTGTATGTGCTTGACAAAGTCCACAGTTAACAGCAGATCACACTGGCAACTGTGAGCTATTGTCTTTATACAGCTGCCAACTAGTTATGAATTGCAAACTTTTGTTTTTACTGTTAGCTGAAAATGAATGGACCTATCTTGTTATTTATTTACTGAAATTGATTGTTGCTCGAATTGGGGTTGCTTTCTGTGAACTGCCAGGCTAAGGCCAGGTCCAAGAAGCGCGTGGAGATTGCAGTATTCCTTCTTTACTTTCCTCCCTTCTTTTCGCCCCCTCCCCAAAAGGAAAGGATTTTTGTGTAACTTTTTCCACACTTGAGTGTTTTGGGTTGGTGAGGTTTAGCCTTTATTAATTTGACCAGTTGGGGTTAATCACGGTCTGCGATCCAAAGCCAGGTCAGGAGACTAACTTTGGAAGGTGCCGTTCCATCTTGGCATTGCCTGCATCAGACTGCTAGGCCTCAGTGATTTTTTTTTTTTTTGCTTTTAAGCACATTTTCTTGATTTAAAATAAAGGTGGCAGGAAAGGTGGAATGCAGAAGATGGGTTAGCACTTAAAGTGGGTGTACTTTGCTTTAGAACTCAAACCTTGGAAGTCAGAGCACAGAAACATTGCATGTTCCTGTATATGAGCTCTCCATCTAAATTCACCATGTGCGCAATTCCTTATTCCTTTTTTAAAGTAGCTTATACTTTCTCAAAGAATTTATGAATGCGGCTTTAATAATGGTTTGTGGGAGGAAGTTCCACTTCCTTTTCATTTCCTAACTGGTGAGCTTTCAACCACTCCCACCCCCCACAAACCTCAGTTTATTGATCAGTGCCAGTATTTCTCAGTTTCTGTGCTTTGTCACCTCCAGCATGTGTTTTTCCTTTTTATTTAAAAAAAAACACCAAAGACTGCGGACACTGAAAATCAAACAAAATCAGAAAATTCTGGAGAAACTCAGCAGGTCTGGCAGCATCTGTGGAAAGTAGAGTCAACATTTTGGGTCCAGTGACCCTTCCTCAGAACAGTTCTGAGGAAGTGTCACTGGACCTGAAACATTAACTCTTTTTTTCCAAGAATTTCTGATTTTTGTTAGTAGTTTTTATTTCTTGATTGGGGGCGCGGGGTGCGGATTTGTAGCAAAGCCTCATTGTTGGTGCTGCATCTACTAAATAGAAATCAATGAAATCAGCTGCTAGGGTAGTTTGAGATGGGATCAACTCAAATGGCCCACAAAACAATCAAATTGGGTGGTAAATTTGGTTAATTTTTTAGCAAGTATAATTTGGCCAATCAGTTGTATTTTTCTCCTGTAGCCAGTGAAAGGAATCCTGGAGCCATAATTTTCCTGATTGTGCCAGGACATAATTATTTGACAGAAATGGTGTTTGCTGCAGTTTTTATAGAGCACCCTTTATGTTGAACCTTTCAACCACCATTCTGGGTCTGTTCAAACAGTGTTTACACTATAACTCTTGAGTAGATGTTGACTGATGGTGATGCACACACACATCTCCAAAACATCCAACTCTTGCTTGGTAATTTTTTAAACCAACTAGAGTTTTCTTCCCCCTCCTGTCACTCTCTCTAAGTTCAGGACACCATGTCAATGTTAGTGCCCATACTGCCTCCCTGGTTCAATTTGACAAATGTGACATTGTGACACTGCGCAAATGAGACATGAGACAGAGCAGAGATTCCTCCTGTGTACTAACCCTGTTGCCCTTCCTCCTAAATGATAGCAATCATCATGTGGAGTGGGTATTGAAGCTGTCCTACCCTGTGTGTAGATCTGCCTCACTACCACTAGCGTCATCACTGCCATGGGTCAGTCTACACTCCTTGGTGCTCCCCTTAAGTCCACAAGGTGAGGGAGAGAATGCTCCTATTCTGAACCCAATCCCCTGCCCCATTCCAGTGTTCACTGTTTACTGCCTGTAAGTGGAAAGTCATCCTACTCTCGTCTGCTGCTTCCGCATACACTAGGACTACTATAAAGCCACGTGATTAATGCCAGCCAATCCTGAACCCCCACTATGCGCTGCAGCATTTCTACTGTATTTGTATGATTTGTCAGCTGATAAATTGGTTACTTTCCTTTGTACCGTACAGCTCTAAGGCAGTTATTGTGTTGCAGGCCTTCACTGGACACACACACACACACACACACACACCCGCCCCCCCCCCCCACCCCCCCACCCTCACGCTATTCCTCAATAGTGAATATAGGACATAGAGCAGGAGTAGGCGGTTCAGCCCTGCAAATGTGCTCTGCCTTTCACTAAGATCATGGCTGATCTCATTGTGGTTTCAACCCCACATTCCTGCTTCTTCCTCTTCCCCCTCTTCCCTCCCCCAGAAGCCCCCAAGTCCCATGACCATCAAAAATCCCTCTAACTCAAGTCTTGAATAAATTCAATAACGCAGTTACTCCCACTTTAGCTCTCTGTGGAAAAGACTTCCCCAGACTGATGATCCTCTGAGAGAAGAAATTTTTTCTGTCTCAGAAAAAGTGATCTCTTATTTTTTGAACTCTGTCCCATGGTTCTGGTCTCCCTCAGAAGGGGAAACATCCTTTCATTATCCATTCTGTCACCACTCCTGAAGACCTCGTCTTTCACTGATATCATTTCATTCTTCTAAACACCAGTGGGTTAAGTGTCCAACTTTTCTCCACAAGATAAACCACAGGGTCTCAGTTTTTCAGGTGTTTGCCTAACTAGGAAGGCTGCAGATGCAATTGCTCCTCCCTTCAGTGTTAGCTGTCCTCAACAGGAGTAGTGACTGTGGGACCTTGGTATGTAGCATCAATATTCTGAACTTGAGACAGAGAGCCAAACCTCAATTTCCTCACTCCTCATCAGTAATCCCGAGAGTGTGAAGGATGAGAGGGATGAGATGTTGGCTTGCTCATGATGGGATTGTGGTAAACCGATGATCAGCATCTTAGGTTTAGACACTGAACGCCTCGTGGATAAATTGCCTGTGTATGTGCTGCCTATCTTCAGATATCGAGGACATAACTATCGCAGTTCCACTATTACCAGGACTAGTGAGTGCACAATACAGTGCTAGGTCCCAGTGAATAGCAAGCTGTGGACTCTTCTCGCCCACAGGTTTCAAATAACTGGGAAGACTCCCGTGATGGCAGGTATAGTGCAGGCAACTGGGGAGGGACAAGATTGATCCGTCTGGGGGGTTGCGGGGCGGGGGGAGAGAAGTGTCTGTGGTGTCAGCCTGTTCCTTGCCACACTGTCTCGGTTGCGGTCTCTAATTATGAGAAGTCTGGGGCTCTGGTAAGTCAGAAACTTGAGCTTACTCTGCGTAGACTTTGACCTGTTCTCGGAGGCAGAACTGCTCAGCACATTCCTGCTCCCCATTCAGAATGGAGCCCTGGGTTGCTATCTCAAGGCAGATGCATTCCTGGAGATCGCATTACATGACCTCCCCTTCCATTCCTAACAGAATGGATCTGGTTGGATGAAAAATAATTTTTTTTTCCCGTAATGAATGGAAGTGCTTAACATTTTTTTAAAATTGTTTTGTTTTCCATTCCCCTGGGACATTCACAGCACTGACTTTCATTTGAGTTCCTTAGCCAATTAGTGGCACCTCCATTGTTCTGACACACCCTCGTTCCCCCACCCCACTCCCCATTAAATCACATCTGTTGGCAAGCTATGTACAGTTGGGTGTTGCTGTATGTTGGTACTACATGGATTTATCATCGATGGCAAAAAAACCTTTGTATGGAATAATATTTCCAAAAACAATAAACTTTATCCTTTTATATTGTGTTCAGAACTAGAGTGCAGTTTCTTGTGGTTTCCAAATAGTTTTGGGAGATGTTTTCGTTTGTTTAAAAGCGTGAATTGTTTGAAAGAGCGATACAAGTTCCTCCGCTCAAAGCAGAATTGTTATAGCGTCAACAATTTGAGCCTGCTTTATCCCTGCTGGCTCTCTGAATGAGCAGTGTACATAATGTTCTTTCCCTTCCCATAGGCCTGTGTTCTTTACATATAATCCAGTTTTCCCACCTTGCACCTCAACTTGAATCTTTCTCTACCCCATACTGTAGATTGGAAGCCAACTGCTTGACGTGTGAAAGTTTTCTCCTGTTTCCATTGCTTCTTTTGATTTAAATCTAATCTCTCCTCCCACCAATAGAAAGAGCTTCTCCCTCTCAAGTCTGTCCAGACCCCTCGTCATTTTGAACACCTTGATCAAATCTCGACTTTTTCTCGAGGCAAATAGCTCTGGGTGCTCCAGTCTATCCATGTCACTGAAGTTTCTCAGTCTTGGAACCATTCTTCTGAATCTTTTCATCCCTCTGAACCTAACTAACTCTCTAACACTAATCATCTTGTTTCTTCCATCTTTCCAAAAAGCCACTGGATGGAATCAGCAGTGTGTGAGGGTACGGACTCCAGGTATCTTTGCTCACCTAACAAAGACAGCCTGAGTTTTTCCATCTTGTTTGAAGGTTGGCCCTTCAGTCAGTATACCAGTTCCTCTACCACACTGAGGAGTCAATCTAGCTAACATGCTCTGGAGCAGGTTTATACCAGTTGCCTTCTAACTAGAGGTTTACCTGTTCTGCTGCTGTTTGTTGAAGGATTAATAAGTCTGGCGATCAGGAACATGCCCTCATCACTTACTCAAATACTCTGGAACCTTTTTTATGTTTACCCTGCTCTGGCAGAGAGTCTCGGCCTAAGTAGTACCTCTTCAGAAAGTCAGGACCTCTGTCAATGCTCCCTTGCACATGCATGGAAACGTCAGTTTGCACTATATACTGTAGGGGCTTGCACCCATGGACCAGAGTCTGAGGTGATGGTCTCACTGCTGAGTGGAGTTGACAGTCTAGAGTCAGAGGTCTACAGCATAGGCAAGTTGGGCCGAAGGGCCCATTTCCATGCCGCCCAGTTTTCACAATTTAAACTAGCCCCATTTGTCTGTTGGTCCATATCCCTCCATATATATCCCATCCATGTACCTTTTAAATGCTTCTTAAATAACTAAATTGTACTTGCCTCTGCCACGACCTCTTGTGTGGAAAATCATTGGCCCTCTGGACTCATTTGTATCATTCCTCTCTCACCTTAAACCTATACACACTACTCTTCGACTACCCTACCATGGGGCTAAAGCTGTCGGCTATCTACCTTATCTGTGCCTTTCATGATTTTACATACCCCTATACGGCCACCCCTGAGTCTCCTACACTCTCGTGGGGATACAAGTCCCAGTCTATCCAATCTCTCCTTTGTCAATGTAGCATCCTAGTAAATCTTTTCTGCACTTTGGTAGAAAACAATGATTTACAGAGGCTAAAGTGCCATTTGTGGCTCCTCAGTCAGTTAACCTTTGCTGGCAATCAAAAGATTGTCAGTCAAGACCAATTCTGCAGCAATGAGCACGGATTCAGGCTGACCGTTAAATGTAGCACTGAGAGAGTGCTGCACTGTCAGAGGTGCCCTCCTTCAGAACTATTCATTAAACTGAGACCCTATCTGTGGATGTAAACAGTCCTATTGGCATAGCTCAGGGAAGTAGGGGCATCCTCCCACTGTCCTTATCAATCATCTGCTATAAATGGACGAAGAGTATGTACATGCGTAAGAATTTTCCTTGCATCACTTTTAGCACAGCATTAGCTATTACTGTGGAATGGTTTGGGACTGCAGAAATTGCACTTCAATAATTTCAAAATTGTTCATAAAGTTGGGAAAGGGGGGAGTGCATCATTTTCCTATCGGCACCACAACTCAACAGGCCAACTAGTCTGTTCAACTTGGTGTACTATCCCAACTGAATTAAACCAAAATCTGTAGGAAAAACTTAAGGTGACCACATTAGGACCATTTGATCGTGATTCATAAAAAGTTTAGAGAAAAAGAAAAAAATATATTGTTTGGGGAAAATGAGGGTAGTGGTGATGTCACTGAACTTTAGTCCAGAGGACTGGGCTGGAGACACAGGTTCAAATTCCCCACACAGTAGCTGGTGGAACTGAAGTACAATTAAGGCTTTAAGATCTCAAATTTCCTCCCTTAAACCTGTTGACATTTCTCCTTTAAGATACTCTTCAAATTGTCCTTCTTTGATCATGTTTTGTCCTGGAATTTCCTTATATGGATCCATATCAATATTGACATTCCTATGATGCACCTTGGGAATTTTACCACACCTGCTACTTAAATGAAATTTGTGATTGACCGTTGGAATGATAAATGCCTGCTAGTTAATCTGTCTTCCCTCACTATTTCATGAAGGCTAGTATTCCTTTTCATTCCTCTTCCCCAGCACTCACTATGCCAGTTGTCTAACTGCTGGCATATAATGAGCCCTGTCTTGCCCAATTATGCCCTCACCTCTCCAAGTTCCTACCTACCTGTTGGGGCTGCTACTTTCAGGTTGGAACTGTGCGGCATGTAGGTGTGAATTCTTGATCTGGTTATTTGCGTTGGTGAATTGCGAATCAGGACCTAGAACTGCATGATTTCCATTGATTGGACAATGGTAACAAATGTTGTGATTCACTGGGAACGTTTCCTATTTATTGAGTAGGTTCAGGCCGATTACTCATCTCTCTCCCCAGTCTGCTGTTCCCTCAGTCTGTGCCATACATTACAGAATGTCAGTGATTGTCTAAAATTAACCAATGGCATCACTGGACCTATTGTGACATGTCAGTGTCTTGCCAGTTATTACTTACTCAGTTACTTGTGAATTGCTTTGCCAGTTGATGGGATTTCTGCCAAGCCTGCCTCACCGTGTGAAAAACCTAAACCACTTTGAAGGCATCTGTCAGCCTATTCTATTGGCTGTTGGAGAAAACCTTTTCTCTTCAAGATTGCTGAAAGTCCTTTGCCCTCTGATGTAAATTAGGGTTTGCCAATTCTGGGATGTGCCAATTCTGTGTCCAAAGGCTGATTCTGGAGTTGACTGTTTCTGGGATTCATAGTTCGTAGAATTTGCTGATTCTGGAGTTTGTCGGTTCTGGGATTTTTCAGATTTATGGTGAGGCGATGGCCTAGTGGTATTATTGCTGGACTGTTAATTCAGAGACCCAGGTAATGTCCTGGGGATCTGGGTTCAAATGCTGCCTCAGCAGACTTGAATTCAATAATAATCTGGAATTAGTCACCTAATGGTGACCGTAAATCCATTACCGAGTGTTTGGAGGAGGGAACCTATCTGGTTCACTATTGTTCTTTTCGGGAAGGAAACTGCCATCCTTACCTGGTCTGGCCTTCATGTGACTCCAGACCCACAGCAACTGGTTGGCTCTTAACTGCCCTCTGGGCAATTAGGGATGGGCAATAAATACTGGGTTATCCAGTGACACCCTCATCCTGTGAATGAATAAAAAAAATCTGGGATTGGCTAGTTGTGGGATTGCCAAATACTTGCATTTACCAGGTCTAGGATTCGTGGATTCTGGAATTTGAGGTTTGCCAATTCTGCATTGTGACATTCCTGGTATTTGCCGATTCTGGGATTTGTCAATTCTGGTTGGACATTTTCTTGAAGCTTTCATTGCAAAATCTACAGGCAGCCTATTCACTAAAACATGCACTTTTAAAATATTTTTTCAATTAACTAAAGTATTTGAAGAATATACAAATGATATGTCCATACTAATCCCTTGCTCAATCCTGAAGGGTTCGCAACACTGGAAGCTCCGCCCTATGACGCACGGGTCATTACCGCGCTCCCACGTCACGACACATCATGCTCTGCTCCTATGACGAGTGGCCATGGCGCCGCCATTTTGAATAGGCCGTATTCTATCCTGCTGTGTATTCTGGGTAAGACTAGCTGCCATTATCCCATTAAACTTGCTGTCCACAAATTATGGCAAATTGGAAGGCCGTCTTTCCAGTTTTGCTCTGCACAGCGCTTGCAGATCTTTTTACCTTGTAATCTACTTCTCCAATAGCCCTCATAATTACCATCTTTCCCAGTATGTAACTACTTAGGGAAGGAGGCTTTGCTACTCAATCAGAAGGCTAGCACTCTGGCAGCTGTGCTTTTCAGAGATGTTGATCACAGAAATTCAATTTTAATTTAGAGAAGAAGGACAGAAGCTTAGAAATGGGGGACATGATGCTGAGGCATCCACTAGTTGCTGTTTGTTTTAGAAAAAAATTTCCTTGCCAGTGAAAAAATGCTTTTAATTTCCAAAACAGCAAGTTAGTTTCTAGACTTTCCAGTTTGCTTTTTCCATTTTTCCCACTCAATGTAGGTGTCAATTTCAAAGTAGCATTTCCGAGTATCTCACAATGCTAATTTCTATGGTACATGCAAGTTGTTATCGAGCAATGTATCATAAAATTGAAGGATAACCACTAAATTTTCCACTTTATAGACACAAACCTATCCTAAGGTTGTTTATGCCACTTGTTGGTACAAAACCTGTTCAGAGGTTTATTTCACACACAATGGCAAACCACTTTTCAACTTTCAGAGTAATCACAAATAAACATACATACGCTTACAGGCTCACTATAAAATTATTGTAGTGGTGCCCTGATAAGATTCCTTCCTTCTTGTGCCTCCACAAGCTCACAGGCCACTAGAACTAACTATTGCTAATTCAACAGTACACAATTAAACTTGAAATTTTTACAAATAAGCTGCAACACTTTGCTTTACCCGCAGTGATAACAAAGAAGATTTAGGGTGTATAAAAGAAAAGTGAATGGACTAAGCTTAAGGGAATAATGCAAGAATCAACACAATTGATAAGCGCTTTATTTAAATGGAGACATTGCATGTTAAGCAAGAGCTCAAAAAATCAGAAATCATTTTCAAGTTTGATCATTTACAGTATCTCACAATCGTACATGTTTCTATCTTTCTGTTCCATCCCCTTTCCTGCCATCCATGCCTTACATTTATGGAGGCATGGTCTCTTTCCTGAGAATTAGTATCACCAGGCATCCTCCAATGTCCAATTGACTGCTGGAATCATCACGGTTCAGTCAAAACCTTTTCACGTACGGGCACTTCCAACAGAAATTGTTTCAGTCTTCAACCTTCACACCACTCCAAGCCCAGATTTGGCTATTTGGTAGTTCAACTGTACGAGGCATCACAGCAGAGCAGAGACCCAGCGTACATCACTACCCTTGTTGATTTCTTAACACTGGTGAAATGAAAGCAGGTAAGTTCATCAGCGGCAGCCACATTCTTGTACGACCATGTTCTCGTGATGACGTAACACCACTTCACCGTTTTCCTTGTACAGCATACTCATAGGACTCATTTTGATGGGAACACAGCAAGGGGCAGGCACCAGTGTGGGGCGATGGAATTTGAGCAGACTCTGAAAATATAATAGTATAATTGGTGCAAATTATTTAAAATTCTTTTTCCATATTGTTACTGAAGGAATGTTTACTTAGAAGTTTACTTTTCCAGAGTTCACTGTGTATGTTTGTCCTCTTAAAGGTGCAAATCAACATAGCAGCTGTCATTTCGTAGGTATGAACCAGAGCATTGGGTCCTGGGGAGGTTATTTGATTTTGGAGGTCATCATAGCTCAGCCTATGGTTAAATACAGAGTAATGCTACCCTTATCAATAGTGGTCCTCAGTAACAAGCCCCAAGCCCAGAAGAGCAAAGAGTTCACCACATCAGCCTACATCAATATGAAGTTGTTGCTATACCAACAATCCAGTCTATTTGATATTACAAGTTATAATCAATTGATATGAGCAGTTTAACCCTGTGTGAGTCTTCCCATGAGAACTGAGCATTGATAGACTAATTCAGTTCACAAAGAATCTTTACCAAGACAAGGCAGGAAACCACACATCTGATGAACTACATTACACCTCAAATTGTAAAGATGAAAGGACAAGATCGACAGAATCAGAATTGTTACGATGTAGAATGAAGCCACTCTCCTGCCATTTGCCCAAAGTCTGCACATTGTTGCTGTTCAAATAAAAGTCATCCAAATGTCATTTATGTCTGGTATCATTTTAAGAAAATTGAATAAATATTTGTTATGAAGAATGTAAAATGTGGGTACGGGCAGGAAAAATAGGATTACAATAGAAAGCTGTAGTTAAAGAGCTGGTCCAGCACTAGGTGTAAAGAGCTGAATGTCCTGTATCCTGCAATATCTATGACACTGTGATCGCGATCAAGGAATGTCTTGATTTTAAAATTCCCATCCTTGTTTTCATATACATGGCCTTGACCCTCCCTATCTCTGTAATCCCTTTGCAAGTTGAAATTTGATCACTAAAATATCCTGGACTTTAATTTCCCTTCCCTTGTGGTCATGCCTTCAGCTGCCTGGGCCCAAAGCTTATCATCCTTTCTCTAAAGCTCGCCATCTCTCCAACTCTTTCATCCTTTTAGACACCCTTTAAAACCCACAGCTTTTTGTCAACCTGCTCAAATATCATCTTCAACAAAAACAGAAATTTCCAGGGAAACTCAGCAGGTCTGGAAGCAATTATGGAGAGAAAATAGAGTTGATGTTTCGGTTCAGGTGACCCTTCTTCAGAACAAATATCACCTATATGGTTTAGCATCTAATTTTGCAGTACAATGCTGTGAAAGGCTTGAATTGTTTAATTGACAGTAAGGAACTATAAAATTGTTAGTTAGCTGCTGTTATTTTAAGGTTTCCAATAAGACTGAATTAGGATAATAGTGCCAGACCTTAAGAATATTGAATTTAAGTACAGTCAATCTAATTTAAGACAGAGAGAGGTACATACACATGCAGATTTATAATATGTGCCTGGACTGTATCAATGCCAATTCAACATGTGGAACAAGTAGGCAGCTGCAAGAAATAGCTGAAATTTGGGACTTGTGTCAAAATGCACCAACTGAGAGGGTGGTAGAAACAAATGTGGTATTACTGGCCAGGCCAGCATTTATTGCTCATACCTATTTTTACCCTTAAGATGGGCTGTCTTCAATCATTGCAGTCCTTGGAGTGTAGGGACAGTCACAGTGCTTTTAGGAGGAAGTTCCAGGATTTTGACCCAGCATCACTTAGGGAACAACAATATATTTCTAAGTCACGTGGCCTGGAAGAATACTTGCAAGTGGAGGTATCATCTACTGGCCAGCAGAGATTGCAGGTTGGAAAGGTGCTATCTAAGGAACCTTGATGAGTCACAAATGTAACTTCCAAATGTGAACTTGGATGAATACAGCACTGAAAGGCTAAAATGTGGGAAAAGAATGTGGTCAGGAAATAGGATTCATTTGATAGTTCTTTCCAAGAGCCTACATGGGCATGATGGGCTAAATGGCCTTTTTTTGCACTGCATGATTCTATAGTTCTAACAGCTGCATCCATTAAAGAGTAGTTGCAGCACAGAAACAGGCTGTTCAATCCAACTAATCTGCTCTATGTGAGTCTCTTCCCATTCTATATTAGCAACATAACTTTCCTTTCCCTTTTCCCTCATATTCTTATACACTTTCTCCTTAATGCAGCTATGTTATCTACCTCAGCTGTTCCACGTGGTGGGAAGTTTGACATCCTCATGACTTTTTATTCGGAATTGTCACTTATTCATTGCAGTATGACAAAACTCCCTAACAATTGGAAACATTTTCCCTGTATCTAACTACCTTAAATCTCTCTTGTTAAGTCACCCTTTAGTCTTAGCTTTTCTAGAGAAAAGAGCCACAGCCTGTTCAGTCTTTCCTGGTCCAAACCTCAATTCTGGTATCATCTATTTGCACTTTCTCTAATGCCTGTATTTCCTTTACATAATATGGACACTGCACCATAGGGTCATAGAGTCATTCAGCAGGGAAACAGACCCTTCAGTCTAACCAGTCCATGCTGACTGCAATCCCAAACTAAACTAGTTCCACCTTCCTGCTCATGGCCCATATCCCTCCAAACACTTATCCAAACGTCTTTTAAATGTTGTAATTGTACCCACATCCACTACTTCCTCAGGAAGTTCATGCCACACATGGACCACCCTCTGTGTAAAATTTGTCCCTTGTCTTTTTTAAAATTGTCTTAAAATTGTCTTTTTTAAAATTGTTCTCCTTTCACCTTAAAAATCTGCCTCCCAACCCCATCTTGAAATCCCCATCCTAGGGAAAAGACAACTACCGTTGACTCCATCTATAACCCTCATTATTTTATAAACATCTATAAGGTTTGCCTCTCAACCTCCTATGCTCCAGTGAAAAAAGTTTTATCCGACCTTTCTTTATCACTCAAACCTTCCATATTCAGCAACATCCTGGTAAATCTCTTCTGAATTCTCTCCAGCTTAATAATATCCTTCCTATAACTGGACAACCAGAATTGGACACAACATTTCAGAAGAAACCTCACTAATGTTCTGTATAACCTCAACATGACATCCCAACTCCTATACTGAAAGGACTTAGCAATGAAGGCAAGCGTGCCAAATGCCTTTTTAATCGCCCTATCTATATGTGACGCAAACTTCAAAGAATTATGTACCTGTAGCCCTCGGTCCCTCTGTTCTACAAAACTACCCAAGGCACTATCAGTAATGGTATAAGCCCTATCTTTGTTTGTTGCACCAAACTTCAATGCAGTTTTTCAGATGCAAGGTGGAAAATCTCATGCAGTTAAATGTAATATTTAATGAGGCATTAAAAGGGAAGAGATGGGCGACTAACACAGGAGGTGACATTACCTGCATGTAAGCATGGTTGGAGGGTTTGGCATTCTCCCCAGATGGTGATGGGCATTCTCCTTCACAGCGGAAAGCATTATACATCTTCGGAAAGATAACCCACGCACCCCAGCCGATCTTATCGAATTTGACCTGAAAATCGATTCTCCGGCATCGAATCAGTTTGCCATCCCTACCATGATGCCGGGGATGGCGTCGAATAGGGGTTCTGCTGTTTTCAGCCCTACCCTTCCTACGCCCTCTGCCACAAGTCCTCTTTTGTTGCCGTACCACCTGGCCCTTCGGCTTCAGCCAGCATCCCTTTCTCTTTTGGGGCTTCCGCACATGCTTGGAGCTATTGGCATCTTTCAGCAGTGAAGAACTCTCTGAGCAGCTCTGCTCAGGTCTCTGGGAAAACACCAGCAGCAGTGCTGTCTCCTTGGTCTCTGTCTTGCTATCAGTTCTGGTGGAGGGGAGGGATCTCTTGCTTCTGCAGACTGGGCTCTCTGGCCACTGGAGTCCAGTAAGCCTGTCCCTGCCTCTGGGCTTTCTGCGGTTGATCCAGTGCCTCAGGATGTTGGTGACGTTGTAAATGGCACAGCCCTCAGCATCCTCCAGCACTGAGGCAGGAGGGAAGGAGCCCAAGAAGAGCTGGTCCTGACAGGTAGCTGGTCCACATGGATACTCCGATTGGTGATGGAGCTCCAGGAGAGAGCAGGACTCTGCAAAGGCAGGCACACTGATCCTCAACTCGGCAAATTGAAGCTTCTCATTGGCTGCGAGCATGGACATGTCAAAGGTGACAATCCACCGGCTTCCATTGTGATGGAAACCTAGCGACAAGTAAACAGCAGCGATTAATCAAGACTATTAATGCCATGTTAATCATATACTTTTTCAAAATATATATTTTATTCATAAAATTTAAGAAAGCATATTATAAAATATTTTGACTTGAAATGACTGAAAGTGCAATAAAATTCAACTCAGCCCATGCAGCATATGCCACTGATGTGAATTATTATAAAGTTATGATTAATAGCCACCAGGTATTGTCTTTGATTGATTGTCTTTGAGCACATATAGTCTTACAGTCATACAACACAGAAAAAGGCCCTTCAGTCCAACCAGTACATGACAAACATAACCCCAAACTAAACTAGTCCTACCTGCCTCTTCCTGCCCCATATACCTCCAAACCTTTCCTATCCATGTACTTATCCAAATGTCTTTTAAATGTTGTAATTGTACCCACATCCACCACTTCCTTAGGAAGTTCATTCCACACATGAACCACCCTCTAAGTAAAATATTTGCCCCTTATGTCTTTTTTAAAATCTCTCTCCTCTCACGTTAAAAATGTGCCCCTAGTCTTGAAATCCCCCATCCTAGGGAAAAGACAACTACCATTAACTCTTTCTATACCACTCATTATTTTATAAACTTCTTTCAGGTCACCTCTCAACCTCCTACACTCCAGTGAAAAAAGTCCCAGCCTGTCCAGCCTTTCTTTATAACTCAAACCTTCCATACCCAGCAACATCCTAGTAAATCTCTTCTGAGCCTTCTGCAGCTTGCTAATATCCTTCCTATAACTGTGCGACCAAAACTGGACACAGTACTCCAGAAGAGGCCTCACCAATGTCCTGTATAACCTCAACATAGCTTCCCAACTCTTATATTCAAAGGACTGAGCAACGAAGGCAAGCATATAAAAAGGAACTTGCCCCTTTAAGGAGCTGTCAATTTATTAATTTGCTTATTTTGTTCATTTGATTTACTCAACAGAGTATAAAAAGGGACTTCCCTTTTAAAAGGTGGTGAACTTGTTAATTTTGGTTTTGTTAGCTGATGTGCTAAAAGGTTGGAAAACAGGCACTGCTGGGACACAAAGGGCAGCAGTTGGGACAGAGATCAGGAAGGCTGCATCCTTTGAATAATCTCCTTGCAAGGAAAAGAATTGTATCTCGTTTCATACTTCATTACTTGGCTTGGATCCATTTAACAAAAAGGATGGAAGCATCCACGATAGCTCAGCGACTAAACATCCTGCTGGTGTGATACTGAGCCAAACAAAACAGAACGTTTCAGTTTTCAATCCCTAGACTGAGCTGTGTCAGCTTATCTCCTCTAAAGCTACAGTAAGGTTTGTGAGGGATACTAAGAAGTGCCGATGCTGGAGTCAGAGATAACACAGCGTGCAGCTGGAGGAACACAGCAGGCGAGGCAGCGCCAGAGGAGTAGGAAAGTTGATGTCTTGGGTTGGGGCCTTCAGTTGCCTAGTTAGTCCCAGGCTATGGAGGAGCAAGTATCAATCAGGGTTCCCACTCTTGATCACCACACTGGGATTTGCAGACAGTCAGTGAGGATAGGATTGGTTTGGCTGTGATGCCCCTAACGGCTCAATAGTTTGCTAGTACACATTGTCAAGAATAGTGAGAGAGATCCCAGCATCTGTGGAAACCAATTGGAAGTCAACACCAATTGGGGAGGAAGGCAAGACGAGGTAGAGATTGAAACTGTAGGTATAGCTGAGGCAGTGTGGTACATGCAGGTGACTCTGTGGATTTATTAACAGGAAGCGCTGATATGTCTCAGAAATTAGGAACTAGGAGTAGGCTATTCAGCCCATTGAGTTAGCACTGCTATTCAACTAATGGCTGATCTTCTACCTCAGTGTCATTTTCCTGCACTATCCTCATATCCCTTCATGTCCTGAGTATCTAGAAATTTATCAATCTCTATTTTAAACATACTCAATGACTGAGCCTCCACACCCTTCTGGGGCAAAGAATTCCAAAGTTTCATCACCCTCTGAGAGAAGAAATTCATAGAACATAGAACATAACAGCGCAGTACAGGCCCTTCAGCGCTCGATGTTGTGCCGACCTGTGAAACCAATCTGAAGCCCATCTAACCTACACTATTCCATTATCATCCGTATGTTTATCCAACGACCATTTAAATGCCCTTAAAGTTGGTGAGTCTACTACTGTTGCAGGCAGGGCATTCCACACCCTTACTACTCTCTGTGCAAAGAATCTACCTCTGACATCTGTCCTATATCTATCACCCCTCAATTTAAGGCTATGTCCCCTCGTGCTAGCCGTCACCATCTGAGGAGAAAGGCTCTCACTGGCCACCCTATCTAATCCTCTGATCATCTTGTATGTCTCTATTAAGTCACCTCTTAACCTTCTTCTCTTTAACGAAAACAGCTTCAAGTCCCTCAGCCTTTCCTCATAAGACCCTTCCTCCATACCAGGCAACATCCTGGTAAATCTCCTCTACACCCTTTCCAATGCTTCCACATCCTTCCTATAATGCGGCGACCAGAACTGTACACAATACTCCAAGTGCAGCCACACCCAGAGTTTTGTACATTCCTCTTCATCCCTGTCCCAACTTGAAAGGGTTCAGAAAAGATTCACAAGGCTGTTGCCAGGATTGGAGGGTTTGAGCTATAGGGAGAGGCTGAATAGGCTGGGGCTAATTTCCCTGGAGTGACGAAGGGGTGACCTAGAGTTTTATAAAATCTTAAGTGACATGAATAGGGTGAATAACCAAGGTTTGCTTTGCCGATAGCAGGGGAGTGCAAAACTGGAGGGCCTAGATTTAGGGTGATATGGGCAAGATTTAAAAGGAACCTAGAGGGCAACTTTTTCACGCAGAAGGTAGTGCGTGTATGGAATGAGCTGCCAGAGGAAGTGGTGGAGGTGGGTAAAACTACAACATTCAAAAGGCACCTAGATGGGTGTATGAATAAGAAGGGTTTAAGGGAATATGGGCCGAATGTGAGCAAATGGGATTAGATTAATTTAGAATTTCTGGTCGGTATGGATGAGTTGGACCGAAGGGTCTGTTTCCATGCTGTACAGCTCTATGACACCAAGGGAAATATCCTTCCTCTATCTGCACTATCAAGCCCTGTGACAGTTATGTTTGTTTTTAAAAAACTCATAGGAAATAGCACATCAGCTTGAAAGAGCAGACAGGCCATTTATTTATGATCCCATTGACAACTATTGACCATGAGTACTGAACTGATGTGAGGAATTCTGCCTTAGTTTCCCCCTCCTCTTCATCCAACAACACCCCACACCCCAAAAAGGGCTTCCTACATTTTCCAGAAACCAGCTCCCCTTACTATAGGCACATAACCCAGCCACCACCCACTTGGGTCAAATACACAGCCACACTCCTGTGAAAGGAAAATTCTCCTGAGGAGGCTACCCAAAATCAGCAACATTCCTCATTGTTGGCAACAGAGCAGCTCATCGCCATAACGATGCCGGGAATCTCTCACAGCGAAGAACAATCCCAAACTGAGTGACCCATCTTTCTTATTTCCAACTATCTGGACCAGCTGTGAAGCAGTTTCCCATTTTCCATACAAATCTTCTCTGAAAAAAAACACCCTGGCAAGCCAAAAGCAACAGGCAACAAACACTGGCCTTGCCAGAGACGCCCAGGTGCCACAAAATAATTTTTGAAAATCTTAAGCATTTTGCAATCTTACAAACACAATGCCTATGGCTACACATTTAGACAGGACATCATTGACTGTTAAATCGTTTTGGGATGTCCTGTGCAGGGTCTAAAGTAAAGGTAAGCTTTCTTTTCTGCACATGTTAAACCGAAAAAAAATCTTTGATTTGCCTCGCATTAGATTGTTTAATTAACAAAGTTTCGGAAGGAGAAGCCAGTCTCTGTACATCTGAATGTGGATTGGGGGATGTCAATCCCTGGAGTAAACTGTCTACAATAAGGTTCTGGAAAAGAGACAGACATTCCAGCCCAGGTCCTGAGACACGCCTTGATCTTCCGAGCAACCACTGCCCACCACCCCACCCCACCCCTCGCCCGTTCAAAGACATCAAAACCCTGAATGTGGATTGTCCTAGACTGGCTGTGTCTGGGAGAGAGACAAGAGATTTGAGGGAAGTCAGCGGCCACATCAAAAACGACAAATCGAAACCCAAAACGCAGACCCAGCAAGGAGGAGAAAGAGGGGAAATTAATAGAACAAAAAGTTACTTTACTTTTTGCCACCAGGCTCCGCACGGTGTCTGCCTCCGGTAACACGGGCCGTTCGTGGGCCAAAAGCCCGCTGTAATTGCCCGAGCTGTAACTGCGGTACAGGCTGAGCATGTGCGAGGGCAGGCTCAGGCTAATGTTGCGTGCCTCCAGGCGCTTGATAAAGGCAGCCACCTCCCTGAAACTGGCCGGGGGGCCCGGTTTGCTGTCCAGCACACGCCAGGGCCACTTGCCTGTTGGATTGGCCCGGACCATTGAGATGGAAAGCAATGCGAGCAGGATTGGGAATTGCATTTCTCCGGTTACAAGAGACAGCCCCAGTGTGTGTGTGTGATAGCTCCTTATATACAACCTCCCAATGCATATTAACTGCCCACACTACCCCAGACAGATCGAAAGCCATTCTTCTGCTAATGTAGGCCCTTCATGACCCATATGACAGGTAGTAATTAGTTTTACAAGACAATGGGAATTTTACTTGTAATCTCCATTTTTGTTTAAACCAGCGGTGTTACATTTGCCTTTGCAATTGTCAAATTATTCAGTGCCACTGTTGGGTTTCGATGTTTCGCTCGAATGGATCCCTCAGATGTGCAGAAGTGACAGACTGGACTTTTGAAGGACTTCTTCATGCATATAAACCCAGCGAGAGAAAAACATTTTAGAGGGTCCATTTACAGTTCGGAGCCAGTTCGGGCTGAGATGAAAGCGACTTGCGTGACCTGTCCCCGTCCTGTGTTTTTCTCTGCATTACAGTGAGGTTTATCACATAGCTAATCAGCTTTATTGTAAATCGCTCATCATCGTTATACACTCATGATTCAAGGGCTGGACATTACAATTTAAAAATGAATAATGCTTCTTTAGCATGAGCCTGCAGCTATGAATTCATTTTTTACACTAAAAACATTGATTATCCCAACTAATTGGAGGGACGGCGTGGGAAAATGGATCCAGATCAAAGGATTGTAAAGCAGCCATTAAAGTGAATAATTGACTGAATACGTCAACTGGATTGGAAGGGGGGCGGTATAAAGTTAATTTGATAACACCGCAAGAACACATACAGATAGCTAATTAAATGCATATAATATTCTGAACTTACAATTTATTCTCCCCTCCTCCCCAGCCCTGTTCACCTCTCACCCTCTGCTCCTTGATCTACATTGACATTTTCACTCCAACAAATGCTGTCAGACCTGCCAAGTTTCTCAAGCGTTTTCTGCATTTAATTCAAATCTCCAGCATCCGCAATAACTTTTTGTTAAATTCTTTTTCATGGGATATGAGTGTCACTGGTGAGAGCACTATTTGTTGCCTATCCCTAATTGCCCTTGAACTGAGTGGCTTGCTAAGCCATTTCAGACTGCGATTGAGAATCAGCATCGTTGCAGTAGGTCTGGAATCACACGTAGGCCCGGCAAGGTAAGAACTGCAGAGTTTCTTCCTTAAAGGATATTAGTGAACCACGGTTTTTATTTTAAATTACAACAGTTTTGTGATGATCATTATCAAGACTTTCAAATCCAGGTTTGCTCATTAATTTAGATTCCAGTAACTGATGTACAAAAACAGAAGTTGCTGGAAAAGTTTAGCGGGTCTGGTAGCATCTGTAAAGAAAAACATCAGAGTTAATGTTTCGGGTCCCGGTGACCCTTCCTCAGAACTGGTAACTGACGTATTGGGTTTGAATCCTTGATTCAATTCAATTACAGCTGGATGTCTGAATTACAGTTGTGACGAAGGGACACTGATTTTGAAACATTATGCTTTCTCTCCACAGATGCAACTCAAAATTGCTGAATTTTCCCAGCAATTTCTGTTTTTGTTTCTGATTTTCAGCATCCGCAGTTTCTTGTTTTTATTCTCTCTGGATTTCTAGTCTAGTTATTACGATGTCACCAACCCGCTATTATATCCAAGTCAAAAAGTAACAACTTTAAAATTCTCATCCTTGTTTTCAAATCCCTCCAGAGTCTTGACCATATTTTTGATTTTTGATTTGATTTGATTTATTATTGTCACATGTACCTAGGTACAGTGAAAAGGTTTTGTTTTGCATACAGTACAGGCAGATCATTATACCAAGTGCATTAGGGTAATAGAGCCGAGTGAGGATTGCAATGGCTGCGGAGAGTGAGATCGACATTAAGTTTAAAATTTGAGAGGTCCATTCAGAAGTTTAACAGCAGCAGGGAACAAGCCGTTCTTGAATCTGTTGGCTCATGTGTTTAAATCTTTTGTATCTTCTGCCCGACGCAAGAGTTGGAAGAGATTATAACCGGGGATGGAGGGGTGTTTGATTATGTTGGCTGCCTCTCACAATCCTTTAAGATGGCTATGGTCACTAAATCCAGACTTTTGACTATCCCTTAATTATTCCACTGTTGATGGCCATAACTTCAACGTGCTGAGTGCCATCAGTCTGGAGTGTCCTCCTTACGCCTTTCCTTCTGTATTTTTGTCTTTCCTTCTTCCAACACACCACCTTGACCAAGCTTTTGCTCAGCTGACCTTCCATCTCCTTACTTGGCTCTGTGTCATATCCTTTTATACTGTGTCTCTGAAGCACCTTGGGACATTGTATCACATTAAGGTGCTATATAAATTTAAGTTGTTATTGAAGTAATTTGTATGTTAATATTCCCTGTAACAACAAGACATGCTTGGAAATCTGAGTGACATGATCATCTCAATGGATTGACAACATTTCATACTCCATTCTGACGCATTATTGTACTCTCAACATAACTTGCAATGACTTTCAAAATATAAGGGAAAAAAAGTGAACTTAATTTTACCTCACTTTTTTTGAATCGCAAACATCTAATGCTCTGAAATGAAAGTTATCGAATGGAAGTGACTTAGTGACTACAGAGAAGAAGAATAAAAGAACTCTCATTGGTGTTCTGGTCAATATTTATCCCTCAGCCATCGCTATTAAGAGAAGGCTATGTGTTGCAGTCTGTGGGATCTTGTTGTGTCAAAACTGGCTGTTGCTTCTCCTACATTATAAAAGTGACTACATTTCAAAAATACTTTATTGGCTGTAAAGTGTTTTGAGATATCCAGTGACCATGAAAGGCTCTATAATAATGAAAATCTTTCTTTCCATGCCCCAAAAAAAGCAAAGCAAAGCTAAGAGAGAGAACACCACTATGTGGAAACTGTGCAGAGGTCTGGACTGCAGAGATAATCGGGCCATTGCGAATGTCAGTTGGGAACAAGTCACTTTATGGGTTATGTTGATGGAGCTTCCTGACAACTCTAAAAGACTCTTTCAAATTCTATTTTATATTCAAGGAGAGATGCAGATGGCACTCATGATGTTCTTAAAATTTATGTGTTACTTGGTGAGGCTGGTACAAGCTCGGTTTTGAGGCTCCCTTTTCATGCACTTTGCCAAGGCACACACAATGAGTAATGCCTGTTGGGACAATGTGACAGGGGACATCCTGTGTCTTTGAAAGCATATCGAAGAAAAGAGCTAATGTCTTCAAGAGGTGAAAGATTGAAGTGGCGAGAGGAATTTGAATGGCGTTGGAAACATGGAGGGGGATTCTTGACAGAACATTGAACAGCCTGTTAAGGTAAAACTTATTGTGCATTTAAAATATTCAAGCGAATGAAAATATTCACTGCTTTGCCAAATCCCAAGTCACTGTTCAATCTCAGTGTATATTGTCAATTTTAACATTGAAATGCAGGTGATGCCCAGCAAAATGGGTATGAGTGATAGGCAATGTTTCTGGGATGTGACAATTCATTTTGGCATTGCCAGTATCAAACATGGCATCCTGTTGTCCTGACCTGCATTAGGCATATGGTTTGTATCTGGAATTGTTGAATTAAAACAGGAGGTAAAACTGCATAAGAAAGTAAAACAAAATAGTTGAATGCCAACCTTGTCAAAATTTATTCTCAAATCATCTTCACTAAAACACATTATCGGGCTACTGTTGCATAGAAGTTTGTGGGAACTTGCAGTGTGAAATTTTGCTGCTATGTTTCTTATATTTACAATGGCAAAAATACTTTATTGGCATCCTGAGATCATGAAAAGTGTTACATGCAAAACTTTCCTTCTTTACTGTAAGAATGAGAGTATTTTTAAGTTATAAATATATCTTCATTTTGTGGACAAACAGTTATGGAAAGTATACAACTGCAAATACAATGAATACATTTTTACCTGTTACAATTGGTGCTTTAAATAGTTTTTGTTTTATTCATTCAGAGGATATGAGCATCACCAACTGGCCAGTATTTATTGCCTGTTCCTTGTTGCCGTTGCAAAGGTGATCGTTAGCTGCCTTCTTGAACTACTGCAGTCCATTTGGTGTAGGTAGACCTAGAATGATGTAAGGGAGGGGGATCCAGGATTTTGACCCAATGACACTGCAAAAGCAGCAATATATTTCCAACTCAGGATGGTGAGTGTCTAAGAGGGAAAATTGTAGCTAGTGATCTTCCTATATGTCAGCTGTCCTTGTCATTCTAGATGGTAATGGTCGTACGTCTGGCTGCCAAAGGAACCTTGATGAGCTGTTACAGTGCACTATGTGGATGGTACGCACTGCTACCCACTGTACCTCGTGATGTGAGAAGTGGATGTGTTGCCAATCAGGCGAGTTGCTTTGTCCTGGATTGTGTCAAGCTTCTTATGTGTTGTTGGACATGCACTCATCCAGGCAAGTGGGGAGTATTCCATCACACTCGTGGCTTGTGGCTTTCAGATTTGTCAGCTGAGGGAGACCTGGCAAGTAGCTGAAGGCTTCCTCACTCATTTTTGACCTGATGCCGTGAGACTTTTTGAGATCCAAAGTCAATGTTGAGGACTCGCAGGGTAACTCCCTCCCAAATGTTTACTACTGTATCACTACCTGTGCAGACCTGTCCTGTGGGACAGGACATACCCAGGGATGGTGATGTAGGTGTCTGGGATTTTATCTTTGAGGTATACATGTCCACGAGTATGACAATGTCATGCTGTTGCCTGACTGTGTGACAGCTCTCCCAATTTTGGCACTATCCTCAGATGTTACTAGGGAGGACTTTGCTGTTGATAACGCTGAGTTTGCCGTTGTCATTTCTGATGACATTTCAATGCCAGATGGTCCACCCAGTTCATTTCTTTTCTTCTGAGACTTTTTAACTGTTCAATACAAGTAAGTGGCTTTCTAAGTCATTTCAGAGGGCAGCTAAAAGTCAACCACATTGTGGTGGGTCTGGAGTCTCACATTGGCCTGACCAGGTAAAGTTGGCAGACTTCCTTCCTGAGACAAGTTCGGTGAAACAAATTGACTTTATGAAAGTGGTTATCTGGTTAATATTAGACTTTTAATTCCAGCTTTTATTTGAGTTCAAATTTTACCATCTGCAAAGGTGGGCTCTCAAACCCTGAGAATTATCTGGTTGTCTGAAAGTTGAGTGACACTACCACTATGCCATCACTTCCCCTTAATCTAGATTGCATACCGTTCAAAGTATTACCAGTTCTCTCCCTTGTAAAGTCCTGAGTTCATGAATAAACACAATAAAGAATAGAGATATGTTGTACAGGAGGAGATTAGTTAGCAGGTCATGTTCATGCTGGGTTCCTGGAAAAGATACCATTTAGTCCCCTCTTTCCCATAAGCCAACATAAGTTGTTATTCAGTTCATTTCAGGAATTAGTGATACAATCTGTTTCTGTTCTCCCCTATGCTTCTTCTTGTAACCACTAACAATCACCCAAGCAGACAGGGGTGGGAGGTGGTCTAGTGGTTAGGATTCGGCGCTTTCACCGCCGCGGCCTGGGTTCAATTCCCGGTCAGGAAATCAAGTTTACTGTCCCCGGGGTGGGAGGAAGCTTGGTTTAATGGCTTATCCAAAATATAGGATGATGTGCCCTGTGTAACAGCCTTTATTTGTTGTATTTAATCCCTAGTATGCAATTTGAACCTAGAGGCATCACAAGGCAGGTTAGCCAAAGTATTTTTCAGTGAACTCTGGCAGGATGACTGTAGCTGAGAGATCAGAGCTGCTGTGTCTGTGACTCAGGGGAGTAGAACTCTACCTGTTTTAGCATCAGCTTTGGGCCAGTGAGTTTAAGCTCCATTCCAGAGATTTGTGCACCTCATCTAAGTCAATACGAGAGTGCAGCACCAAGCAAGTGCTATGTTGTTGGAGGTGCCATCTCTCAGAGGTGAGTTTAAACATCTGGATCTTGCAAGAATGTAAAAGATTCTAGGGCCCTATGGAAAGGAGCAGTAGGGAGTTTGGTGAGGAAGTAGATTTGATCATTGATGATGAATGGCTCATTCAAGCTTAGGTGTCAAGAAAGTCTCCCAGAATGATAAACTACAAGGCACAACACACTCAAAACCACCTCCACTGGGCCAATGATATCATCCTTATGACTGACGCCAGACTCCTGATGGGACTGAAATAAAAACAGAAAGACATAGAGAAACTTAACAGGTCTGGCAGCATCTGTGGAGGGAAAAACAGAGTTAGTGTTTCTAGGGGTTTCCAAAGAATAGCATACTGGACTCAAAATGGCTTGGAGGAGAAGGTGTTAAAGTCAAAATTCTGTAAAGTTTCCCAGTTGGCTTGTAGACTCTGATGTTGGGATAGGGGTTGGGAAACATTCTACACAGGGCCTAACCCCAAGACTTTGGGTAGACAGATTACGCAGAAGCCAGAATATAGTGTTTATAATACAGAATATAATGGTTGCCATCACAGCAAAAGTATGTTAAACTCATACCATAGCCTCTGGAAGCCATATTTATATGAAGTATTAATGTTTCTAAATGTATAACATAAACCCCAACCCCATCCACCAACATAAAGTCAATTCTTATTTATTTTTAAAAGTTTGGATGCTACTGGCCTAGTGGATCCATTATAAATGATGCATTATTGGCATCATAGGGCCTGTGAGAATAAGATTGTTAACACAGTCTGTGGCTTTGTCATGGGACTGCAGGGGGTTGATTAATGTCTGCACCACAAATTAAGGAATGTGCATCCACATTATTTGCCTAATTTTAAGAACAAACAATTCAAAGTCCCTCGATCAGAGAGCTTTAGATGTTAAAAGTCAGTTTTACAAACTACTGCATATTTATAACTTTGAAATTACTGAGTTCAAAGCATTAGGCTAAATTGATTCCTAATAGGTAGTGAAAAAGTTGTGTCATGTTTAATGCTGAAAGCTGTGCTGGAATCTAAGTTTTATTGTCTCAAAGTAGCTCAACACTGAAGCTGTTGTCATGAGGTTGTTTTATGTTAGCAAGTTGCTCCTGAAGTTAGCCTTCCTTTACTGGTGAAGGAGTGGACACTAAGCCTGCTGGTTCAATCTCAATTTACATCAATTCCTGTTTCCCCTATCACCCATATGCTCACTGACACACACTGGCTCCCCAGTAAGCAACATCTTGATTTTTAAATTCTGATCCTTGTTTATAAATCCCTCACCCCTCCCTATCTCTGCAATACCCTCCAGCCCTGCAATTGTTTAAACCAAGTGCACTCCTTTAATTCTCACCTGTTGTGTGCGTTACTGATTTTAATTGCTGCACCATTGGTAGATAAGCCTTCAGAGATAAAAGGTACTGCAGATGCTGGAGAATCCGAGATAACAAGCATGGGGCTGGATGAACACAGCAGGTCAAGCAGCATCATAGGAGCAGGAATGGCTTGCACCTTAGCCTCTGCCAACCCCTTTCTGCCTCTCTATCTCACTTTCTTTCTTTTAAGAAGTTCCTTAAAATCTCTCTCCTTAAGCAAACCTTTGGTGATCTGATGTTCTTTTCTCATTCATTCATGGGAGGGTGTTACTGGCTAGGTCAGTATTGAATTGTCCATCCCGAATTGCTTAGAGGACAGTTAAGAACATTGATATGGGTCTGGAGTCAAATATAGACTAGGCCAAGTAGAGATAGCAGATTTCCTTCCTTACAGGGCATGAGTGAACAGAACAGTTTTTAATCGCTGCATGGTCACCATTATGCCAGCTTTTCAATGAATTCAAATTTCACCATTTAACATGGTGGGCTTCAAAGCCATGTCTCCAGAACATTAACCTGGGATTCTGGATTACTAGCCCAGTGACATTATTACGACCTCCCCTAATATCTTCTTATGCATAGTACTTCTACCACTTTGTCAGAACACCAAGTGTTTAGGACCGAAGAGTGTTGACCATACAATGTAGGCTGGCATTCCAGTTTAAAACAGTGAGAGAGCCCCATTGTTGGAGGTGGCAGCTTTCCAATAACATATTTAAACCAAGGTGCCATCTGCTCTCTCAAGTGTATATGGAAGATCCCATGGCATTATTCAAGAAAGGGCAGGGAAGTGCTCTCGGGTGTCCTCACCAAGAATGGCCTTGAACTGTCCATCCTCATTACCCAATCTCTCGCTTTCCTTTCCACTCCAAATTCTTCTATTGTGTTGTCATCTGCAGAGTTACTCAGTTAACACTTTGCAGGCTGGTTTTTATTAACAACAAGGCTAATCTGGCAAAGCCACATTTTACCAATACATCTTTGCCCCTCCCTACAGTGTTTAATTTGATTGTCCTGTTACCCTGAATCGTCAAGCCAGAGAATTATAAAATAACAATTTATCTTATAATAGCATTCATAACACAGTAAAATGTCCCAAGGTGCTTCACAGCCACATAATCAATGTCAACACTGACCCAAAGATGGATAAAGTTGGGCAAGTGACCAAAAGCTTGATCAAAGCAATAGGTTTTAAGGTAAGTCTTAAAGAAAGGGAAAGTGGTTTTTAATATTTTGGCCCTGGCACCAGATGCCAAGGTGGTTTGAGGGAGATCAAGGATATGCAAGGTCAAAATTGGACGAGTGGGAGATTTTGGGTGTTCTAAAGTTTGAAGGGTTTACAGAGGTGGGGTATGGGTGAGGCCATGAGGGAGGTGAAATTTGAACTTGAGGATCAGAACTCTAGATTGGAACCATAAACTATTCCTGTAAGAGCCACTGATGAGGAGGAATGAACAGGACATAAGTGGGAATTCAGTTTCAGGGCTTCAGCTCCATTCCTATGAAAGAAGGACAGAAAACCAACACCTGTCTAGATATTTTCTAATCAACCTATTTAAAGATGTTATTACACACCTCAGGAGCAGGTGGGACTTGAACCCAGGTCCATTGTCGTCCCACAGAAAACTGTTTGAAACAGAAGCTGAATCTGAATACACAATAAAGCTCTGGTGCACTGCGGAGAACGGACTTAAATGGAATCACTAATGACAGAAAGACTGTGTGCCTTTCACACAGCTCTTCACAGTCAACCTCTGTGGCATTCCCATTGTTTTTCAGAAGAAATGTGCAGACGAGGCCCCATATGCAACACTTGGATAAATGTTAGCCAGGGCACAGACAGAACCTCTCCTTCTCTTCTTTGAGATAAGGACTGGGTGATCATTCCTATTGACCTGAAAGGGCAGACAGGACCTTGGAGAAAATTTTACTGTCAAAAGCCCATGCCTCTGACAGTGCTGCACCCTCTCAGTACTGCAATGAATAGCAACTAAACCTTAACATGTGATTTATAGCCATGATATCTGACTTGAAAGAGGAGATGGAGCATGCTGAAGGAACAGCAATGATCAAAGTTTGGAGTAAAATCTCTCTGGATTTGGGGAACAGGCTGGAGATTGGATTTGAGTTCAATATCTGATCATGCATGATCGTATTGAATGGCAGAGCAAATTAGAGAGGCTGAATGGCCTAATCCTGCTCCTTTTTTATTATTATTCATTCAAGGGATGCGGGTGTTGCTGGCTTGGCCAGCATTTAGTATCTGTCCACAGCTGTCAAGAATCAACCACGTTGCTGTGGGTCTGGAGTCACATGTGTGCCAGACCAGGTAAGGTTGGCAGTTTCTTTCCCAACAATTGACAATCATTTCATGGTCATCACAAGGACCATAATTCCAGATTTTTTTAATATATTGAGTTCAAATTCTACCATCTGCTGTGGCAGAAACTCAAACCCTGGTCTCTAAAACATGACCAGGGTTTCTAGATTAATAGTCTTGCATTAATACCACTAGGTCATCATATTCTTTATGTTCTTATGATAAGAGCACCTCATGGTCAGAAATTCAACATAGGAAAGCATGTAACACTTATCACAAGTAAGAAAAGCAAATTATCCATTAAACCAAGTTAATAGCAAATCCCAAACACCAAAGAGTCCACATTTTAAGTAATGAAACACCTTTGAGGGTTTTGTAAATGAGTTGAATATTTTCAGAGTCTGAACTGTTGTAATTTTTATTTGGAGCTGATTGAGTGATCAAATAATTTAGGAACAAAGTTGGTGAGACGAGGATACATTTTGCTAGAATCACTCCTTGGGAGAACCTCCTAGGAGACCAGGAGTGTCAAGTGTCAGAATAACTATTGTAAAAACCGAAAGAACTGCGGATGCTGTAAATCAGGAACAAAAACAGAAGTTGCTGGAAAAGCTCAGAAGATCTGGCAGCGTCTGTGAAGAAAAAAATCAGAGTTAACATTTTGGGTCTGGGGACCTTTCCTCAGAACCTCTCTGCTGCTCTCCCCACACTGGCTGCTCGAGTGGCTGAAAGGTTCTGGAATTTTCCATTCACCATTTCAGATGCCCAGCACTAGCAGTTTTTCTTTTACTTTTTGCCAATATGAATCTGATCACTTGCAGGCTGGGGGTAGATTACAAAATAACCATGAATGCTGCTGATTTCTTGCTAAAACCCCAACAAGTTCACCGATACCATTCAGGGACTGGAAGCTGCTGCCTCTGTGTACTCTAGTTAACGTGACACTATACTGATTGCCCTCAGGGCTTGGCAGTGAGGGTTAAAGAGTGTGCAAGCATATCATGACGAGCACGCTAGGCCAACTGGCCCCTTGATCCTGCTCCATTATTCAGTAAGATCATGATTGCTTCACATTCCGGCCAATAACCTTTCACCCCTCTGCTTATCAATAATCTGTTGACCTCTGCCTTTAAAATATTAACTGACTCTGCTTCCGCCGTCTTTTGAGGAAAAGAATTCCAAAGACACGCAACCACCTGTGAGAAATAAAATTTTCCTCTTCTCTGTCTTAAGTCTGTGTGCCCTTATTTTTAAACCGTGACCTCTAGTTCTAGATTCTCTCACAAGGGGAAATCTCCTCTGCACATTTATCCTGTCAAGAGTACTCAGGATCTTGTATGTTTCAATCAAGTTGCCTCTAACCCTTCTAAACCAGTTGTCCCTCTAAAAATGCATGCAGACTCTCTGAGGTTGCTCCAATGCTCTGCCAATTGGCGTGTCAGCAGTTTTGGAAGTCACTGCCACACATGAGCCATGGACGTCCATGCACCAAAAGAATTAATTATGTGAATAAAATCCAAAAGAACTGTGGATGCTGTAAATCAGCAACAAAACCAGGAATTGCTGGGAAAGCTCAGCATGTCTGGCTGCACCTGTGGAGAGAAATCAAGGTTCTGAGGAAGGGTCACCCACCCTGAAACGTTAACTCTGATTTGTCGCCACAGATGCTACCAGACCTGCTGGGCTTTTCCAGCAATTTCGGCTTTTGTAATTATTGTGAATATTGTTCCAGATACAAGCATAAGCTGCCTAACCATTAAATACCGCCTCACCTGCATTTTGAAGTTCTCATCTTGTTGTCTTTCATGGTCTCATTTGTTGCCCTTGTCCTTCTTGCTGGTAGAGGTTGCAGATTTGGAAGGTGCTGTTGAAGCCGTCTTGGTGGATCACTACAGTGTGTCCTGTGGAGGGTACACATTGCTACCAATGGTTGTTGATAGTGGACAAGCATTCCTTCTAATTTCTGAGGTACATGCACTGCAGAAACTTCTGGAGCCAGAATCAATGCTGCAATAATTATGCCCGTGCCAATCAGTGTGCATGGAACTGGCTGTGCTCAGGTTAGAGGGCACATTGGTGGTGGAGGGACTGAATGTTGAAGCTGGTGAATGGTGGGGTTCTCAAATCAACCAGATTCTTGAGAAAGGAATAAAATTTGTAAATGTGCATTTCATTATAGTTTACAATTGATATTACTTAAGGTGCAATATAGTTTAGTTATCTTGTTTATCCAGAATTTGATGTGACTCACTATGCTTACCATTTACATTCCATGTCCAACGTTCACTGGTGCACAACCCAAGGGGATTTACATGACACTGTTTCCAGCCACTTGATGTCCTATGGCCTTAGACAGTAGCCTTGCCCGTGTTAAACCTTTGCAGCAGCTGCCGCAAGCTTTATTGTATCCCTCAGGATGTGGCCATGGAATATGCCAGTCTGCAACATATAGTCATTGGCAGCTTTTAGCTCTGAGAGGTTATTAATTTTATTGTTACTGGTGCCTCGCCCAGCCGTGAATATCGCTGTGGCAGCTAGAAGTTGCACTGACAGGCCCTCAGCCTGCAGCCATTCTCCCTTGGCTCTCTTGCTGGTGACATCCCTCTTGACGTACAGATGGGTCAATGGTATCTGTTTGAAGCAGTTGTGTTCAGTCTAAACAGGTGCTAATTGGATTTGCACCTTGTAACACTCTGAGCTAATCCTCTTTCAGTACCCTTGGGGAATGTGATAACTGAGTGCTGTGACATTCCAAATGTTGAATAATTACAGCCAGTTCACATTGAATGTGCTATGTTATTCAACAGAACCCTTCCCAAAAGTTCAAAGAGTCGCCCAATATCTGTGGAATGCATCCTAGGAGCATTTGATACACTGCTTGTCACTTCATCATCCATAAATGATCCCTAAAGGCTCATTTCCCAGTTCACTGTCTGTTCGAGGAGAGCTGCTTCCTGGTGAAGGAGATGAGACTAATTCCTTTGAAAATCTTGCAGTGGACAAAGCATGAATATTGAGTTGGTGAATTTGTCAGTTACATACAGGTAGTCTCTGATGCTGATCATCAGATGGTGTAGAATTTAACACACCACCAACAAGAAAAACAGAAATTACTGGAAAAGCTCAGCAGGTCTGGCAGCATCTATGAAGAGAAATCTGGGTTAATGTTTGGGCTAATACTTCCTCAGAACTCTGATTTTTCTCCACAAATGTTGTCAGACATGCTGAGCTTTTCCAGAAATTTCTGTTTCTGTTTCTGATTTACAGCATCCGCAGTTCCTTTGATTTTTATTTGATGGTCGAATTTAAGCTCTGTCTTTGATGTAAAAATCAGGAGACAGTCACGGTCCCTCATTCCTCCAAATGATAGGACTCAGTACCCTACACTTGGAGACATCACGAAGCGTCTGCACACCCCAAATGCAATGGGGCTGTCTGAAATAAAAACAGAAATTGCTGGAGAGACTCAGCAGGTCAGGCAACACATGCAGGATGAGAAATAGAATTCAATATGACTCCTGGTAAAGGTGCAGGGAAAACTTAAAAAGAAAATAAGGAGAGCAAAAGAGGGACATGAGAGGATAATGGCAGGTAAAATGAAGAAAAATCCTAAGTTATTTCACAGGTACTTTAAAGAGTAAAGGACAACCAGGCAAAGAGTTGGGCCCATCAAGGACCACAGTAGTATTTCATGTGTGGAGCCAGAGGAAATAGGTAAGGTTCTAAATGAATACTTTGTGTCAGTGTTCACTCATGATAGGGACAATGTGAATATAGAAATCAGCAAGAAGGACGATGATACACTTAAAGAAAATAGCATAGACAGAGGAGAGGTTCTGATTTGTCTGGCAGGCTTAATAGTAGATAAATCGCCAGTGTCATATGTAATGTATCCCAGGCTGTTAAATGAGGTAAGGGGCAAAACAGCAGGAGCACTGGCAATAATTTTTGATTCCTCTCTGGCTACTGGAAAGGTGCCAGAGGATTTAAAGACAGCAAATATGATACCATTATTCAAGAAGAGAGCAGGAGATAAACCAGTAAACTACAGGCCGGTTAGTCTAACCTATGGAAATCATTCTGAGGAACAGAATTAACCTGCACTTGGAGCGGCAGGGATTAATCAAGAATAGTCAGTATGGCTTTATTTATGCATGATCAACTTGACTGAATTTTTGAAAGGTAATTTAAGAGCAGGGAGGTATTGCTGGAACTGTATAAAACAAACAGCTAAAGAGTATTGTACCAGTTCTGGAATGCACATTATAGGACAGTTTCAGTTGTGAAGAGAGAATGGACATACTAGGGTTGTTTTCCATAGAGCAGAGGAGACTGAGAGGGACCATGATTAGGATATATAAAATTATGAGAAGCATAGATAGGGTAGACAGGAAGAAACGTTTCTTCTCGATGGTGAAATCAATGACCAGAGACATAAATATCAAGGGTTACTGGACTTGAAACATTGTCTCTGTTTTCTCTTCACAGATTCTGCCAGACCCATTTAGCAATCTCTGTTCTGTTTGTTTCAGATCTTCAACATCCACAGTTCTTCGTTTTACGTTAATACCTTGGATGAAAGGATAGAAGGTACTATAGTTAAATTTGCAGCTGACACTAAAATAGATGGGAAATTGCAATGAAGAAACAAAAAAATTACAAATGGATATGGATATGTTAGGTGAATGGACCAAAATGTGGCAGATGGAGTTTAAAGTAGATAAATGAGAGGTTTCTAAGGTTTTGGAGTAGATCTGTAGCTCGGGTTGTGGTTGTTGAGGTTGGTTGGCTCACCGAGCTGTTTTGTTGTTCCGCAGACGTTTCGCTACTGTGCTGGGTAACATCCTCAGTGCAACCTCTGATGAAGCGTCGGTGTGTTTTCCCACCTGGTTTTTAAACTCTGGCTATGTTGCGATGGATTGCCTCACTTCCGGGTTTCCTCCTTAGTGGAATGTGTATGGCGTCGAGTTCAATGTGTTTATTAATAGCCTGCTTCGTGGAGTGCCATGCTTCCAGGAATTCTCTGCCTAGCCTGTCCTAGGTTTTCCATGTTGGTTGGAAAGATGGAACAAAACTTCAGAGTGTTTTGCTCAAGGGAGATTCAGCAGGTAATAAGGAACACAAATGGAATTTTGGTATTTAAATGCTAAAGGAATTGAACATAAATGTCGAGAAATGTTGCTGCAATTGTACAAGGTTTTAGTGAAACCACACCTAGAGTCTTGTATACAGTTCTGGTCCCCTTACTTGAGGACAGTGCAAAGGAGGTTTATTAGGTTAATTCCAGAGATGGGGTGTTTGTTTCATAAGAGAGATTGAGTAGTCTAGACCTATACTCTCTTGAGTTTAGAAGAATGAGAGGAAATCTAATTGAGGTATATAAAGTACTCAAGGGGATTGACAAAGCAGGTGCAGAAAGTATGTTTCCTTACGTGGGGCAATCTAGAATAAGCAGTTATCATTTTAAGATAAGGGATTGCAGATTTAAAACAGAGATGAGGAGAAATGACTTCTCCCAAAGGATCATGAATTTGTGGAATTCACTACCAAGGGTGCAGCGGATGCCAGAACACTGAGTACAATTAAGGATGAGGTAGATTTTTACTTAGTAATGGGTTGAAAGTTATGTGGAGTGGGCAGGAAAATGGAGTTGAAACCAAGATGAGATCAGCCATGATCGTGTTAAATGGCAAAGCTTCCTTGAGGGGCTCAATTGCCTACTCCTGCTGTTTGTTCATATATTTATATTATACACCCTTGAGGTAACTTGGGTCATTTTACTATATTAGAACATGAGTTGTTATTGAGATTCCTTAAAGGACAACTCCAGGCCAACACTGGTGCACTTCTCATATAACACTTAATCAAGCCAACTCTGCCTCAGTAAGGATGTGCATACAACATTGGGTGATCAATGGTTACTGAACAGTTCAGTCTGCGGCATCAAAAATTAATAGAATTGTAGAATCCCTACAATATGGGAGCAGGCCATTCAGCCCATCAAGTCTACACTAACCTTCCAAAGAGTACCCCACCCAGAGCCAAGCCCCAACCCTAGCCCTGTAACCCTGCATTTCCTATGGCTAACCCACCTAGCCTGCATGTCCTTGGACACTATGGACAATTTATCATGGCCAAAATACCTAACCTGCACATAGAACATAGAACAGTACAGCACAGTACAGGCCCTTTGGCCCATGATGTTGTGCCAACCTATTATCCTACTAAGCTCAAACTACCCTGCATATCCTACATTATCCTATCATCCATGTACCTATCCAAGAGTAGTTTAAGTATCTCTAATGCATCTTACTCCACTACCACTGCCGGCAGCGCATTCCACACGCCCACCACTCTCTGTGTGAAGAACCTACCTCTGACATCTCCCCTGTACCTTTCTCCAATCACCTTAAAATTATGCCCCCTCGTACTAGTCATTTCCGCCCTGGGAAAAAGTCTCTGGGTATCCCCTCTATCTATGCCTCTCATCACCTTGTACACCTCTATCAAGTCACCTCTCATCCTTCTTCGCTCCAATGTGAAAAGCCCTAGCTCCCTCAACCTTTCCTCATAAGACCTGCCCTCCAGTCCTGGCAGCATCCTGGTAAATCTCCTCTGCACTCTCTCTAAAGTTTCCACATCCTTCCTATAATGAGGCGACCAGAACTGAACACAATATTCCAAGTGTGATCTAGCCAGGGTTTTATAGAGCTGCGGCATAACCTCGCAGCTCTTAAACTCAATTCCCCTGCCAATGAAAGCCAACACACCATGTGCCTTCTTTACAACCCTATCAACTTGGGTAGCAACTTTGAGGGATCTATGGACATGGACCCCAAGATCCTTCTGTTCCTCCACACTGCCAAGAATCCTACCATTAACCCTGTATTCTGCATTCAAATTCGACCTTCCAAAGTGAATCACTTCATACTTTTCTGGGTTGAATGCCATCTGCCACTTCTTTGCCCAGCTCTGCATCCTGTCAATGTCCCATTGCAACCTATAACAGCTCTCCACGTGATCCACAACTCTACCAATCTTTGGACTGTGGGAGGAAACTGGAGCACCCGGAGGAAACCCATTCAGACACTGGGAGAATATGCAAACTCCACACAGACAGTTGCCCATAGGTGGAATCAAACCTGGAATCTCTGGTGCTGTGAGGCAGCAGTGCTAACTACTGAGCCACCATGCTGCCCCGTGTTTTGATCAGAGGGCAGTTTCTGATCAGCTGATGATTATACACCATGCTTGGTGGTCAATTCCAATCACTGTGATGGAGTGAATAACAGGGGCTATATTAGAATTGGTAGCTGATCAGGAACTGCCTGTTTTCTGCCTCTGACACCTCTCAGGTAGATGTCAATCTGGGTGTTCCCCAACTGGAAACCTTGGATGAACTGGGAAATCCACTCCCTATTGAAGACCTGGTATCAGCATCCAGATATGACCTCTGCAAAACCATCAGAGATTCCAAGAGGCAGTATTGAACCAAAGTTAGAGGCCCAAACCAACAATACGAACTCCCGCTGCATGTGGCAAGGCCTAAATAACATTACGGGATGCAAAATGAAGCTGAGCAAGATAGTAGACAAAGACACATCCCTCCCTCAAGTGCTCAATGCTTTCTATGCTTACTTCGAGCAGAATGCCAGCGACACAGTGTCACCTGCCCTGACATGCCTAATGCGTTCTACTCCCTCTGTTACCTCTGCAGACGTCAGCTTGGTCTTCCTGGGAGTCACCCCAAGGAAAGCGATGGGCCCAGATGAAATCCCCGGCCGTGCACTTAGATCCTGAGTGGACCAACTGGCGAAGGTATTCACTGACATCTTCAACCTCTCCTTCCAACAAGCCGAAGTCCCCACCTGCTTCAAGAAGACCACCATCATCCCAGTACCGAAGGAAGCACATGCAACATGCCTTAATGATTACCGCCCGGTGGGTCTGACCTCCATAATCATGAAGTGCTTCGAGAGGCTGGTCATGGCCCACATAACTCAAGTCTCCCAGCTTGTCTCAATCCCCTGCAATTTGCCTACCAATGTAACAGGCCCACAGCAAATGCCATTTTCCTAGCCTTGCACTCATCCCTAGAACATCCGGACAACAAGGACACCTATGTCACCCCTGCTCATCGACTACAGCTCTGTCTTCAACACCATAATCCCCTCCAGACTAATTTCAAAACTGCATGTCCTTGGTCTCGAGTCCACCCTCTGCAACTGGATCCTCAGCTTCCTGACACATAGGCTGCAATTAGTGAGGGTAGGTAACTGCACCTCCTCCATGATAACACTCAACACTGGAGCCCCCCCAAGGATGTGTTCTCAGCCCCCTACTGCACTCCCTATACACCCACAAATTCTGAATGAACGTCATCTACAAGTTTGTTGACGACACCACCGTGGTAAGATGGATATCAAACAATGATGAGTCAGAATACAGAAAGGAGATAGGGGCTTTTGTGCGGGTGCAATGATAACAGCCTCTCTCTCAATGTCAGCACAACTAAAGAACTGATCATTGACTTCAGAAAGAAAGGCGGAGAAGACGCCCCCATCTACATCAATGGAACTGAGATTGAGAGGGTTGAGAGTGTCAACTTCCTAGGAGTGACGATAACCGACAACCTGTCCTGGACGTAGATGTGCAGGTCAAGAAGGCACAACAATGCCTGTTCTTCCTCAGGTGGCTCAGGAAATTTGGCATGTCCATAAGGTCCCTCGCCAACTTTTATAGATGCACCATAGAAAATATACTGTCCGGGTGCACAACTACAGAAGGTTGTGTGCACAGTCCATGGGAGCCAACCTCCCATCCATGGACTCCATTTACACCTCTCGTTGCTGTAGAAAGGCTGCTAACATCATCAAAGATCCATCCCACCCTGGTAATGCTTTCCTACAACCTCTTTCCTCAGGCAGAAGATACAGACGCTTGAACACATGCACCAGCAGGTTCTTCCCTGAAGAACAGCTTCTTCCCTGCCATTATAAGACTGATGAATGGACTCTCTAACTTCAAATAATGTTGATCTTGTACCTGTTGTTCTTGCCTAGCACATGTCATGTGCACCTCACTTTGTCCAAGTTTGTTTCACCCTACAATCTGGATGTCCTTGCTAACTATGATCAGCCTGTACTGCTTGCAAACAAAAGATTTTCACTGTACTTAGGTACACGTGACAATAAATCAAGTCAAAACGTTGTTTGGGATGGGTTGACGTTGTGATAGGCGTTCTCTCAATGTACATTTCTCCTTTCGCTGGGTTACACCTTCCTTCCAAAAATACAATTATCAGGTGCTGCTTGGGTGTTAACCCAATGGTTGGACGGAAGGTCTTGTGATGAGTCCATACCACCCTGCCCATGCTTCCTCACTGAGCAAGACTGATCATAAAGTCGACCAAAATTACCCCGAAAAGAAAAACAAAACTAGTTGATAGAAGCAGTAAGTATTTCAGAATGTCTAATTTTTGTTGTCTTTCATAGGAGTAAGATGGCAACATATCATAGAAGGGGATTGAGACAACAAACACATAGTGTGCAGCTGGGGAGTGATGCTGCACAGGATGCTGCATTGAAAGCGACACGACAGCAGAGATGTTTGCTACAGTCCCACAAGGTGGCGATGTTTCACTTTCTAGACTCAGTTACAGTGCAGACAAGACTTGTGTGTCAAGCAGTCTGTTTCTTGTGTGTGTTGCTGGTGTATATATTGGTGTCTTTCCATTCCCAGGGTGGATTTCTAGGGATGATTCTGGTGTTTGTTTTCCCTCTTGCTCATTCCTACTCTATTCCATTGGTGCCCATTTAATCAATACCTGGCCCCCAAGCTCGATATTTCTTTTCCCTAAAACTCTCCTTCTCTTTATCACTCCCTCTTGCTTTAAGAGACTCCTTAAAACCTACTGAGCTGTTAGTCACCAGTCCTTATGTCTATGCGGATGTCAAATGATGTTTTATCACACACTTTTGTGAAATAGCATGAACATTTTATGATGTCAAAGGTGCTATGTCAGTGCAAGTGGATGCTGTTGCACAAATCTCGGTTTATTGTCAAATGATGCCAAATTTTTGCAATATTAATTTTTCTAAGCAAGCACTGTGCTGTAAAGATGTAGCTGTAGTTGTAACGTGATTGGATAAGTAATTAATTGTAGGATGTTCAAGGGACAATGGTTCATAACCTACTGAGGTAACTGGTCGAATTTGAATCAAACTAATAATAGCTCAATGGGGACAAAAACAGCTGGTCGGTTTGTTGATGGGGTGGGTTCGGGATGTGCCTCCTTGCCCTACATATGGTGAGGGCCATGGTGCTGTGTGGTGCCATCGGGCAGACAGCTCAAAAAAAATGATTCAGTCCATGGTCAAGCTGAAGCAGGCCTGAGGAGGCTCCTGCAGTTCACTGTTGAAGCCAATGCAGTTCAGTTTTGACACACTGAAGCTACGAACTAGCACTAAACATGCCTAATTTTCCCATCTCACAGACTGCCACCCTCCCCACTTTGCCTCCTGTCACATGGTCCAAATGCGATGGGGAAGAGGGGAGGCTGGCTTTGTGGCTGCCATTTACAAAAAGCTGATAGTTTCGCATCAAACAAGACAAATCCTTTAATGTGAGGCAGCAAGGGGGAGTAGAGAGTCAGTTTATATGTGTCTACAGAAAACAGAGGTTAGACTTGCATTTATATAGCAGGCCTGACGGCCTCTGTGGAGAGAAAGCAGAGTTAATGTTTAGGGTCTGGTGACCCTTCTCAGAACATTCTGCTTTCTGGATACTGCCAGACTCGAAGAGATTTTCCAGCTTTTTCTGTTTTCATTTCTGACTTCCAGCATTCACAGTTCTTTGATTATTTTTGCATTTATATAGCAACTTTTGTGTCCTTCAGATATCTGAAACTTTTGTACAGCCAATGAAATAGTCATGAAATGTAGCCGCTGGTGTTCTGTAGAAAAGGTGCATTGATCCATCGCTTTGTATGCCTTGACATTGCAAGTGTACGTCTAAGTACTCCTTAAATGTTATGAGGATTTCTGCCTCTCCCAACCTTACACGTACTGAGTTCCAGATTCGCAACAACCTCTGGGTGAATAAAAAGTCCTCATATTCCTGCTGAACATCCTGTCCCTTTCCTTAAATCCGTGTCCTCTGTCATTGAACCAAGGGAAAAAGTTCCTTCCTGTCTCCCCTGTCTATGCCCCTTATAATTTTATACATCCCAGTGCCCTTTTCTCCAAGGAAACCAAAAATCCAGTCTGTCCAATCTCTCTTCATAATTAAAAATCGCGGGCCAGGCAACATTCTTGTAAACCTCCTCTGCACCCTCTCCAGTGCAATCACATCCCTCCTATAATGTGAATTCCAAAATTGCACGCAATACTCTAGCTGTAGTAATGAAAAAAATCTCACATAGTATGTTAGCTTATAAATGTTAATCAGGACTCTTTAGAAAATGGGATCTTTTATATTTACTTGAGTAGATAAGTGGTATTTCTGGTTCCCTTCTCTCTATCAACTGGGCGGCATTCTCTCGGCGCTCCACTGAAGTGTCACATGGATTTTGTGCATTGAGTGGGACTTTACCATATGATCTCACGACTCAGAGGAACAGCATTGTCAACTAAGCTAAGACTGACATCTCACGCTTTGCTCTGGTTATAGGGCTTTGGTTCCAACAATGAATCTAGACAGGGAAGATTTCTGCATGGTCTTTCAAAATAGTAAAAGATAACTGTAAATCAATTGTTGTGAAATGACTAGTAACACATACAAGTTAAAAACTGGTTGCCAGGCGACAGCCTGGTGACAAACCAGGGCTGTCAGTTTGCTCAGGAATGGCCTTTGTCAGTCCTACTGTCAAACTGAATCAGTGATTTGAAATGCTACTTACATAATGCCCAAAAAATTACCACTGTTTATGTTCATAACTATTTGAATCTACCGACAGATCTCCTGTAGTCTTGCTCACACTCAGGCATTCAGCACAGAATTGTTACAGCACAGAGGGAGCCATTCAGCCCATTGTGTCTGCCCCAGCTTTCTGAATGACCATCTCACTTAGTGCCATTCTCCTGTCTTCACCCTGTAAATATTCTTCTTCACATTACCATCCACTCCCTTTTGAATGCCTCAATTGAACCAGCTTCCACCACATTCTGAAGCAGTGCATTTCACATCCTAAACATTTACTGCATGAAAATGCCTTTCTTGATATTAATTTTGATTCTTTTATTCATTATTTTAAATCTGTTGCTTTCATGTTCTCGATCCTCTTACATGTGGAAACATTTTCTTCTTATTTATTCTGTCTCACGATTTTGAATATTTCAATTAGATTTTCTCTCAGCCTCCTCCAAAGAGAATAGTCCCAACTTCACCAATTTATCTGTATAACTAACATTCAGGAAACTTTTGCCATAAACCTCTTGAGAACTCTCTCCATTGCCTTCACATCCTTCCTGAAGTGTGGTGCTGAGAACTGAACACAGTTCTCCAGCTGAGGCTACACTAGTGTCTTATACAAGATTCCCTAACCTCTTTGCTGCTGCGTTGTTTGCCCCTATTAATAAACCCTGGCATACTGTATGCTTTACTAATTTCTATCTCAGCCTGTCCCACCACATATAGTTTCAGAGATAGTAGGAACTGCAGATGCTGGAGAATCTGAGATAACAAGGTGTAGAGCTGGATGAACACAGCAGGCCAAGCTGCATCAGAGATGCAGGAAAGCTGATGTTTCGGGCCTAGACCCTTCTTCAGAAGTGCATTTCTGAAGAAGGGTCTAGGCCCGAAACGTCAGCTATCCTGTTCCTCTGATGCTGCTTGGCCTGCTGTGTTCATCCAGCTCTACACCTTGTTATTCCCACCACATATAGTAACTTGTGCACATAGATGTTGTATGTGCACCTTCCCTTTAAGAGAATTCACCATTAAAGACTGCGTGCGCTGCATGTGTATAATGTTGTGTCTCTTGGTGTGGGTTTGCAAGATGGATGAACAGAAATCAGTTGTTTGGTTGAACTATCTGATGAATAACTTAAAATGTGAAAATTTATTTTACTGTTTTAAATAAACTACCCAAGGAGTCAATCAGTTGCTGACAACTAATTGATTATTAGATTAAATATTATAATCTTTATTATGACTTGGCGGACGGCAATGGGAGACATGGTGGTGATGAGAATGATTGAATTGTCAGCAAGCAAGTTAACCTACAGAAGAAACATATCGTCAACGGTTTGAGACCATGTCTAGTGAATGAGACAACCCTCATTGGCTTTGTTCATGACAGCGTTGGGGAGCATTGAAAACAGTTGGCCAGTAAGCAGAAACATCCCTATCAGGAGACCAGTTTAATGCACTTGAGAAATGCAAGTGATTGGGCTGTGTGCAAGCAAGGGAAGAACAAAGGCATATTGTCAGAATGTCCACAAAATTCCCCACTTCAAATTGGGACACAACAAACCCCTAACAGAATTGATAATGTTTAAACATTGTTCGGAACTCTGGTTTCTAGATTGGGTGGGTCTTGAACAGAAAAGCAAGCCAATAAAATTTCATAGAATCATAGAAACCCTACAGTGTGGAAGCAGGCCATTTAGTCCATACTGACCCTCTGAAGAGTATCCCACCCTCCCTACCCTTTAAATCTGTATTTCCCATGACTAATCCACCTAGCCTGCACATTGCTGGATACTATGGGCAATTTAGAATGGCCAATCCTGTCATGCCAGCCTGCATAGCTTTGGATTGTGTGAGGAAACTGGAGTACCCAGAGGAAACCCACACAGACATGGGGAGAACATGCAAACTCCACATAGATAGTCACCCGAGGATGGAATCAAACATGGCCCCCTGGCACTGTGAGGCAGCAGGGCTAACCACTGAGCCACCTTGCCACCAAAAGTTGCTTGGCAACTGGGAACAATACACAGACCTAACGTAGCAGGTTTAGTAACTGAAGACTAAAAGATCCTCCAAAAGATATGGACCACATTAGAAAACCAATTTAGAGTCACAGATTAAACATCCATATTTAGCGACTAGAATTCATGTCATTTAGCCAGAAGCCTGCAGAATCCACTGATCACTTTGTGAGCAGATGCAAAGAGAAAAGGCTCAAAAAGTGATTTTTCAGGTGGGGAGATATCAAGCAGAAGTTTTGAGTTCTTTATAGCATTCACCATCATAGAAGCACTCCAGAATATTTGCTAGATAAACTGAAGACTTATAGAACCAAGGAGCTAGTGAAGGATGGATTGAAGTAGGAAGCAATCCTTACAGGTTGATGAGGCTTACAGGTGCTAAGTACAAACACCACAGTTGACATAATTATTAGAACACCCAAATGTAGCAATGACACGTGGAAGGTGTGGGCTTCTGCATGCACCAAGGAAGTGCATGGCTTTCAATCAATCTTGCAAGGCATGTGGCAGAAAAGGCAATTGCCAGAGGCAATGCATTAGAGCAAAGGCTGATGCAGCTGCACAGAATGATACACCGAATGAAGCAGACCGCACAGATACCACATCTGGTATCCTGATATAAGCATTTACACAGAGTGATCAACAAACAGAATTAGACAATGTATATGACAAGACAAGGATTGATGAACACATGTTTCAGGCTTGCAATCTTATGGAAAATATCAATGTCATCATTGAAGTGTTTGCAAAAATTCATGTTATCTGTCCTCAGAAAACTGATGACTACTCATTATTGGCTAAGATTGACGTGGAGGTGCTAGTGTTGGACAGGTGGCCAAAGATCACAAACTTTCGAAGTGCTGCTCCTTCAACTACACCTGATGAAGGGGCAGCATTGTGAAAGCTTGTGATCTCAAATAAACCTGTTGGACAAAAACCTGGTGTTATGTGACTTCTGACTTTGGCTAAAATTGACACAGGGACAGAGACTACCCACTATGATTTCCAAAAGTAAACCATGTTACCTCAGACATGGGAAACCATAGTGAAACCTAGAAATGTAAACCTTCCAGTAAACAACAGATCACCAATTCCATGTGCAGGATCAATAGTGCAGGAATGCAATTACAATCTATCTGCTGGGATGTTTTATACATCACACACATTGCTGGACCAACAATTGCGGGGAGATCAGTATGCCATGACCTCTCACTGGACACTGTCCATGGATTCAGAGACCCAACAGAAACTGCTGAGGACTGTTCAAGAAACACTTGAATAACTTAGTATGAAAGAATAATGGAATACTTCACTTTGTTCTCAACTTTTCTCAGTTGCGGGGCTAAGTTCTAGGCCATGGAGAGAAAAGTAAAATTTCAAGAGGAAAAACTGAACAAATGGCTGAGGATAAATCCACATTTGAGAATAATGTCTCTGAGATAACAAAGTCTTGAGGGGATATCTGCTTGGCTAATAAGGATGAATGAAGAGCTGAAAGGGGATCAAAGGAAGCAGGATAAATTACAAGCTCTGTATTATCAATACATTGAAAAGGTTGTTGGTATATAGGAATATCTGTAGCAGATCAGGTTCAGTAGGAACAGCTACAACAATATTAATTTCAAAGTAGTGCTGAAGAAAATGACAGACATGCAAAACAGATGGATACACGTAGTGCAAAGAGCTGTGATCGTCTAATGAAACTGCCTGTTCAGAAATAAATGCCAGCGATGATGCTCTAGTGAAAGAAAGACGACATCAATTGAACGGAATGATTTACTATTACTTGTATTTAACAAATAAACACAGTGAAAAGTGTAATGTGTCGCCATTCTTTGGTGCCTTTTTGACTTACAGAAAATGTTAAGCTACAAGTCTGCAATTGAGAGTTCATCTTTCTCCCTCCTTGTGCTTCGCTCAACAGCAGTAGGGTTCCACACCCTATGGCTATGGTCCCACAAACGCCCCCACATCACAGTCTATCCCAGGGGTACCAGTTTGGACCTACTGCATTACTGCAACTGAAGCCCAACATCTCCGATTCCAAAAACCACTGAATCCCAACAACCACTGAAGCAGCAAGTAGAAGAGGACTGAACAAGAAAAGAAGGATTGAAAATGCTGGCAAGTTAATAGAGCAAGTTATAAAAGAGAAGGGGAGGTGATGGGCTAATGGTGTTACCACTGAACTGTTAACCCAGAGCCCCAGATAATGTTCTGGGGACCCGAGTTCAAATCCCGCAGATGGTGGAAATTGAACTCAATTTAAAAAAAACTGGAATTACGATTCTAATGACGACCATGAAACCATTGTCGATTGTCTGAAAAATCCATTTGCTTCACTAATGTCCTTTAGGAAGGAAACTGCCATCCTTACTTGGTCCATCCTACATGTGATTCCAGATCCATGGCAATGTGGGCAATAAATGCTGCCTAGGCAGTGATGCCCTCATCCCGCGAATGAATAAAGGAGAAACAAAGAAATATACTGGACAAGAGAAGACTAAATTTTAGATAGAATTAGAAGAATTTAGGGTGTATAAGTGAGCAGGAAGCTCTTAAGGAACAAAATTGTAAATGTTAAGAAAATTTGATTCATTTTAAGTAGTTTAAAAAGCAAGATCAGTCAGTAACTGATCTGGAACAAAACTTGACTGTTATGTGTCAGGAAAAACAAATTCCAAATGCCCTGAATTATTGTTTCTGGAAATTTCACAACTTCTGAAGTGAAGCTGACTGGTACGTGTTTGGCATATCCTTACCCCCATTTCTGAATAAGGCCCAGTCCTTTGGCACCACCCCAAATCTCAGAAAGACTGCGAAATTATCATCAGCACTTCTGCAATTTCCATTCTCACTTCTCACATTGTCCTTGGATGCAACTCATCTGGTCCTGGTGTCTTATCAACTATAAATACAATCAATCAATCAAATACCTCATCCTTTTCAATCTTAAACTATTACAGCAACTGAACATCCTCCACTTTTACCATGACCTAGGCAGCATCTCCTTTTGTTTTAAAAGCGCATGCATAATATTTAATACTGCAACCATGCCCTCTAGCTCCTTACGTAAATCCACTTTTTGGTCTATAATCAGCCCCAAACCTTCCTTTAGCATCCTTTTACTATTTGTAAGCCTATAGAAGACCTCGGATTCCCCTATATGTTGGCTGCCCATCTTTTCTCATAATCCCTCTTCGCTTCTCTATTCTGCCTTTTCACTTTCCCTTTGAACTTGTACATTCAGTCTGGTTTCCAATTGTATGTTGTACTTGACACTCATCATAACCATGCTTCTTTTTATCATAATTTCTACCTCTTTTGTCTTCCAGGGAGCTCTGGATTTGTTTACCCTACCTTTGTCTTTTAAGAGAAAACAGCTTGACTGTGCCTGAACCATATCTTCTTTGAATTGTTCAGCTACTGTTTATCCTGCCAATCTTTGACTCTAGATTATTTGATCTAGGTCCGCTCTTACCCTATTGAAGTTGGCCTTTAATTAATTTTTCTTACTCTGGATTGTTCACTATCCTTTTCCATAGTTGCCCTAAATTTATAACACAATGATCACTGAATCCTGGATGTTCCCTCACTATCGCTTGTCCTACACAGCCACCTCATTCCCAAAAACCAGGTCTAGTTGTGTCTCCCTTTATTGTTGGACTTCTAATGTGTTGCTGTACAAATTTCCCCAAAACATACCCTAGGAATTCTTGTCCCCTGACCTTTACACTACTACTATCCCAAACTATATGTAGATAATTAAATTCCCTCATTATAACTAACTCTATAATTTTTGCACCATTCTGTAATTTCTTTGCAAATTTGTTTCGCTACATCATTTCTCTAGTCACATCAATTTTTGCTTCTTAGCTCTGGCCAAGTCAATGCTGTTCTTGTCCTCATCAGAACAGCCCTTTCTCCAGCACTGCAGTGCTTTCCTTAATCTCCAGTTGGATAGGGTGCGGTTAGGGTATGGAGGTGGACCCAGGAAGCACATATCCAACTAGTGGGGTTGCTGCAGTTCAATAGGCAAATTTCAACAGCATTTTCTAAACTCACTAAAACTGGGACAAGTGCAGCAGATAGCAGCTCCACCTGCACGTTCCTCTCCATGCCATCCTGACTTGGAACTATATCACTGTTCTATCATTGTCACTGGATGAAAATCCTGGAGCTCCTTTCCTAACAGCCCTGTGGGTCTACCCACACCACACAGGTTGTAGCATTTGAAGAAGGCAGCTCATCTCTACCTTCTCAAAGGTATTTACAGCTGGCCTAAATGTTGAGTTAGCCAGACTAATGAAGTTCACATCCTGTGAATGAATTTTTTTTCAAATTGCTTCAATGTATTGTGAACATATACACTCAGAGCCACTACTCATACTGTTCTTCTGTTTGGAATATGATTGCTAGAGTTATTTATTTACCTCACACATGAAGGCATTGAATTTCAAATGTTCAAACAATTAACTAATAACATGCTGTCCAACAGGATTTTTAAAAAAATCCTTAATTGTTTGTGGGCATCTCTGCCTGGTCCAGTACTTTTTACCCATCTCTAATTCCCCTTGAGAAGATGATGGTGAACTGCCTCCTTGAATTACTGCATTCCATGTGGTTGGAGGTAGTCCCACAATGGCTCAGTGGTTAGGACTGCTTCCTCACAGCGCCAGGGACCTGGGCTCGATTCCACCCTTGGGCGACAGTCTTTGTGGAGTTCGCACATTCTCCCTGTGTCTGCATGGGTTTCGTCCAGGTGCTCCAGGTTCCTCCCACAGTCCAAAGATGAGCAGGCTAGGTGGATTGGCCATGCTAAATTGCCCATAGTGTCCAGAGACAAGTAGATTAGGTGGTTTACGCAGGATGGATCTGGGTGGGATGTTCTGAGGGTCAGTGTGAACTTGTTAGGCTGAAGGGCCTGTTTCCACACTGTAGGGATTCTATGAATCCTGTTAGGGAGGAAATTCTAAGATTTCAACCCAACAATACTTAAGGAATGGCAATACATAGATGGTGAATGGCTTTGAGGGGAACTTCCAGGTCATGGTGTTCCCATGTATCTGCTGCCTATGTCCATTTAGATTGAAGTAGACACGGGCTTGGAAGGTGCTGACCAAGGAGATCAAGCAAAATACTGTAGATGGTGGAAATCTCAGATAAATACTGCTGAAGAAACAAGGAAATTGGGTAGCACCTGTGGAGAGAGAAGCGTTTACATTTTGAAAACAGAAAGAACTACAGATGCTGTAACTCAGCAACAAAAACAGAAGTTGCCGGGAAAGCTCAGCCAGTCTGGCAGCATCTGTGAAGGAAAATCAGAGTTAACGTTTTGGGTCCAGTGATCCTTCCTCAATACTGATGGTAGCTAGGAAAATGTTGGTTTATATGCAGACGCTCCCCCCGCGGCCGCCAATAAGGAGTCAACGATAGGATAGAGCCGAAAGAGAAAGAAGAACAGTTGGACAGACAAAGGAGTTGATAATGATCTGTCTAGGGGGATGAATAGCTGTTAATGGGGTCTTTTGGTGACTAACAATAGGTAGTGTGTAATGGCATACTAAGTGATAACAAGGCCTGTTGTATGGGGTAGGGGGCTGGGAGAGTTCAGGCCCTAAAATATTGAACTTGATATTGAGTCCAGAGGGCTGCAGGGTCCCTAAGTGAAAAATGAGGTGCTGTTCTTCCAGCTTGTGCTGAGCATCGCTGGAACACTATAGCAAGCCTGAGACAGAGTGTTGGCCAGGGAACAGGGTGGTGTGTTAAAGCAGCAGGCATCTGGAAGCTCAGAGTCTTTTTTGCAAGCAGAGTGTAGATGTTCTCCAAAGCAGTGGGTGATGAGAGCGGTCCGGTGAGGCAGCGTGGCGGCAGGAGTGGCCGGGGAGGCAGCGCGGTGGGAGCGGGCCGGTGAGGCGACAGCAGTCGGAGGTGGCCTCTTGGGTGTCCTAGCAATTGGAGTGGTGCCTGCACCATTGCGGAGAAGGTACTTGGGACTCTGAGATCTGGACATCTCTTTTTTTTCTTGCTTACCTTTTGGCTCTGTTAAATCTTTTAATTTTCTTTAAACCAATTGGGCGCTAGTGAATGTGCACTTTTCACTGTACTTATGTATTCCTATACTTAGTGCATGTGACAAATAAATAAATCTGAATCTAAAGTGGTCACCCAGTCTACTCTTTGTTTCCCCAACGTAGTGGAGACCACATTGTGAGCAGCAAATGCAGAAGACTAGATTGTGGGACATGCTGGGAAAGTGCTGCTTCACCTGGAAGGTATGTTTGGACCCTCGGATAGTGGGGATGGAGGATGTAAATGGGCTGCTTGTGCTGAGCTTTGCTGGAACGCTGCATCAAGCCTGAGACAGAGATGTTGGCCAGGGAACAGGGTGGTGTGTTAAAGTGGCAAGCAACTGGAAGCTGAGGGTCTTTTTTGGGAGCAGAATGTAGACGTTCTCCAAAGCAGTGGGTGATGAGAACGGTCCAGTGAGGCAGCGTGGCGGCAGCAGTGGCCGGTGAGGCAGCGGGCCGGTGAGGCGACAGCAGTTGGATGTGGCCTCTTGGGTGTCCTAGCAATTGGAGTGGTGCCTGCACCATTGTGGAGAAGGTACTTGGGACTCTGAGATCTGGACATCTCTTTTTTTTCTTGCTTACCTTTTGGCTCTGTTAAATCTTTTAATTTTCTTTAAACCAATTGGGCGCTAGTGAATGTGCACTTTTCACTGTACTTATGTATTCCTATACTTAGTGCATGTGACAAGTAAATAAATCTGAATCTAAAGTGGTCACCCAGTCTACGCTTCATTTTCACAATGAAGAGGAGACCACATTGTGAGCAGCAAATGCTGTAGACGATTGTTGGAAGTGCAGGCAAAGTGCTGCATCTCTTGGAAGGTATGTTGGGCCCTTGGATACTGGGGATGAAGGACATAAATGGGCAGGTGTTACACCTTCGGCAGTTGCAGGAAAAGCTTCTGTGGCACTGTGTGGCGGGGGTGATTGGGGGAAGGGGGGTTGTTGGGAGTGAATGAAGAGTAGACCATGGTGTCCCAGAGGGAACGGTCCCTGCCGAAGTCAAGGGAGGGGAGGGGAATATGTGGGGTCGATACGGTGTGGAGCTGGAGGATGACAGCAGGTCAGGCAGCAGCAGAGGAGCAGGAAAGTCAACGTTTCGGGTCGGGACCCTTCAGTGAGGGGGTGAGGGTGGACGTGCGGGAGACAGGTCGGATGCGGTTGCGGATCCTCTGTCACTGTCGCATATGTTCAGATGAGACAAGGCAGTCTCCGAAATGTCCAACTTCTTCCTCAACCGAGGAGTCCCCAGGTGTTGACAGGGCCCTCAACCAAGTCCGACCCATCTCCCACACTTCTGCCCTCACCCCTTCTCTTGCCTCCTGCAACAGCGATAGGGTTCCCCTTGTCTTTACCTACCATCCCACCAGCATCCAAATCCAGAAGATCATCAGACACCATTTCCACCACCTCCAGTGAGCTGCCACCACCGGACACATATTATCCTCCCCTCCCTAGTCCGCCTTCCACAGGGACCGTTCCCTCTGGGACACCATGGTCTACTCTTCCTTCACTCAAAACACTCCTCCACAGCCCCACTGCACCTTCCCCTGCAACTGCCGAAAGTATAACACCTGCCCATTTACGTCCTTCGTCCCCAGTATCCAAGGGCCCAAACATACCTTCCAAGAGATGCAACACTTTGCCTTCCCGCAATCTAGTCTACTGCATTTGCTGCTCACAATGTGGTCTCCTCTTCATTGGGAAAACGAAGCGTAGACTGGGTGACCACTTTAGATTCAGATTTATTTATTTGCCACATGCACCAAGTATAGGAATACATAAGTACAGTGAAAAGTGCACATTCACTGGTGCCCAATTGGTTTAAAAAAATACAGATTTAACAGATCCAAAAGGTAGGCAAGAAAAAAAGAAATGCCCAGATCTCAGAGTCCAATGTACCTTCTCCGCAATGGTGCAGGCACCACTCCAATCGCTAGGATACCCAGGAGGCCACCGCCGACTGTTGCCGCCTCACCAGCCCGCTCCCACTGCGCTGCCTCACTGGCCTCTCCCACCGCCACGCTGCCTCACCGGACCGTTCTCATCACCCACTGCTTCGGAGAACGTCTACATTCTGCTCGCAAAAAAGACCCTGAGCTTCCACTTGCCTGCCACTTTAACACATCACCCTGTTCCCTTGCCAACATTTTTGTCTCAGGCTTGTTACAGTGTTCCAGTGATGCTCAGCACAAGCTGGAAGAACAACATCTCATTTTCCACTTGGGGACCCTGCAGCCCTCTGGACTCAATATTGAGTTCAATATTTTAGGGCCTGAACACTCCCATGTCCTAGCCCCCTATCTTACACACCAAGCCTTGTTATCACTTAGTGTGCCATTACACACTACCTATTGTTAGTCACCAACAGTCCCCATAACAGATATTCACCCTCCTAAAATCATTATCAATTCCTTTGTCTGTCCAACTGTTCTTCTCTCTCTTTGAGCTGTATCCCTATCTGTCATTGACTCCTTATCCCCTCCATCCCACCCTATCTTCTGCATATAAGCCAACATATTCCTGGCTACCATTGGTTCTGCGAAAGGGTCACTGCACCCAAAACGTTAACTCTGATTTTCACAGATGCTGCCAGACCTGCTTCTGTTCGAGTTCATATTTTGAGTCTGGTATGACTCTTCTTCAGATCACTTCTTCGGACTTTTATTTAGAAGAAGTGTCATACCACACTCAAAACTTTAACTCTGTTTCTCTCTCTATGGATGCTGCCAGACATGATGAGTTTCTTCAGCATTCTCTATGTTTATATGCTGGCTAAGGACCCTTGGTGAATTTCTATAGTGCATCTTATGGATGGCATACACTGCGCTACTGAGCACCGGTGGTGGTGGGAGTGAATGTTTGTCGATGTGGTGCCAATCAAATGGGCTGCTTAGTCCTGGATGGTGTCAAGCTTGAGTATTGTTGGAATTTGCAGCCATTCCATCACATTTGTCCCTTATCGGTGGTAAACAGGCTTTGGGGAGCCAAGATGTGAGTTACTAGCTATAGAACTCTTTCCTCTGACCTGTTGTTGTAACCACAGCATTTATTTGGCTAGTCCTGTTCAATCTCTGGTCAACGATAACCCAAAATACATTGATAATTCAGTGACAGTAATGTTATTGAATGTCAAGGGATGATGGTTAAATTCTCTCTTGTAGGAGAGGGTCATTGCCTGGCATTTGTGTGGCTCAAATGTTACATATCATTTGTCAACCCAAGCCTGGACATGTCCAGGTCTTGCTGCCATTCGACCTGGATTGCTTCAATATATGAGGAGTCACAAATGATCCTGACCATTGTGAAGTTATCAGCAAACATCCCCACTTCTGATCTTGGAGAGAAATTCATTGATGAAGCAGCTGAAGATGGTTGGATCTGGGACATTACCTTGGAGAACTCCTGCAGAGACGTCCTGGAGCTAAGATGACTGACCTCCAACAACCACAACTATCTTTCTATGTTCCATATGACTCAGTGGGGAGCATTCTCCCAACTTCCATTGACTCCAGTTTTGGTGGCGTTCCTTAATACCACATTTAGTCACATGTAGCCTTGATGTTAAGTTCTTACCTCACCTGTGGAATTCAGTTCTTTTGTCCATGTTTTAACCAAGATTGTAATGAGGTGAGGAACTGAGTGACTCTAACAGAACCCAAACTAAGTGTCACTGAGCAGATTATTGCTAAGCACGTGTTGCTTAAGAACACTGTTGGTGACACCTTCGATTTACTAATGATTGAGAGTAGACTGACGGGACTGTAATTGGCTGGATTCGATTTAACCTGCTTTTTGTGTGCAGGGCATAGCTGGGCAACTTTCCACATTTTCGGGTAGGTGCCAGTGTTGTGGTTCTCCTGGAACAACTTTACTAATGGCATGGCAAGGCCTAAAGCACAAGTTTTCAATTCAATTCAGTTGCCAGAATGTTATCAGGGCCCGTAGCCTTAACAGTATCCAGTGCTCCCAGCTATTTATTGATATCATGTGGAGCAAATTGATTTGGCTGAAGACTGGCATCTGTGATGCTGGGAACCTCTGAAGGAGGTTGAGACAGATGATCTACTCCTATCTTCTGGCTGATGATTGTTGTGAATATTTCCATCTTGTCTTTTGTACTGATGTGTTATGCTCCCTTATCATTGAAGATGGGGATATTTGTTGATCCTTCCCCTCCAGTGTGTTGTTTAATTGTCCTCCATCCTTTACAGCTGGCTGTGGTAGGATTGCAGAACATAGATCCGATCTTTTGGTTGTGTTATCACTTATCTCTGTCTAACACTTGCTGCTTATGTTGTTTGACAAAGAGTTCCGTGTTGCAACTTCCCCATTTTTAGACCTGTTTGGTGTTCTCCTGCACTCTTCATTGAATCAGGATTGATCCCCTAGCTTGATGGTAATGATAGAGTGGGGAATATCCAGGCCATGAGGTTGCAGATCGTGTTTGAATACAATTCTGCTGCTGCTGATGGCCCATAGTGCCTCACATATGCCCAGTTTTGAGTTTTTAGATCTGTCATTTGGAACCCATTTGGAACAGTGATAGTGCCACCACACATGATGGAGTGTGAGCGTGTGCGTGTGTATGTGATTGAATATTCCATTTGTTGTTCTAATGCTGAATCCATGTAGCCATCAGTAACTTGTACCACTTTGCAGCCCATCTCCCCGTCTTCCTAGTATCTTTTTGTAGTTTTTCATAGGCTGCTGAAGGATTAACTGCACTTTCCCATTTAGGTCTCATCTATAAATGTGTGAATCCACATTGACCAGATGAAGGACTGGAACAGTGCTGTCTTTCTGACTAATAACATTGAAATCAGGGCTGCTTTTATCTCCACAGCAGGAAGTCATTCATCTCCAGGCCTTTGTAGATTTGATCATTGACCTCCTTTAGTGGCACTTTCTTTTGCCCTCTGAAGTGAATTTACAAAGGTTAATACTTAGCTATTTTCTGCTAATGTTTTTATTGTTCTTTAGAGCTACTAATTTCCTCTGTGTGTGATCATGTGTTTTCTATTACTTTTGTATAGATAATTACCCACATGCAGGATCTGACCTCAAAAAGAGTCCATACTATCATCTATGTTTCCAAATGATGCTGAGAGGGTGATGAATATTGATAAAGTAAATGGTATTCGGTAATAGGGCATGAGCCCCATCCCTGGCCACGAAAAGTGATTCAGATTTTGAGGCATGTTACGGCTGCTTGTTATCACCATGCACAACAGGGGAATGTCTTGTCACTGACTGCAGCTAAACCTCCATTCCTTTTTGCTTTCAATTTAGTATTTAACAAAGATTTTGAAGCTTTTGCTTATCTCTTAAAGGAGATCATGTACGGTGAAACCTGTACATCAAGGATGCTTAAGAGAATGCTCTGGTGTGCTTAATTTTCAGATAGTCATTGTACTGTTAAAAATTAACCCCGTAATCCTGAAGAAGCAGCCGAGATTATGATCAGCACTTAATCTGATGCAATGATATTAACAGCATGTATTCCAAAGCAGATGTGGTCATAAGTAGCATTTATATAGCATCTGAAATGCAGCTAAGTGTCCCAAAACAATTCACGAGAAGCATGATCAAAGAAAATTTGACATTGAGGCAAATGAGAAGATGTTAGATATTCTACTTGGTCAAAGAGATGGCTTTTAAGGAACTTCTAAAAAAAGGAAAGAGAGGCAGAAATATTCAGGGAGGGAATTCTAGAGCTTGTGGCCTTAGCAGCTGAAGGCACGGCTGCCAATGATGCTATGATTAAAATTGGGGATACACAAGAGGCCAGGATTTGAGGAGCATAGGAGTTTCATAGGAAAGCGGGGCTGGAAGAAATAGGGAGGGATGAGGACATGGAGGGATTTTGAAACATGGATAATAACATCAAACTTGAGGTGTTGGATTAACTGAGAGCCTACATTGACGAGTGAGGACAGGCTGTTGAGCAAACAGGACTTGGTATAAGATAGTACATGGGTTACAGAAGTTTAAATTACCTCCAGTTTGGTGAAGAGGAGATGATGGAAAGCCTTCATCAGGAGTCATATCAAGAGGTAAGAAAGGTGAACGTTTCAGCAGTAGGTAAGTTGAGATGAAGCAATGTCTGACAATGTTACAGAGGGAATGTGAGTTTTTAATGACAGTGTGGGGCCTATCTCCTCTTCAAGGTGGGAGTCAGGAGTTTTCATGCCACCATCCCTCCATAATAGATAGGCATGATATGGAGTTGGGGATACCTCCTAAGGCAGCATGGAAAGTGGGCAGATGGTGAAGCCAACCACACTCCCCACCAACCACTCCAAACCACCCCCACCCCGGGTACCTTCCCATGTAACCGTAAAAAATGCAACTCCAGCCCACACACACCAGCTCCCTCACCTCCATCCAGGGCCCTAAACAGTCCTTCCAAGTGAGATAGAGCTTTACTTGCATCTCCTCCAACCTAGTCTGCTGCATTCAGTGCTCCCGATATGGTCTTCTCTACATCAGTAACACCAAATGTAGACCAGGTGACTGTTTCGCCCAGCATCTTTGCCTGGCCCATAATGGCCAGCCTAACTTCCCGGTCACCGCCCATTTTAACTGCACCCTACACTCCCCCTCCAACATGAACGTCCTTGGCCTCCTCCAGTGTCGCAGCTATTCAGGACGCAAATTTGAGGAACAATACCTTATATTCCACCTGGGCACCCTACAGCCCAAAGTACTCAACATTCAGTTCTCTAATTTCAAATAACCTTCCCACCCATCCCCTGGTTCCCTTTCCAGCCCCACCTCCTCCCTTCCATTCCACCTACTGACCCTCCCTTCTAGCCACCAACCGGATTCATCCCTCCCATCTACCAACCAGGTTGTACCTACCACCAGTGTCCACCTGTCACCACCATTCCGCTACCCCCACCTCCCTTTTATCTGCAGCTCCCCTGACCCCACATCCAGTCCTACAGAAGGGTAATACCCAAAGCGTTGACTTCTCCTTTCCTCCAGATGCTGCCTGGCTTGTTGTGTTCTTCCAGCCTCCTCTTTGTCCACCTTGGATTCCAGCATCTGCAGTTTTTTTTGTCTCTCACTAAGGTTAGAAGGCTTGCATCTGGTTATGGAGCTGGAAGCCCAGCTAAATTCATGGTTGTCAAGCACACATGTTCCAGTTGACACCAAGAGATCAGGAACTGGAATCCTAGCTGATTTTTCTCAGCCTTATCCCAAAGAAGTCACTTAGGACACTCAAAAATCACCTAACTCGGTAACAAATATAGGACTTTCAGATGTGTTCAGTTGATAAGCACACCAGATAACACACACAATGCAGGTACTAATTTCTACCCCCAGGCAGTCGGGTACAAAAGAGCCCAATAACCAGGCTTGCAGGGCAACTGTGGGAGCTAAGTGGCTGTGCTAGGATCAGGGGTGAGGTGCCCAGTCCGGGAACTGCAGCAAGGCCCACGATCTCTGTCCCTGGCCCTGACCAGTATTGCTAGCTTTCAGCGGTTAGAATCCCAGTAACTATTGGTTTAAATAACTTATCTATAAATTCTGTGGTTCCTGTTTATATTACAAAACTGTTTGATCTTCAACACATAATTTGGAAACTAAAAATGGGACATATTTACATTCCATTTAACAAAATCTGGCTTTGAAATATTGTTAGATCTGTCTGTTTAAGCATGTGGTGTAAACTCCAAGACAGCTTGTTAGCTGTTTAAATTAATAACGAGGCAACTGTTGAATTGTAAAATGGTGTAGGCACATTTTCCTTTGCTGTGTGTACTGACCCTGCCAGCAAAGACATATCACATGAATGAATGAGAACATCCACCTTTCAAGACAACTCTAGAAACTTGTGTGGAGAATCTTGCTCTGCTGGTATCCCTCTCAGCTCTGAGTCAGAAGGTCCCACTTACAGAATTGAGTATGAAACATAGGCTAAAGGTCCAGTACTGCAACACTGGAGGTGGTGCCTTTTGCATAGAAGGTTAAACTAATACACTGAGATAACAAGGCGTGGAGCTGGATGAAAACAGCAGGCCAAGCAGCATCATAGGAGCAGGAAAACTTGACGTTTCGGGCCTAGACCCTTCATTAGACATGGGGGAGGGGAAGAGGGTTCTGAAATAAATAGGGAGAGAGGGGGAGGCGGATAGAGGATGGATAGAGGAGAGGATAGGTGGAGAGGAGGCAGACAAGTCGAAGAGGCGTTGTGGCTTCCTCTACATCAGGGAAACCAAGCGGAGGCTTGGGGACCGCTTTGCAGAACACCTGCGCTCAGTTCGCAACAAACAACTGCACCTCCCAGTTGCGAACCATTTCAACTCCCCCTCCCATTCCTCAGATGACATGTCCATCCTGGGCCTCCTGCAATGCCACAATGATGCCACCCGAAGGCTGCAGGAACAACAAATCATATTCAGCCTGGGAACCCTGCAGCCCAATGGTATCAATGTGGATTTCACAAGCTTCGAAGTGTCCCCTCCCCCAACCGCATCCCAAAACCAGCCCAGCTCATCTCCACCTCCCTAACCTGTTCTTCCTCTCACCTATCCCCTCCTCCCACCTCAAGCCCCACCCCCATCTCCTATCTACGAACATCATCCCGCCCCCTTGACCTGTCCGTCCTCCCTGGACTGACCTATCTCCTCCCTACCCCCCCACCTACACTCACCTTTACTGGCTCCATCCCCGCCTCTTCGACTTGTCTGCCTCCTCTCCACCTATCCTCCCCTCTATCCATCCTCTATCCGCCTCCCCCTCTCTCCCTATTTACTTCAGAACCCTCTTCCCCTCCCCCATTTCTGATGAAGGGTCTAGGCCCGAAACGTCAAGTTTTCCTGCTCCTATGATGCTGCTTGGCCTGCTGTGTTCATCCAGCCCCACGCCTTGTTATCTCGGATTCTCCAGCATCTGCAGTACCTTTTATCCCTAAACTAATACACTGTTTACCCTTTTAGGTGGAGGCAAAATATCGATTTTTAAAAGGAACAGGGGAGTTATCTCTGGCAACCTCACCAACATTTATCCTTCAATCAACTTCACAAATGCAGATTAACTGATCATAATCAAATTGGGAGTTTACCATGTGCAAATTTGGCAACACACATCCTAAATAATACCAATGGCTATACCTCAAAAACCAACTCATTGCCTGTAAGGCACTTTGGGATGTCCTTGGGTGAAAGGCACTATATATTTTTAACCTGGAAATAATTTTTTTGTGAGAAATAGGATTGTAGAGAATGGAAGGAGGCAATTCACCCCAACCTGACTGTGCTGTCCTGCTGAGTTTCTCTGACAAACATTATTTAAAACAGATTATTTAAAACATATCTTTTCTGAATTTGTTCACAGGATGTGGGGGTTGCTAGCTAGTCCAGCATTTGTTGTCCATACCTAATTGTTCTTCAGAAGGTGGTGATAGGCCATTTCTTGAACTGCTCCAGCCCTTTGTGAGTAGTTAGTGCTGTTAGCAAGGGAGTTGTTTTTGGTAATGTCAACTAAGATGTAAATATTGGCAATACTGGGGGCAACTTGTTCATGTTCAAAATAGTGCCACAGTGGTTAGCAATGCTGCGTCACAATGCCAGGGACCCGCATTCAATTCAACCCTCGGGTGACTGTCTCTGTGGAGTTTGCACCTTCTGCCCGTGTCTGCATGTGTTTCCGTCGGGTGCTCTGGTTTCCTCCCACAGTCCAAAGATGTGCAAGTTAGGTGAATTGAGAATGCTAAGTTGCCCACAGTGTTCAGGGATGTCTAGGTTAGGTGTGTTAGCCATGGGAAGTGCAGAATTACAGGGATAGGATAAGGGGAGAGGTCTGGGTGGATGCTGTTTGAAGGGTTGGTATGGACTTGTTAGGCTGAATGGCTTATTTCTGCATTGTAGGGATTCTAAGAATTTTGGATGCAGCCCTTAATTTAAAGTGTCATCCACAAGTTGGTACCTTCGGAAATGCAACACACCCTGAGCACAACATTGGAATTTCTGTGCTGCCTTTTGTGCTCAAGCCATGAGTGGGACTAGAACTCAGAACCTTGAAATGCAGAAGGGAAAGGACTAACAACTGAATCATAGCTGACAACCCACTGGTCACTCTTTATTGTCTTACCTAATTGCCAGTTAAAATTCTCATGACTTTCAATCATTCTTCTTCTGTGGGTGTAATCGAGTTGCTTGCACTGTGTTTTCCATGACCTTGTAACCTTGGAGATGGTATTTAGCTTGTTTTGAGTCTCTTCAAAGCTAATTGTTTATCTCTGTGGGCAGGAAGTCTGATTTAGATCTCAGAACTCATTGTTTGAGATAATTTGACAATTGTCTGAATGAGGAAATTTTGCTACTTCAAGGATACGCCCATTGACCGATTTTGCACCTGATCTTTGACATTTGTACTTGTACAACAGAAAATGGCACACGACTAGGTACAGCAAGTAATTGGGAAGGCAAATGGAATGTTGTCATTTATTGCAAGGGGAATAGAATATAAAAATAAGGGATATTTTTTATTACAACTGTACAGCTCCTTGGCAAGACCACATTTGAAATCCTGCCCACAGTTTTGGTCTCATCATTTGAAGAAAGATATAATTGCTTTAGAAGTAATTCAGAAAGGGTTCAATCAACTCATACCTGAGATGAAGGGCCTATCTTATAAAGAAACGTTGAACAGTTTGGACCTATAGCTATTGGAGTTCAGAAAAATGAGAGATAATCTTATTGAAAGATATAAGATTCTGAGGGAACTTGACAGACTGAATACCGAGAGGATGTTCTCTCTTGGGAGAGACTGGAACTAGGGAATATAGTTTAAAAATAAGAAGTTTCTTTTTTAAGGCAAAGATGAGGAGTATTAGCTTTCTCTCAGCGGTCATTAGTCTGTGGAATTCTCTTCCCCAGAAAACAGTGGCTCTGTGTCATTGAATATATACAAGAGCCAGTTGGATACATGTTTGATAGATAGGGGAATCAAGGATTGTGAAGGACACAAAGGAAAGTGGAGGTGAGACCACCATCAAAGCATGATCTTACAGAATGATGGAGCACACTTGAGGGGCCAAATGTCCTATAGCTATTATAATTGTCATGAACATGAGTTAGAAGCCTGATGTAGTACAAACATTTTAACTCGTAATTCTAAAGTATGTTGTTTTTAAACAGAGTTGATACAGCCAAAAATAGGCATGGATGTAAAATTAAGTGGCTGTCTGGAGAGAGGGGGACCCATGGAATGTCACACCTCTTGATACAAAGGGAAGTTCAAACAATAACATTTTAGGGTGGGGGTGGGGTGGAAAGGCAAAATAAAACAGGCTGGACTGTGATTTCTTGTGACTATAAAAGTATAAAGGAACTGATAACTCCCTGGAGATTATGTCCCAAACTGCCAGCGCATTGTGTTTCTCCCTTTGATGAATACAAAAGGACAGGGGTTAAAAAATATAGTTTCCACTCTATTGAAACAAAATTAGAACTTGCTGGAAAAACTCAGGTCTGGCAGCATCTGTAGGCAGAAAGCAGAGTTAACATTTCAGGTACAGTGACCTTTCTTTAGAGCTTCCATTCTATTGAAGTGTGCTGAGGTTCTTATTGGTGCCAGTGGGCTAAGGTATCCGTGTGTGCTAGTTTTGTTTTGAGCATTAGCATGTTGTGAAGGTCACACACAAAAAACTAGTGGCCAAGTCACTCCTGCTTTGTAAGTTAAGGGATTATTTCTGAATGCTGGAAGTTAGCTAGCTAGAAAATCAGACATAAAGAAACAGGATACTGTACTTTCTCTCACCTTAATGTTGGCATTCAATCAGTCAAAAGGAATCAGCACAACAGAATTTAAACTAACCTGCAAAACTAAGAATCTTGAATTGACCTTTCCACTATCAACATCACTGCACTGCACTGCAATGGATGTAACATACTGCAACAGGCCTGTTCAGTGAGAAACCAATCCATAAATCTGTTTTTCTGTAACTTTTATCATTTTGGACTCAACTCTTATTTCACATCTGTGTGTATGTGTATTGTGTTATTAATTTTTCTCACCTTTAGTAACTGATAAATTCCTAATTTTTGTTTAATCAAGGAAGCCTGGCTAAATCAGCTTTTTTAAAAAACATATGTTAATTTGTGTCTGGGAGAAAGGTATTCACAATGGAGGGGAGCCTTTGTAAATTAACCTTGTTGAGAACAACCAAGGGAATGAGACAGTTCATCCCTCATCATCTGGGAGCTTGATGATTTGGGATATCCTGCCTGGAACTGTAAAGAGTTCACAGCATCCTTATAATGTGGTCATTCAGTACACACCGACCCTCCGAAAAGCATCCCAGCCAAATTCACCCCCTCCCCATTCTTGCATTTCCCATGGCCAACCAACCTATCCTGCACATCCCTGAATACCAGGGGGCAATTTAGCATGGCCAATCCACCTAACTTGCACATCTTTGGACCGTGGGAGGAAACTGGAGCAAACCCATGCAGGCACAGGCAGAAATGTTGCAAACTCCGCAGAGGCAGGTACGGAGGGTGGAATCAAACCCAGGTCCTTGGAGCTGTGAGGCAGTAGTGCTAACTACTAAGCCATCATGCCACCCTAGGAAAGTAGGGAACTTTACTTGGGGTTTGTATGCACAGGTTGTACTTGTAAAACTTATAGCAGTATACAGACTAATGTAAACAAAACATACTTGAAATCTAATCATTGGCATACTAGCTGTGGAGTTTGAATTGAATAAAATCTGGAATTATAAATCTAATGGTGACAATCACTGTCAATTGTTGGAAAAAGATAAAATCTGATTCATTAATGTCCATTAGAGGAGGAAATCTGCCACCCTTACCCAGCCTAGTCTGCATTTGACTCTGCACCCAGCAATCTGGTTGACTCTTAACAGCTCTCTAAAATGGTCCTAGCAAGCCATTCAGTTGTATCCAATTGCTAAAAACATTTCAAAAAAAGGAATGGAACTGGGCAGGCCACATGGCATTGACCTAGGTGCTGGAAATGACAATGGCAAACTCAGAATATTGACCCTGTATAGTCCTCATTACTGAGTGCGAAAATTGGGAGAGCCATCTTGCAAATTAATCAAACAGCCTGACACATCATACCTCACAATGTTCTAGAAAATACCCTTACTATTCCTGTAGCATATATAGTATATATGGCAGTAGTATATAGTCAGGAGGCACTTGCTGTAAGAGTCCTCATCATTGACTCCAGACCCCATGAAGTTTCATGGCACCAGGTCAAACATGGGAAAGGAAACCTCCCATTGGTTACCACGTACTGTCCTCCCTCATCTAATGAATCTGGTGTCTTCCATGTTGAACACCACTTGGAGAAACACTGAGGGGGGAAAGGGCACAGAATGTACTCTGGGTGGGGAACTTCAATCTACGAACCAAGCTGGTTGAGAATTACAGGATGTAGTTGCTAGACAAGGTATGTTGCTGCTGGTGAGGCAAGCAACGAGAGGAGAAAATATATTTGATCATCCTCAGTCTGGTGAGAGTGACCACCACATACTCCTGGTAGAGATGAAGGCTCGCCTTCACACTGAAAAATACCTTACAGTGTATGTGTGGCACCATCACTGTGCTTAAGGCAGACTTAAAACAGATTTAACAACTGAAGACTGGCTATCCATGAGGCACTGTGGGTCATCAGCGGCAGCCACGTTATACTCCAATACAATATACATCCTCATGGCCCTACATTTTCCCCATTCTACCATTACAGTCAGGGGTCAACTCTGGTTCAATAAAGCCCTCAGAAGCAGCACCAGGCATAGTAAAATCAGATGCCAAACAGATGAAGCTACATTTTAGGATTATTTGCATTGCAAACAGCATAATCAACAAATTATACACAGACTTAAACAACTCTTCAACTAATCTGATATAAATAATCTATAATTCTGCCACATCTACTTGTGAATAAATGTTGGACAATTAAGCAATTCACTCCTCAATGATGGGGGAGCCCAGCACATCAGTGCAAAATATGTGGCTGAAGTATTTTTAATAGTCTTGAGCTAGAAATGTTGAGTAGATAATCCATCCTGGCCTTCTCCAAAGGTCTCAGCATCACAGATACCAGTCTTCAGCCAATTCAATTCACTCCACATGAAATCAAGAAATGGCTGTACGCACTGGATACTGCAAAGGCTACAGGTCCCAACAACATACTGGCAATAGTACTGAAGACTTATGCTCCAGAATGTGCTGTGCCTCTAGCCAAGCCTTTTCCACTACATCTACAAGAACTGGCATCTACCTAACAATGTAGAAAATTGCACAACAAGCTGGACAAATCCAACTGGTTAATTAATGTTCCATCATTATGCTCTCAATCATCAAAAAAGTGATGGAAGAAGTCATCTATAGTGCTATACCAGCACTTGCTTATCAATAACCTGCCGAGTTAGCTTGGATTCCACTAGGGTCACTCAGCTCCAGTCAGAGAGAATCCAACCACTGCCCCTTGGCCTTCAATGGAGCTATCATCTTTGATTCGTCTACTATCAACATCCTGGAGATTACTATTGACCAGAAAATGAACTGGACTAGCCAAATAAAAGGTCAGGTTCTAGGAATCTAGCAGCAAGTAAGTCACCTTATGACTCCTCAAAGCCTGCCCATCATCTACAAGGCACAGATCAGGGGTGTGATGGAATATTCCCTACCTGCCAGAACTTTCCCTGCAATGAATAACTTCAGTTACATGGATATCCTAAAGAAAATAGCATTGATCTTCCTGGAATGGTAAATGTCATGAATAGGTTGTCAAGTGAGATGGGGATTGAACAGAGGATATAGATCCTCCACATGAAATAGGCAGAGTTCATACTGCAGCTCCAACAACACTCAAGAAGCTTGACACAATCCAAGGTAACGCAAAATCCTTTTTTGACACAAATTCACAAACATCGACTCCTTCCACCACTGACGCTCAGTAGCAGCACTGTCTACTATCCACAAGATGCACTGCAAAAATTCAGCAACTCTCCTTAGATGTTAGCTTTGAAATGCACAATCACCGACATATAGAAAGACACGAGCAGTAGATTCACGGGAACACCACTATCAAGTTCCCCTTCAATCCAGTCACCACCGTGACTTGGAAATATATTGCTGTTTCTAAGCTAAAAATGCTGGAAGTCCCCCCCTAAATGTTTATGGCGGTACTTATACAAAATGGACAGCACTAGTTTCATAAGTTAGCTCAACACCACCTTCTCAAAGGGTAATTGTGGATCGTCAAAAAACACTGGCCCAGCCAGTGAAGCCCGCATCCCATGAATGAATTTTTAAAAAACCCTCTTGTCTCTTTGTCTGAAATTGTGGGTCAAACCCGTTCTAGTGGCATGCATAATACCTAGGCTACACTCCAGTGTGGGACTGATGGCACTTTTTAAGGTCCCATATTTCAGATAAGATATTAAACCATAGCCCCATCTGCCTTCTCAGGTGAGAGGACAAGATTTCACAGCACTACTTTTAGGACAAGCAGATATGTTCTCCTTTGTGCCTGAAGCAATATTTATCCCTTAATAGGCTTCAGAAAGACTCCAAGCAAATACCAAAATACCTGTGATGCTGAAAATATGCTGTGTTTATGCAGAGCAAAACAGAGCTAGCCATATGGGTTGCTGACCACTGATG
>JAHRHZ010000070.1:5148504-5202533 GCA_024137785.1 Ginglymostoma cirratum
GGTAACTACTGCTAATTAACTGTTCCAATATTGTAACATCCCATAAACACACCCATTGGCCAAAAGGCAAATTCAGACACAGATTCTCACATGCAGTTCTCCAATCCAGGAGGGAACAACATCAAGAGAAAATTCAGAGGCATTCATTGAAGCTTCCAACTCTTGTTGAGACCCCAGCATGTTCTGATACTACTGTTTCGGGTCCAGTAACTGAGGAAGGATAACAGGACCCGAAACGTTAATCCTGTTTTTTCCTCCACAGATGCTGCCAGACCTGAATAGCTTTTCCAGCAACTTCTGTTTTTGTTCCTTCAAAAATACTTGGTTGTCAAGATGCTTAGGGATGGCCTTATAGATTGACAAACTTTTATATGAATTAAAGTAATTTTGTTCTGATTAAAAATTAGTCATTATTTAAGCCGGCATTCTCCCAAATGTACGTGTATATGTATTTATATCTCATGGTGAACTCTTGATAGGGAAGAGAGGATAAGTGAAGAGTACATACACGAAGATATGAATTAAGAGTGGTAGACCATTCAGCCTCTCAAGCCTGTACTGTTTTTCAATAAGATCATGGACGATCTGTCGTTGCTGGCAACGTCACTCCACTGCCTACACCTACCCCCCCCACCCCGATAGATACCCTTTGACTCCCGTGTTAGTCTGAATCTGTCTAACACAGCCTTAAAAGTGTCCAATGACTCTGCCTGGATTCTGGAGGAGCAAGTTCAATAGAGTCAAGACCCCTTGAAAAAATAATTCTCCTTTAACTCCATCTTAAATGGTAGACCTATTTTGAAATGGTGCCTCCTAGTTGTAGTCTCTGCTGCAGGGGGAATCATCATGTCAGCAACCATCTCGTGAAGTCCTCTCAGGAGTTTGATGCAGTTGACCCAATTGAGTTCTGCCTTTATTTCCCGACGGCCGCTGACTGACCAGAATTTTCTGCTTTGAAATGTGTTTGTACTGAAGACAGTCAAAAGTTCCGTAAGGCATGAAGTTACAGAATCGCAACAACATCACTAAGGGCAGAGCAGTCCTGCCCTGGACACGGCTCACTGCTGGAGACAAACCTTGGCAGGACTTTAACATGTAATAAAAAGCAGCAGGTTCTTTCCAAGGCTGGCTTCTCGTCCGTTTACTGCTTAAAGCAGGAAGAGGTTCCTCAGCTTGACAGCAAAGGTTGATGGGGGGAAGGGAAGGGAAGAAAAGAAAACTTCAAACTGCAAGATTCAGTAGCTGTAAGTATTAACACCAAGAGGTTTACTGTGTGCGGAGGATTTCCACCTTCATTTATCTGGGGCAGACCGTGTTGTGGCTAGATTGGTTGTTGCCAGGAGCCGGTTTTCTGACTGGCAGGGCCGTTGATGAATTCCGCTTTGCAAAGGGCACACCCTCACATTCTCCGGTTGTTGAATTTTGCTAAATGTTACTGATGTGTGTGTGTGTTTAGAAAGAGAGCGCGGATGACAGGCAGTGTGTACCAGGCTGCTTCTGTTAGTTAAATTGATCTGAACTTCACCATGATCGGCCCCGCAACTTCACAAACCTGCTGACTGGGATTTTGTCGAGATGGTGTAAGGGCTGCACTATTTTTCAGATGTGAAAACCTTTCAACGTGTCCAGTGCTGTCATAGGGAGTTGGATGTTTGCTGCAAAACCGGTAGTTCAGGTAATCTCCCTCCTATCATCCCGTACCCCGCCAAAAAAAAAATTCGGTTTCTGCTTTAACTGAGAATTGACAGGGTTTTTGTCTCTATGACTGACTTTCCTTCAACAGCGAGTAATGTTATGTGCAAAGTGAGAAGTGATTAACAAACGCTTCAAGGCAGAAGTCATTGTTCAGGAAACTAGTATGTGTTCAAGCAGATAAGTGTATCGAAGAGAATGCTCTTAATTGTGAAGCTTCCCAGGAAGATTCACTTGGTAGAACTGTACAACAGCCCAGAAGATCACAGGTTGTTGCATTTGGTCTGTGGCATGACCTTGGAAGGTAGTAAGTTCAAGTCCCACTCCCCTGACGAGTGTAAAATCTATGTTGACACTCCAGTACAGTACTGAAGGAGTGCTGCAGTGTTGAAGGGATGATTTAATGTCTCGTCCAAAAACAGTAGATGCAGAAAATCCCACAATGGGTGAAGGGCCTCTTTCTGTCCTGTAAAATTCTACGTCTCTAATGACTACTTTAGAGAAGAACAAGGCAGTTTTCCCCAGTTAATATTTATCCTTCAATCAACATCATAAAAACAGATTATTTGACACACTGCTGTTTATGCAACTCACTACACATAAATTAGTGCATAATTACCCTACATTTCAAAAGTATTTCATTAAATGCAAAGAATGTTTGGTTGATCGGAGACTGTGAGGGATGCTATAAAATGGAAGTCTTTTTGTAGTTGGGACCAGTTACAGAAAGGGTAACTTGTCTCTTCTGATTTTTTTCCTGTTTATTTATCCTTTTTTTTGTCCTGATTGCTGTTGTCTTGTTTGCCTCTCGATCATACCTGTGGAGTGGATTAGACTTGCATGTGAGCATTTGCCATCTGGGATTACATTGTGGTGCTTGTGCCAAAGTTGAGAGAGCTGCCTCACAGCCTAGTGAAATCTGGCATCACCATACTTATGGAATCATCAATTACAATGTCTAAGCCAACTCTGTTGTTCAGTTTGTCCTGTCCCACCAACAGGACAGATCCACTAGATGTGTTGCCACGTGGTACACCGTCAGGACAGAATTACCCTAGGAGTCCATAACGTCGGCAATAGTCCCCATAAAATCTCACGGCATTAAATCAAACACGGGCAAGGAAACCTTCTGCTGACTACTGTATACACATCCACTCCCTCAGTTGATGATCTATCTCCCCTCCATGTTACTGCTCACTAACACTCAGTATGGGTTCCACTAGAGTCACTTGGCTCCTGATACATTGTAGCCTTGGTCCAAACATGGACAAAAGAGTTGAACTCTAGAAGAAAAGTGAGTGTGACTGCCCTTAACATTAAGGCAGCACTTGATTGAGTGTGGCATCCAGAACCTGAGGAAAACTACAGTCAATGAAAATCAGGGTGAAATCTTGTGACTCCTCACGTACTGAAGCGGTCCATGTTCAAATGCAACAAACCAGGACAATGTTTAGGCTTGGGCTGATAAATGGTGAGTAACATTCATGCCATTTAAGTGCCAAACAATTACCTTCCCCAAAAAGGTAGAATCTAACCATGATGCATTGATCTTTAATGACATTCCCATTACTCAAATCTGTCCCTATCAACATCCTGGGGGTTACCATTGATAAGACACTGAACTGAACTAGCCATTTAAATACATGGCTAAAAGAGCAGGTCAGAGGCAGGGAATCTTACAGCTCATAACGCATCTCCTGATTCGTCAAATTGTCCACCATCTACAACTCATGTGTCGGGTATGTGATGGAATACTTCCCACTTGCCTGAATGGGTGTATCTCCAAAAACACCAAAGAAGCTCAACACCATCCAGGTCAAAGCAGCCGGATTAATTGCATCCCATCCATCACCTTCAACTGCATAGTAGCAGCAGTATGTACCATCTGCAGATGCACAGGAACAACTCAGTAAGGCTTCTTCGACAGAACCTTCTGAATCTACGATCTCTACCACCTAGAAGGGCAAGGGCAGTGGGAAACACTATCAATTCCAAGTTTAACTTCAAGGCACTCGCCATTCTGACTTGGAAACATATTGCATTTTCTTCAATGATGCTGGGGCAAAATCCTGGAACTCCCTTCTTTACAGCACGGTGGTTGCCCCTAACACCTCAAGTATTTCAAGAAGGAAGCATATCACAACCTCCTCTAGGGCAGTTAGGGTGAGACAATAAATGTAGTCTTGTGGAGTGACAGCTATCCCTTAAATGAATAAAAATAGGCGAGATTCTAATGGTGGCTATGCTTCCAAGGTGTCCCTGTTTTGGGGAAAGTGAGGGTGGGGTTTGGGAGGGTAGTGCTGAAGGTGGAGTAGGTGAATGGGGAGGAAAGTCAAAAACTACAGAAGCTCCAACAAAAAGAACTGGTAGCCCAAGGTTAAGGAAACAGATATAGAAGGGTATATCCAGGCTACAAAAACAGGATGTGTAGATACCACAAACACAGCGCAAACAGGGCACTGGAAGCATCAGCAGTGTGTGACTTTACGAGAGAGATAAACAGGAAGACTTACTGAGCGCTGTTGGTGCTTACCTACTTATAGCATTCATTTGTTTTCAGAAGATGAATTCTTAAGAAAAACATTTGTTTACATATATTACATTTTCACATTTTACCAAAGTGGAAAGATTGAATAGATTTTAATAGGAACCTCATGGGAACTTTTTTTTTGTCATTTGCTAGATTTTTGTGTTATCGAGTAGAAGGTACAGAGTCAGAAAGGAATAACTTGCATTTACTTAGTGCCTTTCATGAAATTGTGAGACCTGGAAATACAGCAGTCACTGTATCACATTGCTTGTTGTAAGAACTTTTGCTAAGAGGGAATGGTAAAGTGGATTAATTATGTGGATTAAGCAACATTCAGTGTCCAAGAAACTGAGAAGAGCACCTATTTAAGTCCACGTAAGAGACCAAGCAGAGCTTGGATTTAATGTCTCATTCGAGAACTTCCCGCAGTTTGGAGTCCATCAAAATTCCCAGTGTAGACTTGGCGTTCGTGCTTCTGGAGTGGGTTGTGAAATCCGCAACCACCTTAACTCCGGAATGAGAATGCTTTCACAGCCATGGCTCTCAGTATGAATTGGAAATTGCAAAATTGTATTCTATGTATCTATAGTTGTATTTGGATTAATTGTATTACTACTGTCGTCATATAATGTGAAAGCCCTATCTGACTTCTCAGGCGGATGTTTTGTGACAGGCTTTACACTTTTTCAAAGAATAGCAGGTGTGTTCTCCTGATATCCTGTGCCATATCCATTCTTCACCAGAAAGAAATTAATTAGCCATTTAGTTTATTTGAGTTGCAGTATTTTTCTAAATAATAGCAGTGTTGACATTTCATAAAAATCATCAATTAATTGGTTAAGAAGCACTTCAAAATGTTCTCAAGTTAAATCAGCAATGCGAATTCGGTCTTTCTATGCAGTGATTATAGCTAGCACATGTATGTAAATGTGTATGTGTAACACTTCCCTGAATCTCAAAAGTTTGCAGTGTGGGCTGCTAAGATCTAACACTTCAGAAGGGAAGAGGGACAAATATTTTCACAGTGGTTTGAAATAGGCCTAACAGAATGCAGCATCATTTTATGAAATCTGGCACTGAAATTGGTGGCAAAGAGGTGGGCTTGCAGTTGATAGGTGGCAATCATTGTGCAGTATATTCTGCATTGGGCAGAAGAAATCATCTGTGATTGAAAGAGTGTGATGGAGTAAGGATAAGATTAGGCCTGTCTTTTATCCCCTTGCCATCCATAATTGCTGGGTCATTGTTGATCCCTAATTGCTCTTGAACTGAGGGGCTTGCTAGTGCCCTTTTCAGAGGGCAGTTAAGAGTCAACCATGTTGCTGTGGGTCTGGATTCACATGTAATCCTGATAGATAAAGGTGGCAGATTTTCTTCCCTAAAGAGCATTAGTGAACCAGTTGGGTTTTTATAACAATCGACAATGGTTACATAGTCACCTGTCTAATCCAAGATGTTTACTGAATTCAAATTTCACTAAGTGCCATGGTGGGATTTAAACACATGTCCTCAGAGTATTGGTGTGGGTTTCTGGATAATCAGCCCAGTGACATTACCACTAAATCACCATTTCAAATCAGCTGTGCTGTCGATCCCTTCTTGGGTTCAATAGTGCCAAGTGATCTCGTAAGCAAATGTCAGCTCCCATACTTGCCATACCTGTTGATTCTGAATGTCCCAGACCTACTCATATGGAATTTCATCACTAATTGTCTCTCTTTTTTTTAATCTATCTATCTATCTTTCGCTCCTTGAAGACATTCCTTAAAACCTACTTCTCCTTTTGGTCATCTTTCATATTTCCTTATGCTGCAGTGTGTCAAATTTTCATTCATAAACTGACTTTGAGGTTTCTTGGGATGTTTTGCTATGTTAAAGGCTGTATATAAATATACATTTTTGATGTTATAATCCAGGTGTAACAATACATTCCCACCACACTGACTTGACTTTGCATCTTTCGCATACTCTCTGCCATCTATCCCTTCATGGGCTGTTTGCATTTCAGCAAGACAAGGCATAACCTGCTTAGTCTCTCAGATAGCAACCGATAATATCGAATGACAGTTAAGATTAGGACAATTCATCTGTGCACAAAAATACAAAATAATCAATGAACTTATTGGAAATGCATGCACACAAATGAAATGAGGCAGTGTCACTTCTGGGTATCTGTAAACTTGTGTTTGTAGAAGGCTGACTTTTATTTGTAAAGCACCTTTCATCATCTCATGGGCAGCTCAGTGGTTAGCACTGCTGTCTCACAGCACCAGGGACCTGGGTTTGATTCCAATCTCGGTTAACTGTCTGTGGGGAGTTTGCACATTCTCCCCGTGTCTGCGTGGGTTTCCTCCAGGTGCTCTGATGTCCTCCCACAGTCCAAAGATGTGCAGGCTAGGCGGATTGGCTGTGCTAAATTGTCCGTAGTGTTCAGGGATGTGTAGACTAGGTGGGTTATGTGGGATAGATCTGGGTAGGATGCTATGAGGGTCGGTGTGGACTTGTTGGGCCAAAGGGCCTGTTTCCACACTGTAGGGATTCTATGATGATGATGCTCCGAAGTGCTTCACAAAGGAGTCGAGAGTCGCTTTTGTGAGTCAGAAAACATGGCAATAAATTTGAACATAGCAAGTTTCTCTGAACAGAGATGATAATGACCAAAACGTCTGTTTGTGTTTGAGTGAGTAGTCTTGACCAGATCACCCGGGAGAATCCTGCTGCTCTTTTGGTTCCACGGGATGTTCTACCTCCACCTAAACATGTATCCAAAAAACCCCAAGATAATAACATTTTTATAAATTTCCGTAAGGAATAAGGGAATACAGTGGGAAAATGGTGATGAGGTACATGAACACCCATAAACTAGAATGGTGGATCAGGTTAGATAGGTTGAATCACCTACTCCTGCTCCCATGTTCCTAAGACAGTATATACCAACTCCAGATCTCACATTTGGATACAGATATAAAACTCAAAATTTTTTAAAAAAAGTGAAAGCAAGTGGCCTTTTCCAATCAACAGAGACAGTTACTAACAATGAAAAATAATTTAAAATTAGTGTCAAAATATCTAATCAAAAAAATACAAATCTAACTTTTTAACTGACCTGAATATTTAGCTAGAGCAATTAGCCTCTAACTGACCCAGGAAGGCACAGTAACTACAAGATGTGACATAGAAAAGGCACATTCAGTTAAACAGAGATGTAATTTAATGATACAGTACACGCTATAATATAAACAGCATATTGTGCTTTTGGAGGTTTATTAGTTCAGTTGACTGGATGGGTGGTTTGTGATTCAGAGTAATGCCAACAGTTTGGGTTCAATTCCTGCACGTGCTGAGGTTATCATGATGGACTCTCCTTCTCAACATCTCCCCTTGCCTGAGGTGAGGTGACCCTCAGGTTAAACCACCACTGATTATCTCTAACGAGACAGCAGCTCTACGTTTGGTAAGACTATGGTGACTTTACTGTGCTATTAATTGTGAACTGTACAACGGTAAATCTAACATAAGATATTGATTTTCAAAGCTGTTAACAGAAAATTCTCTTTTTAGATTTATTTTCACTTTGAATGTTTTCTTCATAAATATCTCTAATTTTTCATATTTATTGTCTTGCAAGAGTTTTTGTTCACATATACATTTCCTACAAAATATTCCATGTGGCACTTTCTTGATGACAATTTTATCATTAGCATAACAAGAACAAGAGCTTACATCTTGACAGCACCTTTAAAGTAGTGTAGTAGGAGTCTCAAGACATTTTACAAGACTCAACATTCAAAGCAGACTTTGCCCTGTGGAGCTCTGGAATGGTTTACCAGGAACTGAAAGACGATACAGCACCTCATTGAGGTGGAGGACAACCCCACCTACTTGTGTTTAATGTCTGGCAAATATCAGGGGAGGTGGTGACATGGCGGGAATGTCACTGGACTAGTCATCCAGAGCTCTGGGCTAATGTCCTGGGTTTGAATCCCACCATGCTAGATGGTGAATATTGAATTCAGTAAGACCTGGATTAAAAGTAATGTAACCACTGTCAAATGCTGTTTTGAAAACAAAACCTCTTTCACTAATGCTCTTTTGAGAAGAAAATTTGCCTGGTTCGACCTACATGTAACAGCAAATTACAGAAGGAACTATCTGGACAGTTGATTGAAAGGTTAGTGAAAAAGGCAGCTTTTAACCAGAATCTTAATAAAAGGGAGAGAGGTCAAATATTGTGTTCTCCAATGTAGCATAAGAAAAGTCACAGGAGGTAAACTAAATAATAAATTCATGGTGCAATTATCATGTATTTGCTAAAAGGGATATATCAGCACATTGCAGGTGATGTTTACTCCCTTCACCTGGTATTAAAGGGTCTTAATGGTCTCCAAATGGAATGGGTAGCCTTTGCTCCTCATTGCTGCAAACAATGCCGCTGGCATAATTTTACAAGGGGCCTAACTGCAATTGTTCATAGATTCCATCTGATTCAGGAAATAAAACCCTCAGTTCAATTTTGAAAGTGGCCTATGATATCTCCCAGGTTACCATTTTAGGTAGGCTCTGGTGGGTTTTGGTTTGCACTATGACCACTTGAAGAGGAGAGGCCCTGAGTTATTTTTGCAGGCTCCGGAAGGTGAGGGATAATCTGAACCTTATGCCCTGCAAGATTGGCACCCTCTGCAATCATGTCTTTTCACCATTTCAGAGTTAGGCCTCCTGTTGGTAGCTCTGGTTGGTTTGCTGTTGCTGAATCTGAGGCAATTATGGCGATATCTGTTTGGTGTCCTGCACGTCTTTCTTTTATCCTTTCTTCGTATGCAGCCATCATTGGCTAGGATGGCATTTGTTGCCCTTGAAACAGGTGGCTTGTGAGATGATTTCAGAGACCAGTTATAGGTCAACCACATTGCTGTGAGTCTAGAGTCTAGATCAGGTAAGGAGATTTCCTTCCCTATATGACATTAGTGAACCAAATGGGTGTTTGCAACAATTGATGATTCATGGTCAGCATTCCTGAGACTAGCTTTTGGTTCCAGATTTTATTAATTGCATTTAAATTCCATCAGCTGCCATTATGGGATTTGAACTCATTTTCCCAGAATATTACCTGGAATTCTGGTATACTAGACCAGTGACATAAACATCCCCACCATCTCCCTGCTTGCCTGGTGAAATTCAAGAGACCAGAGATGTAAAATAACAGGAATGTTTCTCAACCATTACAATGGGCTGTCAACCATTGATTCCGAAAGGCCAAATGGATCCCTCTGTACTCAGACTGAGGGCAGCGTGCTGTTGGGTGACCTGGCTAATTTGGTAATGTCCCTTTAAATTGAACCAGTTAGTCTTCTAAATTAGATGTTGGGTCTTCAGAAGGTTGGAACGTTGCTATTTGTAGAGCTGTAGGAAGAACTGTGAGCTTGTGCTTTATTCTGGCATTCATGGGGGTGTGGGGGGATGTGGTCTGGCTGTGTTTAGGATGAGCCTGAGATGCATGCCTTTCAGGAATGACAGCAGATGGGTTAGTACTTTTGAGTTCCTGCATGAATCTGCATTTCAACCTCTTGGACTGGCATGTGTCCCCCAGATGTTTCAACCACATACTTGTAGTGGGTGAGGTTGCCCTCCACCACAATGAGGTGCTGCGTCATTTTATAGTTCATGTTATTGAACTATTCCAGGACAAGTCAGGGTGGAGGCAGGAACCACAATGTTAAGTCTTCACTAAAATATGGAAGGCACCTATTCAGGAATCTCTTCAGATCGGGAGATTGTGCCATAATTCTGGAGGTCATATGTCTTTTGTTAGATGTAAGGGGAGGTGGTGGCATGTTGGAAATGTTGGACCAGTAAGTCAGGGACTGTGGGCTAATGTTCTGAGGATATGGGTTTGAATCTTATCACGGCAGATTGCGAAATGTGAATTCAATAAAATCCGGAATCAAAAGTCAGCCTAATGCTGACCTCATAACCATTGTTGTTAAAGACCCATCTGTTTCACTACGGATCTTTAGGGAAAGAAATTGCGTTAGCCTAATGTGACTCCAGACCTACAGCAATGTGATTGATTCTTAACTGCCCTACGTAGGGCAATAAATACTAGTCTTGCCAGTGAAACCACATCCCATGAACAAATGAAAAAAAAACTTACCATCTATAGGGCACTAATCAGGTGTATGATGGCATCTTCTCCACTTACCTGAATGATGGTAGCTCCCACAACACAAGCTCAACACCATCCAGGAGAAAGCAGCCTGCTTGGACAGACATCCCATCCACCGCCTTCAAGATGCACTGCAGCAATTCCTACAACAGCACCTTCCAAACCCATGATCTCTACCATTCAGAAGGACAAGGGCAGAAAAACATGGGAACACCATGAACCACATGCTCTCCTCCCTGCCTCACACCATCCCATCTTGGAACTGTATCATCGTTCCTTCATTGATACTGGGCCAAAATCCTGAATTTTCCTTCCTAACAGCACGTTGATGGTACCCACACCACATACAGAAATTCAAAGAAAACAGCCCATTATCATCTTCTCCAGCAAAGTTAGGAATGAGGAATAAGTGCTGGCCAAACCAGTAATGTCTGTGTACTGTGAAAGGATTTTAAAAAATGCTTTTCTTTGGGATGTTTTACTGCTATGTTAAAGGTGATATAGAAATCCATGTTGTTGTTGTTGGTGTTGGTGCTGACTGCTTTCTGCAAGATTCCATGGGTGATATTTAACACCATAGCCAAGTAATCATTCTTCCTGAGATAACAAGGTGTAGAGCTGGATGAACACAGCAGGCTAAGCAGCATCAGAGGAGCAGGAAAGCTGATGTTTCAGGCCTAGCCCAAAATGTCAGCTTTCCTGCTCCGCTGATGTTGCTTGGCCTGCTGTGTTCATCCAGCTCTACACCTTGTTATCTCAGATTCTCCAGCATCTGCAGTTCCTACTATCTCCTAATCGTTCTTCCTTTTGTGTGGCTAAGCAGCCAATCCAGTGCTGAATAGGAAATCGGGAATCCTGGCTAATATTTCCTAGACTAAACTTACAAAATGTGTTCCTTTAAATTTGAAGGATCTGATTGATTAGACATGAGTAGCTTGTTTATGACATTATATAACAGGTTCTGTCAGCACTGTCTACATCTCTTCCTTTTGTTCCTTTAGTTTACATATAAATTGGGTTACAGAGGAACAATGATTTATGCACTGGCTCTTGTTAAAAGGAAAGATGCTTTTTCTCTTGGGATCTGACAACTGAGAAAACTGTCTGTGGGATCTGGGAGACAAGAAACAGGGCAAACATTTTGATGTGGCAACTAATCAGATAATGTGTTTGTCTTATCAAATGGATAGAAATAGTGCCAATGTTAGCAGTTCCTCAGGTGTGGTACCTTCTTAGTACCATTGCCTGTCAATGTGTTGTGCTACTGCAAACTCTAATTTTTTTCATTCTTTCATGAGATGTGGACATCGCTGGCTATGCCAACATTCATTGCCATCACTAATCACCCTTGAAATGAGCCAATTCAGAGGGCAGTTAAGGGTAAACCAAACTGCTGTGGGTCTGGAGTCACATGTAGGCCAGACCAGATTAGGACAACTGATTTTCTCCTTTAAAGGACATTGATGAATCAGATGGGCTTTTGCCACAATTGATGATGATTTCATTGCCACCATGACAGAGAGTGGATTTATATTCTAGACGTTGAGTGAGATTCAAATGCACATCCCTAGTTTTGGATTTGTAAACTGGTGATATTACCACGATGCCACTATTTCCTCGAACTCTGATTCTAATTCTGTAGGTAGGAATTGCTTGGACTTGATTCCACGGATCAGTTCTACTGTTCAGAAGATGCCTCCTAAGGATATAAAAAATTGTTGATTTTTAACATGCTATGTCAAACCAGCAATAGGCTATTCAGCTCTGTAAACATTTTCCCAATTCAGATCATGTCTAATCTGTACCTCCACTTTACATGTTCTCTATCAACCTGTCCTGAACTATTATTTCAGACTTCTGGAGCAGGTGGGACATAAATCCAGATCTACTGGTCCAGAGGTAGGGACACTACCATTGCATCACAAGAGCTCTATCCCCACTTCATTATCACCTTTGACTCCATATCACTTTATACAAGCAGTGAACATCTGCCAATCACAGTCTTTGAAAACACAGGCATCCATCAGTAACCATATTTTTGGGAGAGAGTTGCTGATTTCCAGTAATCCTTGAGAAGAGATGCTATATGATCTTGCCCCTGAATTGTTGTTGTTCTCTCGGCCTAAGTTCCCTCACCAGAGGAACTATTCTCTTTTGAATGTTTTAACACTTGATCAGATTTCCCCCTCAATCTTTTAAAGCTAACAGAGTACAACTCAGATTATACAACCTGTCTGTCTAATGTCAATTTATGATTTTTAAGCAATTCAATCTTTTAAGATGAAATAAAAGCTGGACTGCTTGAGTACCATACCATTGAAGTGGTAAATTTGATAATGTATTTATATACGTAGCAGGAAGATGCTGTATATTTTGATCATGAAGAGGACATGGAGCCTGTCAGATCTTTAGGCTTAGATTAGTAAAGGGTTAAGGCAGTTGTTCCCTTTCTGATGTTGGGGTAGTTTCATGGACCAGCGAACGGGAAATTCTTCCCCTCAGTCACATTCCTTCTCATTAACTGACAGGTCATTAGGAGGTCAGGTTGTGCTCCTGAAAATGAATTGAGAATGGCTCTTCTCTCCATATAGATCCCTATGAGACTCCTGGCTTCTAAGAATAGGTTGGGTGCATGACTGCTCCACACTGGGAACAGGGCCTCATTAATGACCCCTTCAGCCTCATGGTTTGATTTTGAAATGTAATTAACAGTTCAGCGAAACATAGAGTACCCAATAAATGCAGAGAATGCTGGAGAAACTCAGCAAGTCTGGCAACATCCGTGGAGAGAGAAACAGGGTTAACGTTTTGAGTCTGGTATGACTTCTTAAGGACAGAAGAACATATGCGAATCATTAACAACATTTCTCAGATGCTGTTAGTTCTGCTGAGTTTCTCTAGCGTTCTCTGTGTTTGTTTCAGACTTCCAGCACCTGCATTATTTTGCTTCTATGGCAAATCTGGCAAATGTGTAGAATGAGCCACCTTGTGGAGAGGTCAAGGTAATTGGTGTACAATGTATTTAAAGGGAGGCTAAGTAAATTAATGAGGGACAAAGCACGAGAAGGAAATGCTGATAAAATGAGAGGAGGCTTTTGTGAAGCACAAACATAAAGCCTAGTTTGGACTGAATAGCCTATTTGATTGTGATGTAAACTCAATGTCAAGGAGTGGTGACAAGATGAAGCATTTGGAGTTCATGCTGAGAAAAACTTTGAATGTAGGATTGGTTATTGTGACTGTTTATGATTCAATGAGATGTGGGCCTAAATTCCATCATTACCTCAAAGTAAATTTAAAATTTAAAAAAAGGCTACAGTTATCTCATACTCTGAATAAAACCTGAGATTACATTGAGACTATATTGAGGTAGGATTGATATCTCTGACATCCAAGCTGACTGACCTGGACTAGAGTGATTTGTGATGTAGAAACTTGCTCAATGTTAATTCACAAAAATACATTTCTGTAATTATCTTAATAAATTCTGACTCATCTTTGGTTCCCAGATTTTGGAACCATTCGCTTTGAGAAAGCAGCTTTGCCCTCTCTCCAGAGTGTTACTGTTGCAATTGAGGGGCAGTTTCGGTGCATCTCACCTCTTATTTCCCTCAGCAGCCTCTAAGTTTGTCTCCTGTTCATTCTGACGCAGAGTTCAGATCTGTAAATGAGATAATGAAGTTTGTGTATGTTGTCCCAACATGAGAATTTTTGAATTTAGTTCAGGGAGCATATGGCAGTCTTGGAATTACTGATGGTGTAAAATGTTTCAATGTTTTGGCTTGTTAAGATTTTAGCAGTAATTTTATATTGCTCAGTCACTGATTATCTAGTAGCAGGCTACTCCTAGGTGGGTAAAGGAAATGATTCAGTGTGTTCTGACGAGGTAAAACATTCCTGTTGACTCATGGCAATTCCTGGCCTATGACTGATCAAGATGGAGGAAATTCATTTAGGATGGCACTGAACAGGTCGAGAGACTTCATCAGGGAAGTGAAAATGTCTAAACACCCCACCTACTCAACCTTTCAAATACCCTGCAAGGCATGTGGCACAATCTGCCAATTGCACATTGGACTTGCCCACCATCTCAGAACCCAGTTGAAAGGGAGTGGAACCAAGCCACCCTTTGTGGAAAGAATATTTTCTCTTATGAAGGAATCTAGAGCTGAGCTCACTGTTTTAAAATACAGGGTTGCCCATTTATGACAGAGGAGATTTTGTTCTCACAGAGGATGGTGAGTTTTTGGAACTCTGCTCCTCAAAAGGCAGTGAAACTGGAGTCCTTGAATAATTTTAAAGCAGAGATAGATAGACTTGAATAAGCAAGGTGTTGGTTGGGAATATGAAGTAATTAAATCAGCCATGATTTTACAGAATGGGGTTGGCAGTGACCAACTTCTGCTCCTATTTTGTATCTTCATAAGATCCTGAAGAACTGCTTAAAGATGATGGATGCAGATGCTGGAGTCAGAGATAACATAGTGTGGAGCTGGAGGAACACAGCAGGCTAGTCATCATCATCAGAGGAGGAAAACTGATGTTTCGGATTGGGACCCTTCTTCAGAAAAAGTGGCCTAACTAATTTACACCTGTGTTTACCTTCTCACATCCATCTCTTACAACTTCTTATCTAACTGTATCAAAAATGCTGCAATTCCTTTCTCCTGGTTGTCTGCAGTTTCACTTGGGAAGTCGAATTGAAGGTCTGGTTCCTAGGGATCGGTGTAACGCCATGGATGATTGATCTTCTTAAGATCAGAGGACTAAAGACCTTGAGGACTGTGGTATCTATTCAAATATACAGTGATGCACTTTGGGATGCCCTGTGATTGTGAAAGGCACTATATAGATATAAGTCCTTTCTGTCTGCTCACTTCCATTCCTGCAATGGCCTTGCTATTTCTAAAGTATGAATTTATGTTATTAGATTTAATATCACTGGTATGGTGGTAAGAGTGCATTTAACAGTTTGAAACTGAGTTTAACATGCCAATTGTCAACCTTTGTGGGATTAACTGATCTCATCTGAGATGGCAGTGTGGGTTAACACAATTAGCGTTAGTACCCCAGAGATGGGAAGCAGGATTGGGGATATCCGACCAGGGCAGTGGCCACATGGGACCTCTGTATTGGTGAGTTTTGAGGGACGTGGGGAGAACAGGGTAAGGTGTGCCTGTAACCCCTTCCATGGCCGAGCAAGGTGGCTGACAAATGGTATTGAGGCTGCTAGGTGAAGTTAAAGGTAACTGAGGCCTACAACCAGTGAGAGTTAAGGCGGTGACAAATTGGGTTCCAAGAAAGGAGTAGAATGAGGCCATTCATTGATGGTTGCTATACCTGCACTCCTTTCTGTACCCAGTTCTTAGGAGTGCGCTGCTTTCACAGTGCTTACGGTATAATACACTTCATTCTTTAAGCTCCCTTGTGGTGGCCTTTGAATAAATGGCGCTGTGTTTTATTTCGCTGTAGCAAGTGGAAGTTCTGTCATTGCTTCTTCCTATTGTGGGGCACCGAATGCGCTGATAAGCACCCAGCGTGCGGTCAAACAGCTGGAGAACAAAGGCATAAATACAGCCAGTGTCCGATGGAAGGAAGTGAGCGTGCAGCTGCAGGATACATCTGGCCTGCAGTTCCCGTTGTTAAAGAGGAAGACAGATTCTCCGCTCACTCTAACTTCCCTGGTTAAAGGTTGCAAGTGAACAAAACTATTGGACCAAACTCGATAATGTCATCCAGAGTATCAGGAATGTAATCAGAGCCCCAGGACACGGCTGAGGAAATGTTACCCTCAACAACTCAAAAGGAACATTTACTTCGAGAAGCACGTGCAAAAATCCAAACGAGAGGGTTGCAGACGTCCCACATGAGGTAGATCAAGTTGTGAAAATGCCATTTCAGCTCACATGAAGTCACGAACTAGCATTTTCCCAACGGAAGCTCTCCTTCCTCCGAAAAGAACTGACAAAAAATATTTTATCGGTTCCTCAGATATGTGCCACAGCTCTGGTTCCATGAATTTTACACAGCAAAATCCCACAAACTATAATTCCGGCTCTGACCATAGACGGAGAGAGGAAACGGAAACTGAGACCGCCGGCAGCCAGAGCGTTCTATCCAATTAAACTAATGTTTGAGTAATCCTGCTTCATTAAGGGTGGTAGCTGTAAGGAAATATTTTCTTTATTGGCTGGGGCCTTGATGGATTCCCCAGCTTAGCACTGGGAATTGGGGTGGATCCCTCAACTTCGCATTGGGGTGGATAACTCAATTTATCATCGGGACGTGGGATGGATCTCCCAGCTAGAACTAGGGTTTTGCTGTGCTAGGTACTGGCACAAGGCAGAACAATGGGATACATGCTGGTGCAAAAACTAAAGAACAAAATGGAAGTGCATAAAGATTTACACAAAAAAATCATATTTGGTATTATATGTGACATTGCCTTGGGTTGTTTTTAAGTGCATACACTAGTGATTGCATCATGGATTAAATATATAATATCATCTGTGATTCACTGTGCAGCACTTTTACCTCTGAGGCAGAAGGTTGTGGGTTTAAGTCTTAAGCAGAGAATCTAGCCTGCCCCTTTTTGGAGATGGTCAGTGCTCGCCACTCGTGTGGCGTGAATACTATTTTCCATTTATTGCCCAATTATTGTACAGGCTTGCTACTTGCTACTACAGACATAGATTGCTTCAGTATCTGAGGAGTTGTGAATAGTGCTGAACATTGTTCAATCATCAATGAACAATCCCACTTTTGATCTTTCATGGGGGAAGGTCATTGATGAAATAGCTGAAGGTGGTTGGGCCTAGGACATTAGGAACTCCTGAAGCTGAGATCACTGACCACCAAACCCACAACCATCTTCCTTTGTGCTAGGTATGACTCCAACCAGCAGAGAGATTTACAGCAATTCCCATTGATTCCAGTTTTGCTAGTGTTCTTTGATGCCTTACTTGATCAATGCTGCCTTAAAGGCAGTCACCTTCACTTCTGAGTGGCCCTGAAAGAACTCAAACCGAGTGTCAGTGAGAGGTTAGTGTTGAGGAAGTGCCACCATAATTAAGGATGAGCACACTTGTGGAGCTACTTGTTTACTTGTTCAGAACCATTCATGACACAATGCGGCAGTACTGCATAGCTTAGATCTGATCCCTTACTTAGCCCTGTTGATTGTATGCTGCTTAGGTAGCTTGGCACACAAGTGGTCCTGTGTTGTAGCTTCAGTGGATTAGCATCTAATTTTTAGGTAAGCCTGGTTCTGCTCCTGGTATGCCCTCCTGAGTCAATCTTAGTGATGGCCAATGAAGTCCCCTATTCAGAGTGCACCCTGCGATCGTGCCCCTCTGTCACCAAGTAGAACAACCCAAAGGATGTTATTAAGGCATCTTAACAAGGAGGCTAATTAACTGGAAATTCCACAGGAGGCTAACCTCAGAACAAAAGGGTGTATTGTCACATAGTGGCAGCTTCAACTGGGGAAATTTGTTTGGGTAGAAACACTAAGATACTTTTTAAAACAAAAAATTGTCTTTTCTGTTTAAATAGTCTTTGTTTTCCTCATAACCCCTCAATGACTCCTACGCATCAATGTGTTTTTTTATTTCTTGTCCTAGGATAGCTCCCCCTTCTGGGTTCTGCCTGCATTACATCTTTCACAATGATGAATTTTCAATTTTTCTAATTTATAACAGTCTGAGTTTACATGGCATCTTATCCAGGCTAAATCACTGAGTAAATAAGTTCAAATCCCAACATGTCAGTTGATGGAGTTTAAATTCAAATGGAGAAAATCTGAAATTCTAATCAAGTCTTAGTGATAGATTTTACAGCATTTGATGATATAGTGACTATCTGCCTTTTTAGGGAAGAAAATCTGCCATCCTTACCTGGACTGGTCTACAAGAGACTGCAGACCCACATCAAAGTGGTTTAACTCTTAACTGACCTCTGAAATGGATTGGCAAGCTGCTTGTGGGTAATTAGAGATAGACAACAAGTACTCCCCTTGCCAGCATGTCCATATCTCATCAATGAAAAAACAAGGACATAGTGGGTAGATGATCAAAAGCTTGTTCAAGGAGATAGGTTTAAGGTGTCTTGAAGGAAAGAAGAGATACGGAGGTTTGAGGATATCACATGTACTGAGACCATTTCTGTGGCTTATCAGCAGAAAAAGCAAAATCGTTTCAAGATATTTTCAAATCAAACAGATCAAGAGACATTACATTGTTGAGGTGCTGGTATTGGACTGGGGTGGACAAGGTCAGAAATCAGACAACACCAGATTATAGCTCAACAAGTTTATTTGAAATAACAAGTTTTCGGAGCATAGCCCCTTAATCAGGTGAAGTGAGAGAGAAGCACACAGACACAGAATTTACAGGCAGAGAGGTCAAGTGCAGAGAGATCAAAATATTGGGGCGGCACAGTGGCTCAGTGGTTAGCACTGCTGCCTCACAGTGCCAGGGACTGGGTTCAATTCCACCCTCTGTGTGGAGTTTGCACATTCTCCCCATGTCTGCGTGGGTTTCCTCCGGGAGCTCCAGTTTCCTCCCACAGTCCAAAGATGTGCAGGTTAGGTGGATCGGCCATGCTAAATTGCCCATAGTGTTCAGGGATGTGTAGATTAGGTGGGTTATAAGGGGGTGCGTCTGGGTGGGATGCGCTGAGGGTCGGTGTGGACTTGTTGGGCCGAAGAGCCTGTTTCCACACTGTAGGGATTCTATGATCTATGATCATACAAATGGCACGAGTGGAGTGTTGAATAATAAGTCTCTCAGGTGAACAAATGTGTCAGACAGTGTGAGTAAAGTGTCGACAGCTGAATAACAAGTGAAAGGATGACCTGATTAAATGAGGCAGAGAGATAATTACAAAAAACTAAAAATAGGGTGGTGCTGGAGACAAACCAAATGACTGGAATAACATGTTAGGTATAAGAGTTGCATGCCGTGGGTCTAACCAAAGTAGTAAATAATCTAAAACTGTATAAACTAATTAACTTAGAGATATAACAATTTATCCAGGTGATGGTGTCAAAACAGGACAGTAAGGAAGATTTTACAGATACAGAACAGAGTGGTGGGATCACATGTAGCATGACATGAACCCAAGATCATGGTTGCGGCTGTCTTCATGGGTAGGGAACCTGGCTATAGTTTCTGCTGGGCGATTCTGCGATGTTGGGTATCTTGAAGGCCACCTTGGAGGATGTTTGCCCGAAGATTGGAGGCTGAATGTCAAAACAGGACAGTAAGGAAGACTTTACAGATACAGAACAATGTGGTGGGATCACATGTAGCACGACGTAAACACAAGAATACCGTTGAGGCTGTCTTTATGGGTAAGGAACTTGGCTATCAGTTGCACCATGAAAAAAATGCCACACAGGAATGTTCCCTCTCAGTTGGGGAACACTTCTGCAGTCAAGGACTTTAAGCCTCTGATCTTTGGGTAAGCGATCTCCAAGATATGCAACAACACAGAATTGCTGAGCAGAAACTGATAGCCAAGCTCTGTACCCATGAAGACGGCCTCAACTGTGATCTTGGGTTCATGTCACGCTACATGTGACCCCACCACACTGTTCTCTATCTGTAAAATCTTCCTGCTGTGTTCATCCAGCCCCACGCTTGTTATCTCGGATTCTCCAGCATCTGCAGTACCTTTTATCTCTTATCTATGTTATTCTGGTCATTTGGTTTGTCTCTAGCATCACCTTATTTCTAATTTTTTGTAATTATGTCTCTGCCTTGTTGAATTGGATTATAGGTCATCCCTTCACTTGTTATTCAGCTGTTGACACTTCACTCTCACCATCTGACATATTTGTTCACCTGCAGAGACTTATTATTCGACACTCCACTCACACCATTTGTATGATCTTTTGATCTCTTTGCCCTTGATCTCTCTGCCTCTAAATTCTGTGTCTGTTCACTTCTGTCTCATTTCACCCGATGAAGGGGCTATGCTGTGAAACCTTGTTAGTTCAAATAAACCTGTTGGACTATAACCTGGTGTTGTTTGATTTCCGATGAAGAGATTTTATGACATGCCTCTGGAGCAAGTAGGATTTGTACCTGGACATCCTGGCTTAGAGATAGAGTCATTATCACTGTATCACAAGAGCTTTAACATTCTTTCAAGACGTCGATAGACAATTGATGACCATCTGACACCATTTCATTACAATCTGCTTTGCTGACCTTTTCTTGGAAATAGAACTATAGAATACAGGGACAGGTTAGTAAATATAGGCTTTTGTAACACTTGGGTGTGCCAATGCCAATACAAGGTTAGCTATATAAAAACGGAAAGAACTGTGAATGCTGTAAATCAGGAGCAAAAACAAAGTTGCTGTAAAAGCTCAGCAGGTCTGGCAGCATCTGTGAAGGGAAAAATAGAGTTTCTTTGAGTTGTTGCATCTTGTGGGCCTTGATGCCTGAAAGGTAGGTGTTCAGAGGAAGGGTCATGGGAGCCGAAACGTTAACTCTGTTTTTTCCTTCACAGATCCTGCCAGACCTGCTGAGTTTTTCCAGCGACTTTGTTTTTGCACAAGGTTAGCTATAATTGGTGCAGGCTACAAAATCAAGTTTATTTTTGGTCTGGAAATAATCATTGGCTTTTCCCAATAGCTGAACTGGTTAAATCAGTGAAAAGTTGAGCCATGTACAGTAGGTTAGAAAATCCACTGAGTTACAATTGTCTGAGAATTCAAGAACTCTGGAGTATTGTGCTCCTTCCCCCATTTTCATTACTTCCCACTATGTGACCATCAATTGTATAGGTCTTAGACTCTGGAATTTCCTCCCAAAACCTTCGCTCCATCCTTTTATGATTCTACTTAAAACTTACTCTTTGACTAAGATGTAGCTAACCTAGGCTTGCAATGAGTCTCAGTGTCTAACTTTACCTGAGAATGCTTCCACTAAATCATCTTGGGACATCTCAACAAAGAAGATTTAGTCCAGTGAGAAAGTTAGACATCTTGGGGAGGACACATCATCTGTGACTAAATATGGAAGAGAAGGATTGTATAAACTTGAAAGGATCAATGTACAATTCTACATAAAATTAGAATGGGCATATCAGAAGATTGAATGGATGGCTTTTTGAACCAGCAAAGAACGACGGGAATAATTAAAGATGGTGAAAATACAGTATGAGAGAAAGCTAGCTAGTAATATAGAAACAGATAGTATGAGTTTCTACAACAGTTAACTAGGCAAAGAGTAACTAAAGTTAGTATGATCCTCAAGGAAGTCCATGATTGAAAACAAACAAATGCTGGAGAACTTTTTTGTTCTGTTTTCAACGTGGAAGACTTAGAAAATATTCCAAATATACTTGAAAATCAATAGGTAAAAGACAGCAAGCAACTTAAAACAATCACCATCACAGGGAAAAGGTGCTGGAAAAACTATTGGACCTAAAGTTGGACAAGTTTCCAGATGGTTTACATCTTGGGGTCTTAAACAATCTAGCTGCAGAGTAAATAGAGATCCTGTCTCCGACAGGAAACTGACAGACACGGAAAAAGCCGTTCTCATCCGAGGACTGAACTACAACTACAGGGATGCCAACAAAACGGAATTCCTAGCTACACTGGAAGCCACACTCAAGACCAACAATATCAACGAAGAAACACAACAAATTATAAGTCCTGACAGTAACCAGAAGGAGTGAACTCAACACCCTCAACACACGGGAAAGACAAGCCCTGGACGGATTAAAGAAAGACAAGACAAAGAACCTGCATACAAAGGGCACATGACAGTGATAATTAATAAAAGGGACTACATCTCTGAAGCACAGGCACTGCTCGCCGATAAGAACATATACCGGCCAGTACAAACTGACTCGACACCGCAACTAGGCAACAAAATCCTCTACGCGCTACAAAGACTCAAACAAACAGGACAGATCAACAAAACAGACTTCTTAAGAATGAAACCCGAAGGAACCAACACACCCTGATTCTACGGCCTCCCTAAAGTGCACAAGCTGGAAGTCCCCCTCAGACCCTTAGACTCCCTACCAGGCACTCCATCGCACAGATTAGCCAAAGAACTACAAAGAAGACTCAGGCACCGAGTCAACAAGTCACCACCCCACTCTATCCACTCAGCCCAAGAAATCTTCAACTCCATCAAGGACAGAAAGATAAATGACGAAGAGACCATGATATCGTTTGATGTCACTGTCCTATTCACATCAATAGACATACCACTAGCTAGGGAAACAATGACAAAAACACTGCTTGAACAAGAGCAAGACCCCAGCGAAACCATCTCCAAAGACAACATGCTCAAACTATTGGACCTGTGCCTGACCACCCACTTCACTTTCAACGGCCAAACTTACTAGCATATCAACGGTACACCCGTGGGATCACCTATCTCTGGACTCATAGCAGAAGCAGTGATGCAAAGACTAGAAAGGACTGCCCTTCTGCAAATCCAACCAAAACTGTGGATATGCTACGTAGACGCCACCTTTGTCATCATTAAACGGACCAAATTAGGGGAGACACACAAACTTATACACAACACCCTCACCGGCATAAAATTCATCAGAGAGGAGGATGAGGGGAAGAACAAACAGCTCCCATTCCTGGACGTCATGGTAGAGTGCAAGACAAATGGGGAACTGCAAATGAAAGTACACCGAAAAGCCACACACACAGACCAGGTACTGAACTTCAACAGTAACTATCCCAGCACACACAAACGAAGCTGTGTGCGAACACTATTTAAAAGGGCAACAACACGCTGCAGCAAAGAACAAAACAACAAAGAAAATTACAGCACAGGAACAGGCCCTTCGGCCCTCCAAGCCTGCGCCGATCCAAATCCTCTATCTAAACCTGTCGCCTATTTTCCAAGGATCTGTATCCCTCTGCTCCCTGCCCATTCATGTATCTGTCTAGATACATCTTAAATGACGCTATTGTGCCCGCCTCTACCACCTTCGCTGGCAACGTGTTCCAGGCACCCACCACCCTCTGTGTAGAGAACTTTCCACACATATCTCCCTTAAACTTTTCCCCTCTCACCTTGAAATCGTGACCCCTAGTAATTGAGTCCCCCGGACTCTGGGGAAAAAGCTTCTTACTATCCACCCTGTCTAAACCTCTCATGATTTTGTAGATCTCAATCAGGTCCCCCCTCAACCTCTCTTCATAGCTAGCGCCCTCCATACCAGGCAACATCCTGGTGAACCTCCTCTACACCCTCTCCAAAGCATCCACATCCTTTTGGTAATGTGGTGACCAGAACTGTACGCAGTATTCCAAATGTGGTCGAACCAAAGTCCTATACAACTGTAACATGACCTGCCAACTCTTGTACTCAATACCCCGTCTGATGAATGAGAACATGCCGTATACCGTGTTCAGCAACACGGAACCACACCAAGATGAAGAAGAATACCTCTTCCAGGTTTTCAAGGATAATGGATATCCAAAGAATTGGGTCAGAAGATGCCTACACGAACAGCATCAGAAAGAAATTACACGCCCCGACACGCTCATCCCACTACCCTATATCACTCACCACAAGACTCCGACGACCGCTGGGCATCAGAGTGGCACACAAGCCCACGTCAACCCTACGATAACTGCTCACCCGAACCGAGGACCCACTCCCTGCCATGGATTGGATCAATGTCATCTACAAGATCCCCTGCAGAGACTGTGAGAAACACTACATCGGACAAACAGGAAGGAAACTAACAACAAGAGTACATGAACACCAACTGGCTACAAAACTCATCAATACTCACTCATCACAATCCACATGGACAAGGAGAACCACGACTTCGACTGGGACAACACCAAGATCCTGGGACAGGCTAGGCAGAGACAGGCACGAGAATTCCTAGAAGCATGCTATTAATAAACACATTGAATTCGACCCCATAAACATTCCACTACGAAGGAAACCTGAAAGTGAGGCAATCCATCTCAATGGACTCCAGAGTTTAAAAACCAGGCAGGAAAACACACCGACGTTTCATCGGAGGCTGCACTGAGGATGTTACCAAGCATGGTAATGAAACGTCTGCAAAACAAGAAACCAGCTTGGCGAGCCAACCAACTTCAACAACCTCAAGAGACATTTATTATAATCTTCCAAAGTTTCTTACGTACTGGAAGAACTGTTGTGGATTGGAAATTAGTAATTGTAACATATTTGTTCAAGAAAGCAGAAAACTAAAGGCCAGTTAATCTAACGTGTGTTATACAGAGATAGTAGGAACTGCAGATGCTGGAGAATCCGAGATAACAAGGTGTAAAGCTGGATGAACACAGCAGGCCAAGCAGCATCAGAGGAGCAGGAAAGCTGACGTTTCGGCCTAGACCCTTCTTCAGACAGAAATTGCCAGAATCCATTAAGGAAGTTATAGCAGGATATTTAGAAAATAATAATGGAATCAGGCATAGCCAAATAATTTTCTGAAAGGAAACTTGCATTTAACTAATTTATTTGTGTTTTGTGAGCAAGTACAAGCAATGTGGACAAAGGGAAAATTGTAGACATAATGATTTACAAAAGGCATTTGATAAGGGCTAAATCAAACATAACTTCACAAGATGGAAGTATGGTGAAGGCAGGTTCAAATGGGTCAGTTGAGGGCTTTAATGTTTATTTGGTTAGAAATGGCGTGTAAGGGGAACAGCAGAAGATTGGCACTAGGGAACGATGCTCATTTAAAGAGGTGGTGCAGGCACAATGGGCCAAATGGCCTTCTCCTGCACAGTAACAACTCTGTTATTCTGTGAAAATGTGAGCACTTGATGTAGGGGATAATATTAGCATGGATAAAGGAGTGATTAGCCAGCAGGAAGCAGACAATGAGGATAAACTGATCCATTTCAGATTGATAAGCTGTAACTTGTGGAAGCTGGGGCCTCAACTATTTACAGAGGTCCCTGATTTATGCATGTCCAACTTAATGAATGCTAGTACTTATGAATGTGATCCCATACAAAAGTGTAACGTTGAACACCCGACAAATGAACATTTGCTGTTCTTACAAATGGCTGCTTTGCGTTGTCCTGCATTGTATTCCAATTCATTTACAAACTAACTTGCAAACGGACTCCAGAACAGAACCCGTACGCAACCCAAGGACTGCCTGACAATCTAAATTAACAAACTGGATGAAAGGAAAGAATGTATAGTTGCTAAATTCACTGTTGACACCAAAATAAGTAGAAAAGTACGTTATCACGTGGTAGTAAAGCCTCTGCAAAAGGAAAATAGATATGTTAAGTGAATGAGTCTTAAGCCCTTTGTTCCTATGTGACCCCTTGGGACAAGCCTCCTGCCTTCACATGAATGGGGAGGAATTTTGACCAGAAAATGAAGGAATGAAATACTTTCATGTATTTTTCTATTTTTGGCACTATGTTATGAATTAAATAGCTGCTGGAAAATGTTTTGATTGTGTCCTGATGGGAAACAGTGCAAGGCCTCACATTTCTGGCAGGTATCCTCTAAGACAAACATGAGCTTGTATCTGGCATCCGACAATATTTATGAGGTGTTTGGCAGGGATATTCTATGGGGTTATGTTGTAAGTGGTGAAGTAAATAATATGAGTTTGCAGTGTAATAAATTCCTGTATGTTCACGCATTCATCAGTTTGATACCATGGAGTACATCGGACAGAAGGAGACCATATAGCCCATCTTGAATGTTGTGGCGGCTTGAGGTAACCATCCAATTAGTCCTACTCCATCATTCTTTCCTCACAGCTGTACAATTTTTCTATTTTCAAAATTATTACTCAACCTGTTTTCATAGCTTATTCAGGCAGTTTCATTCCCGTACATAACAATTTGCTGCTTTCAAAAAAAAAACTCTTCATTTTACCTCCAGTCCTTTTGGCAATAATTATAAATCTGTATCCTCTGATCACCCACCCTTCTGCTATTGGAAAAGATTTGTCCTCTTTTACTCTATTGCAAGAGAGATGGAATATGAAAGTAGAGGTGTTTGTCTACAGTTGTAAAGAGTCTTGGTAAGACCACATTTAGAGTACTGGTTTTGGCCTCCTTAATTGAGAAAGGACATCAATGCTCTAGAAGCAATTTAAAGAAGGTACCCCCAACTTGATTCCTGTAATGAGAGTTAGTTTATGAGGAGAGGTTGGATAATTTGGCCCTGTATACATTGGACTTTAGAAGTATGGGGGGCAATCTCATTGAAAAATGTAATATCCTGAGGGTACTTGACAAGATAGATGCTGAAAAAATGTTTCCCCTTGTGGGATAGACTAGAACTTGGAAACGCAGTTTAAAAACAAAGGGTGCCCTTTTTAAAATGGAGATGAGGAGAATAATTTTCTTTGAGGGTCATATGTCTGTTGAACTCTTCCTAGACAGCAGTGAGGCAAGGTCCTTACACAGTTTTAAGACTGAGTTAGAATCTTGACTAACAAGGGAGTCAGTGGGAGTAGGGGATAGACAGAAAAGTGGAATTAAGGATACAGTCAGATCAACTATGGTGGGGCAGGGTTGGGGGGTGCTGAATGGCCTCCTCCTGTTCCTAATTCATATTTTCGTTTGTTCTACTCCATCAAAATCCTTCATAATTTGGAAAGCCTGTACTCAAAGGAGAACAATCCTAGCTTCCCTATTCTTTCTCTGTAACTGATATCCTCATCCACTTTGTATCACTCTGATAAATCCCCTTTGTACCCTCCCTTAGGACACTAGAATCATAGCTGTCCTTTTGGCTAGAAGAAACCGATGGTAACCATGACAAATAATCTTGTTGACTTTTAACTCCCTTCTCTAAGGTCACTTGTAGTGTCAATAAGGGGAGCAGGCAAGAAGTTGAATTAAGGCCATAATCAGATCAGCCATGATTTATCGAATGACAGATTAGGCTCAGTGGGCCAAATTACCACCACCTATTTATTACAATTTCAAGGAGACATTAAACAAAGGTTCTAAATACTGTTTGGGTGACATAAAGCATCTAATGGCAATGCAGATATTCCCTCAATGCCTAGACCAACATTCTCCCCTTAACCATCGCCTACTAAATTGATCACACATACAGTACAGAAGGAGGGCATTAGGCCACGCTAAAATCTTTGACTTGAGCAATATAGATGAATCAAATCTCCTTTTCCTTTGCAATATAGTAATATTATGACATTGCTATCCCAATGCATAAAGGATGTAATAAATAGGAGCAGCAATACTCTATATTGGACTATATGAATCAAGCCTCCTGTTGCAAAGCTCAAATCAGAATGTCTTTTCTTAGAAGTGATTCCTCAATTAGGCATACCTGCTGAATAATCCCAAGTGCACTAAGAGGTAAGGTCGCTATAGTCTTTCCATAGGGCTTGTCTCTCATCAGAGAGAGGCAACTGGTGGTGGTTTAACCTGAGGGTCGCTACATCTCTGGCCAGGGGAGAGGTTGTGAAGCTGAGGTCGGCCCTTATGGTAACCTCAGCCGATGCAGGAATTGAACCTTTGCTATTGGCATCACGTTGTATTACGTGCCAGCCATTTAGCCAACTTTAGCTACACTAACAACCAATTTTAGCTAGTTACTTCAGCTTGTAATATAACTCATTTGCATTGCTAGAAGCAACATACATGATAACTCATTCTTCTTATGTATTTTTTTTAAATGATACAGCAGCTTGGGAACCTAGAGTTCCTCATTGCTTTCTCCATGGCGATGGTGATGCCTTAGCCAATCAGTGCTGACTTGCTAATATTAAATACCTGTAGTATAAACTGTTGTGATTGTTTGACATTTGGCTTTCTTGCAGTTTTCCCGAGGAGTGTAAGGTAAAAGGCTTCAGCAAATAAATTGCATGTAATTTTTACAAGTTTGCACCTTCTCCCCGTGTCTGTGTGGGTTAGGTGGATTGGCCATGCTAATTTGCCTGTAGTATCCAGGATGTGTAGGCTAGGTGGATTAGCCATGGTAAATGCAGGGTTAGACGGATAGAGTAGTGATTTGGGTGGGATGCCTTTCAGAGGGTTGGTGCAGACTCGATGGGTCAAATGGCCTCTTTCTGCATTGTAGGAATTCTGTGATTCTAATTTTAGGTATTGTTTGAAGGACGTTACCACTCACTAATTACTAAAATGACATATCAGCTTGGATGAAGTGGTCACCTTTAGAGTGGGGCTTGAATTCACAACTTTCTGTCTCAAATCCCCAAATGCTCTACCAACTGAGTCAAGTTGGGATTCTCAACTTGACTAAATTCATACTCTGGCCTCATGTTCAGCACTGATGGTTCAATGGGTCAGTCGCCTGTTCCTAAAGTAGAGATTTAAATGAGATTTGGAATCTTACGTAAAATTTAAAGAGATTATGTGGTGAATGTACCAGCAGGTATTTGCCTCTTGCAGATATCTGCCAAGGAATCAAAGGCTGATAATGGAGAATTGAAGGGAATGCACTTGCCATTGTGCTTGGGCGATGAGTGACACATTGACCCAGGGCATTAGAGGCATCAAAAGGGCATTGAATGATTATTTGGATGAAATAGTGTGTAACAGTATGGGGGGGAGAAAAGCAGGAGATTGGAACGAGGTAAATTGCTCATTTGAAGACCTGTTGCAGGCATGATGAATTGAATGGTCTCCCTCTGCATCACAACAGTTCTGTGATTTTGTGATAGCATTCATCAAACGGGCCTTTAAAACTTAAACCTTTAAGATGTTGCATTTACAACTTCCATGTTCGTAGTTTGACCATGTAAGATTGTAACTTCATCTCAACTGTAGATCAAGGTTAAAGGTCCATTCTCTACAATAAAGCTGAACTACAAAATCTATATAGTTTATGTGCAAGCTTTTAATCGTCTGGAAAGGTGAATAAAACTAATGTTTATATAGCTTCTTTCAGACCCACAGGAGGTACCAAAGCATTTTAAAGGCAGTTGAGTACTTTTGGAATTCACTCATTCAATGTAAGAATTGTGACAGTGAAAGTCCCAGAAACAATAGCAAAATAAATGACCAAATAATTAGATTTTTGGTGCTAGTTGAAGGATAGGCTTTTTTTTTTTGCAAATATTTCCCCTCCTTAGAGTATGCTGTAAGTCCACCTGTGAAGGCAGATTTGAGCTTAGGTTGAACAGGGAAATTAGGGACAGGCAATGACAGCAGGCTCTGCCAGTGATCCTCTGACCTAAATTTAATTAAATTTAAATTTAAAAGGTTGACAACACCTCCAACTGTGCAGCGCTCTTTCAGTACTGCATGCAGCATCAGCCTAAATTATGTATTATGTGGTGTTGAACCCACAGCCTTCTCATTTTGAAGGATTCAGGGTTGTACATGGTGCCATATAAATGCAAGGTCTTTGTTTCCTTCTGTTTGCACACTTGATTTGGATTGACAATCCAGAATAATGAAAGAAACTAGTGCAGAAACCTGAGACACATCACTCAGCCGTGGAATCAGGGACCCAGAGTAACATTCTGGAGACTTGGGTTCAAATTTCACCAGGGCAACTGTTAAGACTTTAAAATTCAATTATTAAAAGTTTGGAACATTTAGTTAGTGTCAGTTATAGTGACCATGGAAAATTAATGATCATTGATTGGAAAAACAATTTGGTAAGCTAATATTCTTTAGGGTAGGAAAATGGCCATCTTCACTTAGCTTACACGTGACTCCAGACCCACAACAATGCGGTTGATTCTGAAATGGTCTAGCAAGCCACTCTGTTTAGGGGCAATCAGGGATGATCAACAAATGCTGGCCTTGCCAGTGATGTCCCAATCTCTTGAAAGAAAGAATTTGGAAAAAAGATGCACTCTGTAGGTCATTATAGCATCTGAGAAACAGCTAATGTTTGGGGTGTAGATTTTTCATCAGATCTGTGAACACAGTAATAGGTGTAACTGCCAAAGAACTGGACAACAAACACCAGAAAGGTAGAAGCCCAAGATCAGGAATTCTGTAACAAAACAGTTCCTAGAGAAAGTAAGAAACAAAATGAAAGATGTGCTTAAAAAAGGTCTGGCAGATGTGGGGCTTCATGGGTTGGAAGATGAGAGATGAGTCACTAATTGCTTTCAGGAGATGAGAGTGATGGAGTGGGAATGAAGGCCAAGAAACGGCTGGAAGTCGCCAAGTGCCTGTCCACTAAAGAAAAACATTTCAGATGCATTGGAAAGTGGAGTCATCAGAGCAGATATCATTGAAATACTTTTGCAAATGAATTCCGTTGTAATATAATAGGGCTGCCAACATTGGCATAGCAATCTCCCATGAACAGGAATGAATAAATGGTCAGGCAAGCTATTGTAGTTGTTGTTTGGAGGATAAATATTGGTGAGGAGGGAGAAACACGTTAACTATTCTTCAAAATATTGCCATTTGACTCAGCAGATAGGGTCTTGGACTCATGTGACAATCAGCACTCAATAGCAGGATGAATACCAGGTTAGAATTAGAGGAATTGTTTTTGGAGGATTGTCATATTGGAGGAGATGTGGAGGCCAAAGAAGGAATTGGAGATGATATTGAAGATGGGATGTTGCTGGATCAGGGGAAATGTAAGTCAGTGACCATGGGGTGATGGGGGAGTGATTAGAATCTTAATTTATTAGAGTCTTGGAGGAACTTACATTTCTGGAGATTACAAGGTGGGAAAAAGACCAGGGAAGCATTGAAAAAGCTGAGTCCCAGAATAACATCATGCAGCAGTTGCACTGAGGCAGAGATGGGCATTGATACAGAGTTTGAAGCTAGCAGTTTTTGTGATGGAAAATGGCTGCCCACATTGGTAACCAGGGATACCAGCAATACCTGAGAATTGTGTCCCAGTATTAGCTAATTGCTTCAGGAGAAAAGGCAAGGATGTAAATCAGAGCATGTTGGATTGATTTACTGGTAATTGTTAATACATGGACTTGCTGTCCAGGACACAAGATTAATTGCAGCATTTTACCTCAAACCATTTCCTTTCCATAGACATCCTGCCATCTAGGTGATGCAGTCAGCCTTCTGATGTACTTCAGATTATATTGTATTTGTGGTCACATCTGGTATTATTCTAAGCAGCCCACAAGCTCCGACATGATGACAATCGGGTTTGTTGAATTTTGTACCGAAGATAAGTTCTTGTGAAGTGCCAATGACCTACAGTAACACTGACTCATTTCCAAGAAGATCAGGTCTTTGTCAAGATGTAGGTCTTGCAATGGAGATTGCAAGCACGTCTTGGAGTCTGTACATGTCTATATCCCAATTACATAACCAAAATACTAGTCATGCTTTCAATGTAAGGGTTTAAATTATATCTGAGGTTGTTTCAATTTAGTTTAAAGTACAAAGTCAGGTGAAGGATAGTAATGCTGATAATGAAGCGTTTAGTGAATACTGGTTAGTTTAGATAGGATTGATTTAGAGTCAAATTTCCTTGAATCCCCTTTTTGTAAAAATGGGAAATTAGAAGAATTTAACAGGTATTTTGCATTTGTTTTCATGTTAGAGGATGCAAGTAACAATTCAGCAGCAGTTATAAATCAGGAAGTGAAAAGGAGGAAGGCACATAGGGAAGTGGTACTGAGCAAACTGTTGGAGGCTGACAAGTGTCCAGGTCCTAATGGACTTCATCATAGGGTCTTTAAAGACGTGGCAACTGTGATAGTTGATGCATTGGTTTTAATTTTCCAAACCTTCCTTGATTTGGGCAAGATCCCATTAATTATAAGATGGTGAATGCTACTCCTTTATTCAACAAGGGAGAGAGACAGAACAAAATAAACTACAGGCCAGTTAGCTTAACATCTGTCATTAGGAAAATGTTAGTAACTATTATTAAAGACGTTACACCAAAATTTGTAGCATAGTAGACAGTGAAGAAGGTTTTCTAAATTTACAAAGGGATCTTGATCAAATGGGTAAATGGGCTGAAAAATGGCAGATGGAGTTCAATTTGGACAGAATGAACAGAAGCAGGACTTCTACAATTAATGGTAGGGCCTTGGGAGCTTTGTAGAACAAAGGGACCCTAAGGGTTCAGGTACATATTTTTGAACTTTGGCATCACATGTAGATAGAGTGGTTAAAAAGGCAATTAGTACACTTGCCTTCATTGCTCAAACCTTTGAGTATAGGAGTTGGGAAGTCATGTTGAGGTTGTACAAGAAATTGGTGAAGCCTCTTCTGGAGTACTGTGTCCAGTTCTGGTTGCCCTGTTATAGGAAGGATGGTATTGAACTAGAGAGGGTTCATAAGAGATTTACCAGGATGTTGCCGGGTTTGAAACGCTTGAGTTGTAAAGAAAAACTGGACAGGCATTTTCTGAGGAAGGGTCTTAACCCAAAACATGAACTTTCCTGCTCCTTTAGTGCTGCCTGACCTGCTGTGTTCCTCCAGCTGCACGCTGTATTACCTCTGACTCCAGCATCTGCAGTTATTACTGTCTCTGGATAGGCTGGGATGTTTTCCACTGGAGCATAGGAAGTTGAGAGGTGACCTTATGGCTTATATAATGATCATGGGCATAGATAGGGTCAATGGTTTGTGTCATTTCCCTAAGATGGAGGATTTCAAGACTAGGGGGCATATTTTTAAGGTAAGAGGAGAGAGATTTTAAAAAAGACATGAGAGGCAAATCTTTGGCACCGGGGGTGCTTCGTGTGTGGAATGAACTTGCTGACGAAGTGGTGGATGCAGGCCCAGTTAAAACAGTTAAAAAACACTTCAACAAGTACTTGAATAGGAAAGATTTGGAAGAATATGGGCCAGGATCAGTCAGATGGGACTGTTTAGTTTGGGATTATATTTGGCATGGACTGGTTGGACCAAAGGGTCTGTTTCTGTATGACTCTAAGACTCTAAGTTACAGCATAAGTTCAAAGTCATCAGGCAGAGTAAACATAGTTTTGTGAAAGGAAAATCATATGTAACCAATCTGTTTGAAGACATAAAATGTGCTGTGAATAAAGAGGTTCAGTGGATGAACAATACCAAAATGTTATATTGCAGAAACTAAAAGCCAATAATGTAGTGGGTAGTATGGATATAAACGTAGATACAAATTAAGAGCAGGAGTAATCTATTCAGCTCTTGAGCCTGCTCCCCATCCGATAAAATTGTGCTTGACCGGATTGCACCTCAAACTCACATTCCCACCTACCCCTGATAACCTCTTACTTAATGAGAATCTATCTATCTCTGCCTTAAGAATGTTCAAGGTTCTGCTTCCATCTCTTTTCAGGGAGAGAGTTCCAAAGACTCATGACCCTCAGAGAGGAAAAAAAATTCCTCATCTCTGCTTTAGATTCTCTGCTGAGTTGCCTCTTCTTGCTCATTGTTCGCATGTTCATATCTAAAAAGAAGGTGAGAACCCCCTAGCCATTGTGGATGTCATATTTTTCAGAACATGGCACAGATCATGCAACCAATTAACAGCAAAGGTAGGCATTACCTTTCCCCAGAGTTGATCTTTGGCACCTCTTTTTGTATGTGTCACAGATTCGTCCTGAGCCCATCCGTATAGGGCCCGGTCACTGAATAGAAAACGGGATAGAGTATATGGCTGACTCACTTTTCCTCAACTTGACTGTCCCTGGTGCTGAGGGCACAGATTGAAGTCTTTCTGATCTTTGTAATGCCCCTACAAGCTGTGGCTTCAGGGAGTTGAATGTTCATTGACTGCAGGGCAGTGGGAGGATGAGTCATTCAGTAAATGCATACCTGCATTTAATTGAGCACAGGTTTCACAGTAAACACTTCCTTCGATCGTGAAACATGTTCCAATGACGTGATCCTCACTTCCAGATGTAAAAACAACTCGCAGAACCTTTCATAACACACAATATGAAAAATAATTCTACAAAAACAGTAAAAAAAACCACTAGTTTAATGATGTTGTGGAATATGGCTGTTGCACTAAGGCCAGCACTTCAATTGTTCCTGAGTGGCTTGTGAGGCAGTAATGAGTCAACTACATTGCTGTGTTTCTGCAGTCACATGTAGGCAAGACTGGGTAAAGATGGCAGATTTTATCCTCCAAAGGGCATGGGATTTTACAACAGCCAATGATGATTGTCATGGTCACTTATTTATTTTAGATTTTACCAGTCGCCATGGTATGTTTCGATCCCTTGTCCTCATGGCATTGTTCAGGCCTCTGGATTATTGCTCTAGTGATAATATCATTATGTCACCATCTCTATTTATATCCAAGATTATATGTGCATATGTCAGGAGCTACAGTTCAGTTGGTTGTACTTTCTGTGTCATTGGATTGTGGGTTTAAGTCCCACTCTAGAGACATGAAGGTGCTGCACTGAAGGGGCCTGTGCTGCATGTGTGTAGCACTGATGGGGGTGCCGTTTTTGAATGGCAATCACACTTCCCAGACAGTAAAGAAAAGGCGAAATTTGGAAATGAACATACTGGTCAAACTGGAGTTTGTTTGAAGTATACCTGGGCAGACAGAACAGGAGGTTGTTTGCACATTTTCCTAGCTTTTCCTTTTCTGATCTCACCTTCGAGTCCAAAAGATCTTAAATGTGCTGCCTACACCTTTCTGTCTATATTCTCCTTTAAGTCAGTCCTTACAGCTGCTGATTTGACCAAGCTTTGTCTTTGTGTTCCAATCTCAATCTCATGTGAGATATTTTGGGACATTATAGCACCTTTAACCTTCTGTATAAATGGAATTATTGTTAGATTTCAGTCACTTTATCACCTGCTAGCACGAATGCATTTTGTGTGGAAGTACTATTCATTCATTCATATGTGTTCTGATTGAAAACGGGTTCTTGTCTCACTATATTTCATACTGCGTTGTTTTCTTGCCTCCTTGTCAGTGGTGGTTTGTTCTGAAGCTTTCATTCTGAAGGGCCGGGTGAGGAAGCAGATCCTGAGCCTACCTCTTCGACAGCAGGAATTGCATTGTTACACTGCACAACATACTAACCATCTGAGCTAGCCTGTCACCTAGACACACCCTGAAGGAAGGAAAGCAGAGGTAGTGGAGATAACAAAAAAGGACTGGATCAGTTGGAGATGGCTAAAGATTGATTATTAGACTCAGATAAAGGGCCAGAATTTAAAGGTGGAAAAAGCAACCAACAGAACCTAACTGATTGTAAAAAGGATGTTTATTAGACAAAGGGCTGTGACAAACCACAGCTGTGTTCAGTGTTCTGCAGTTGCTGGCTTCCTGTTGAGACACGTCTGGAGCTGTAAGGCTTGGGTTGCGAGAAGTGCTGAAAGAAATTACAGCCGTCAGTCATATATAACAGCACTATTAATGGAAAGGGACAGTCCCTGCATGGGCACTCCATCCAAATCATAGGCCAAAGCCTTTTCTTTTAGCAGGAATATGGAAGAGTGTACTTCGATGCACCTTGACCAATTTTTCCACTGTTATTTCGGTCTTTCCTGTCCCACAGCAGATTTGTGGGCCCAGCACAAATCTGGGCCTGCTGTAGGCATAAGGGACACAGGTTTAGTCACTTCATGGCCTCCTAGCACATGCACTGACCGCTGATAGTTCAGTGTGCTACTGTATTCTCCCAATGAGAAAGAGGTAAATCCTCCTGGGAAACTCTATCACATTCATAACATTATTCAAAGATTGGCCAGCAATTTCAGGGGAAGGAGTGATATGATGTGACTCCAGTACATGCTATTTGATTTACATTGCTTCAACATTTGACTTTCATAGATAGTTGCCCACAGTTGACTTCTCACTTAGATTCAAGATGCCACTAGCTTATCACATTTACTTACAATTAAGTTCGCTGCAAATATTAGGACTCATAATTAGCAGTGCAGGTCATCTACCCTAATGTCAGTTGGAAAGGAGGGAAGAAAAATGGAGAGTAGCAGGTGAACTCTCCTAACGATTTATTCTCCGCTGTTCGTGTTCGGTGCGGCTCAGTTGGTAGCTCATAGGGTGACAGAGCTTAGACTCAAGTCTCAGTCCAGCATACGCACAGAAAATCAAGGCTGACAATTGATTGCATGACTGAAGAAATGCTGCAGTTTCAGAAGTGCTGACTTTTGGATGTGATGTTAGACTCAGGTCTTGTCTGCCTGTTCTCAGGTATTGTTTTGAAATAGAGCAGTGTCCTGATAATATTCATAACTTAATCAGTATCACAAGAATCGATTATCTGGTATCACATTACTTGTTTGTGGGAGCTTGTTGTGTACAAATTAGCTGCAGTGTTTTCTACAACAGTAAGTACATTTCAAAGATGTTAGTATGGAGCATGTTCAGCCATTCAGCAGTTGCGATAGGTGCTAAATATATGTAAGCCTTTCTTACTTTTCTGTAAGAACAGATTAGGCCCCATTTCCTTTAGTTATTTTAACAGTGTAATTGTCATTCTTCAGAGCTAAGAGATTAATCAAATCTATATTTGAATTAGATTTCAGAGACTTCCTTTTGTATTTCTTTATAGATCAAATATCAGAAATAGAGCCAAAGTTACACTCCAACCATAAAGGTTCAGGTGTTTTAAATAAATGAAGTCAAGTCATTTGACAGTTTTACTGGAAACATTGGCTAAGGTCCCCGTTTATAAGGAGGAAAAAGTGACGTCATTTTGCTGAGAACAACTTTTAAAGGGATAAACAATTTATTTCAACATGCTCAAATCGTGATATACTAATAATGACAATGAATGCTGCAAAGACAGTTAGCTACTGAAAGTCTTTCGTTAGAGCCCTTCCTCAGAACTGGTGCAGTTTGGTCTAAGAAAGTGGAAACATCTTTTTGCCCCCTTCCTTTTGTGTTTTGCTAAGCCCCATGAGGGACATTGCCCTTAATCTCTGTGACGTCTGTTCTGGAAAATGGCCACACCCAAAATGTTCCTGTTTCATACATGCGAACTTCACTCTTCCCAGCTGGACTTGACACGGATTGACATTCACAGTGGAATGTCATCAGTGGGCAGTGATGGCGCACATACGATCATTGGCCTCACTGCAAGTATGGGTGAGAAGAAAGGCAGTGAATATTTAGCTAAACTTCAAACTCTGTATCATGGTGATAGATTGGGCAAGGGGGAGGTACAATGAGACCTGGGTATTCTTGACATCAGCACTGAGAGTATGCATGCAGGTGCAGCAGGTGGTGAAGAAGGCAAATGATATGATAGCCATCATAGCAAGAGAATTTGAGTATAGGAGCGGGGACATCTTGCTGAAATTGTACACCTGGAGTTTTGGGTGCATTTTTGATTTTTTTTTATCTGAGGAAGGATGATCTGTCAATTGGGAGAGTGCAACAAAGATTTACCAGACTGAATCTGGGGCTAGCAGATGCACGAAGAGAGACTAGATTGGACAGGAATATGTTCACCTGGGGTTTAGAAGAATGAAGGGGGGATTTCACAGAAACCTATACAATTCTAACAGGAATAATCAGTGTTTCAGGTGACCGGGTAGTCCAGAAAAGCTTAAGGATACTGGATAGGTTATTTGGGATTGAAATGAAGAGTGGTGAGTTTGTGGAATTCTCTGCCTCAGAAAGCAGTTAAGGCCATTGAATGTTATCAAGGAGGAATTGATAGGAAGGACAAAAGGGTGTGGGGACAAAGCAGGATCAGGATACTGAGTTGGATGATCAACCACGATCATAATGTATAGCGAAGAGATTTGAAGGGCTGAATGGCCAAATCCTGCTCCTATTTGCTACATTTATACATGTTCAAGTGACTTCAGTTCGAACAAATGTCTGAATCAGCTGTAGAATAGAGTTTGAGCACGATTAGGTTAAATTGTTTTATTTTTCAGATTTGAGAGCATCGGGGACAGGCATTTCAGCTACACAGTCATAGGAATAGGTTGAATGTGAAGGACCACTTTTCCCAGAGAGAAGTGAATCTGGGTAGGTACTGACTGTCTTAACAAGAAAACTGGGCCCATTCTTGAATGTGCCAAGATGGAATGATAAAGGAGAGCAATGGATTAACAAAAACATTCACAAGGTTAATGCGAGCTCCTGAATTGGTTTCAGTTACCTCAGACAGGTTGGTAATAGATTTTCCAAATGGTATTAAGCTTTATTGAGAGCTAGCAAGACCTGCAGATGCTGGAGTCAGAGACAACACAATATGGAGCTGGAGGAACACAGCAGGCCAGGCAGCATCAGACAAGCAGAAAAGTTGACTTTTCATGTTGGGACCCTTCCTCAGAAATGGGGAAGGGGAAGGGAGCTCAGAAATAAATAGAGAGGAGGGGTGGGGCTGGGCAAGGTAGGTGGGATGGTGTTAGGTGAATGGAGGTAGGGAGTGATGGGAATTGGTTAGTGGAATGGGAGGGGTGGATAGGTGGGAGAGATGATGAGAGATAAAAGGTACTGCAGATGCTGGAGAATCCGAGATAACAAGGCGTGGGGCTGGATGAACACAGCAGGCCAAGCAGCACCATAGGAGCAGGAAAGCTTGACGTTTCGGGCCTAGACCCTTCATCAGAAATGGGGGAGGGGAAGAGGGTTCTGAAATAAATAGGGAGAGAGGGGGAGGCGGATAGAGGATGGATAGAGGAGAGGATAGGTGGAGAGGAGGCAGACAAGTCGAAGAGGCGGGGATGGAGCCAGTAAAGGTGAGTGTAGGTGGGGGGGTAGGGAGGAGATAGGTCAAGGGGGCAGGATGAGGTTAGTAGATAGGAGATGGGGGTGGGGCTTGAGTTGGGAGGAGGGGATAGGTGAGAGGAAAAACAGGTTAGGGAGGTGGAGATGAGCTGGGCTGGACAGGATATGTCAGGTCAAGGAGGTGGGGATGAGACGGAGCATACAGAGGCTTTCCTAAATCAGTGAGACCAGGTGTGGACTCGGAGACTGTTGTTTTGTAGAGCATCTGCGTTCTGTATGTGACAAACGACAACACCTTCCAGTCGCTAACCATTTTAACTCCCCCTCCCACTCCCTGGGTGACATGTCTATGCTGGGCCTCCTCCAGTGTCACAATGACGCCACCTGCAAACTGGAGGAGCAACACATCATATTCCACCTCAGGAGCCTACACCCTGATATCCTAAACATGGAATTCACTAGTTTTAAAATCTCCCCCCTCCTTGGCCTCATCCCATGTCCAAACCTCCGTCTCAACCCTACCTCCTTGACCTGACACAAACTGGCCATCTTCTCTCCCACCCATCCGCCCCTTCCATCCCACTGACCAATCCCCACCACTGCCCACCTGCACTTACCTATCACCATCCTACCTACCTTCCCCAGTCTCACCCCTCCACTTTGTATTTATTTCCCAGCTCCCTTCCCCCTCTCCCTTCCCATTTCTGAAGTAGGGTGCCGACCTGAAACATCCACTTTCCTGCTCCTCTGATGCTGCCTGGCCGCTGTGTTCCCCTAACTCCATACTTGTTGTCCTTTATGGAGTCTTCTTTTTAGGTCTTTAATGTCACTTGAGAGGTCTGATTTAGGAAGGGTAGGATGATTTTTTGTTTTGCTTTTCTTGGAGTCAAACTTCACTGGCAAATCCATCTCTAATCCATCTTTCCCATCTCTAACCGCCCCGAGGAAGTGATCAGCCACTGCCTTGAATGGTCGCAGTCCATGAAATACGAATACACCCATGGTGCTTTTGAAGCATCTGAGTGTCTTGCTAGGGCATATGAGTTGTACAGTACAATGAATCTGAAGTCACATGTAGACCAGAGTGGGCAAGGACAGTAGATTTCCTTCCCTGAAGAGCATCAGTGGATCAGGTGGATTTTACTACAAAATAGTAGCTCTTTGTTCAGTACTATCGAGACTAGTTTTTAACTCCAAACCTCACAGAATTTGAGCTCTCCAGCTCTAAGGTAGGATTTAAATTCATAACTCTGGCATACCAGGATTACAAGTCCATTAAGTTACCATTATGCGAATATCTCTATCTGGTTGTACTGGTCCAGGCATCATGAGTATAGGGCAGGCTTGATGAACCACTTGGTCTACTCTTTTTCATGTGAGTGTTCTCAGATGGACACTCCGGGTTCCCATATTCATGGGTGGGTGGTCACTTGGGAAAGCTAATAGAAGATGATCATCCATTAGGAAGTGCATGACAAATGAAGCTGAGGCGGAGGCGGGGAGAAGTTGCCTATTGCACTGCCCATTCTGCCACACACCCTCAGAAAAGTTGAGGTGACTCCTTTACATAATTGCTCCATCAATTACTTCAGGAACGAATATAACAAATTGAACAAATAACAAATATTATCCTTATTTCATAGCAGTGTAATTCACTCCAAACAGGCCATTTGTCCCAACCAGTCCATGTCGATGTTTTACTTTTCATATGGGCACATAGTTGTAATCCTATTTGCCTATCATGTTCCTTCATTCAATGCAATTGTGAATTATGACGTAGTTTCTACTTTAACCACCAGCCCTTTAAATGACAGCCAAAGCCTTCCAATTCTTTGTTGAGTTTTCTTATTCTCTTCTATATTTAACATTTAATCTTGAGTCTATGGTTCCTTTTTCATGACCACTTTATCTACTGGGAACAGTCTGCTTCAGTTTACCCTACCTCTCCTTTCCATTTTCAAATCTTCTGTTTTGTCACTCAATGATCTATGATGTCCTAACAATAAAAGGCCCATTCATTTTTGTACCTCAGGCTGATGTACGAGGACAGCTGAATGGAATAAATAATCAATTAGATACGAACAGTTTGCTGACAAACAAATCATCAATAGCCTAGTTGAACAATTGATTCAACTGCTAAAGAAAATCAAAGTTCATTTTACTGATTGATTAAATGAATGCTCACTTGTACAAAATACAGATAAATAACTGAATTGGAAGAAAATTGATCGGTTCTTACATTTTGTTACAGCTCAGGTAGCTGAGCTGAAGAGTTAAAGTGCAGAAATAAAACAAACAACTGCAGATACTGGAGATCTGAAACAAAAACAGAAAGTGCTGGAGAAACTCCAGCAGGTCTGGCAGCATCTGCAGAGAGAGAAAGACTTAATGTTTTGAGTCCAGTGACCCTTGCTAACCCGTTGAGGTTCTCCAGCACTGATTTGGTTCCTAAAAATTGTCAATTAAAATTATAATGAAGAGTGAACTGAGAAGTTAGGAAATGATGAAGGGTGAAAACCTGAAACATTGACTGATGCTGCCTGACCTGCTGTGTTCCTCCAGCTCCACACTGTATTGATTCTGACTCCAGGATCTGCAGTTCTTGCTATCTCCCAGTAGGAAATGAACTTTAGTTCGTGAGAGACGATAGGGATCACTTTGTCTGTTCAAGAAAAACAGGTGCTTATGTAGTATGAGGGGGGGAATGCTCCCTATTAAGCATGGGGAAGGTCAGGACCCAGCCCTCCATGAACAGCCATAGCTGGGGTTTGAATCCATGTATTGCCCCATTCTGCACTACAATCTGGTCATCTAAGCTAACTAACTCCCAGCGCTGAGAGGCTGGGATTTTTTTTAACGTGAAAAATCCAAGTGGAGAATCATCTTTTCAAGGAAACTTACACTAGAGATCCTTCTAGAACTTCTATTTATCTAGTACCTTATGTGAACTTAAGATGTCTCAATGGTTATGAAGCACTTTGGATTACTTTCGCAGACCCAGTGGTCATGTAGAAAAATAAATATTGTGATCAATTTTCACACATCAAAATCCCACACAGTGTAGTGTGATGTTGTAGTGGTAATGTCACTGAATCAAAGCCACTGCTGTAGGTTGTGGGATCAAATCCCACCACAGGGAATTGAACTTTAGTATAAACCTAGTCTTAGTATCTGCATTAATTATATATAACAAAGGGAAACACAGGGGATGGAAATCTGCAATCCTTACCAGGTCTGGCCTAGTCATACTCCAGACCCACAGTAACATGGTTGATTCTTAACTGCCTTATTCAGTCTGTTCAAGGGCAATTAGGGATGGGCAACAAATAACTGGCCTTACTAGTGACGCATACATCCCATGAAAGAATAAAGGAAAACAAAACAGTTAAGCTTTCAATCTATAGAGGCATCAGAACCAAACTAACACTTTCCTTCAATATAATCAATATTTATAACTACAGGAAGTTGCAATACAAATGTCAGTTCTTATCAAATTGAATTTGATTTGCATTTGCTGCAAAAAGGAAGAATGACTGTGATGCATAATATTTGCCTTGTGCATTTATAAACAAATGACATTAAGTGGTGAAACTATAATATGAACAATTTAAAATTTCGGATGGTTTAAAAGATTTTTTTTACATTATTAATAACAGCCTGCATTAGTTAAGGAGCTTTTAGTGTAAAAAATGTACCTTATGGAAAATAGCCATATATGTGAGGGTGGGAAGGCAAACCAGAGGTTTAACCAAAGGTTAAAGGAGATTTCTGTTTTAAGAACAGGGCTGGTGAAAATGATTAGGAAAGGAATTTCAATGAATTATGCTTGGAAGGCTGGAGATTCTTCTGGAAGGAGAGTTTAGATGGAAGTGATTGTAAGATTTAAGGTATTTGCAGAAATATCTGGAGGTGGTGCAGGGGGAGAACAAGAAAGGTCAATGATTTAAAATTTAAGGAGGAGGAGCTGATGTGGACCGTTGGGGACAGGGAAGAGTGGGCCCTGATTTTGTAAAATTATATTTTTCTAATAATAAATTAAAGCAATATCATTATATCTATACTGAAATTGAAATAACTTTATAGTTAAAACTACTGGAAGCTGATAAACTAACAAAAAGAAATTTTAAAAATTGTAATCAAATCAAACACTGGCAGGATTAATGCAGTAATGTTCTGTAAAATTCACTTTTCAAGCCTAGTGCTTCATAGCAACCAGCAGTTTTGCTGGGAAGTTTGACTGACATAAACTCTTGAGCTGCTCATAGTCTATCCCACATCAAGTCTGACACTTCCCTCTACTAAGTGGCTTAACTTGGTTCCTTGATCTTAAATTTAAAATCCTTGTCCACTGTACGGCATCTCACATCTGTGACATTACTTCTAGTCGAGACTTTCTCCTGCAACCAGTTCCATCACAAGCAGGTTACGGTACATGGAATTGATAGTGGAATTATTATGTGACTACAGTGGTGAATTTGGACTCCTGGTCAGTCTGGGAGCCTGAAAATATTTGGGACTTGGGGGAAGGGGAAGGGAGATAGGCAGTAATGAAGACACAGGGTTATGGAATGATGGTAAGTCCAATATCTTCCTGCTTCCAAGGTGTATTGTCTGCAGTGGGCACCCTAGCAAATGGGCAGTCAACTGAGCCACTTAATGGCCCATTCAAGGATCAAGTATGACCCTGTAGGCTTCTTCTGTCTATATTTGAGAGTTTACAACATGTGTTCTGAAATTTGGGGTTGGGGTACCTTTTTGATGTATGCTCCAAAAAGTAAAATATTTTTATCAACCTGTACAGAGTTACTATCAAACAACTCTGGAGCAGGTAGGACTTGAATCCTGGCCTCCCAGTCCAGGGGTAGGGACACTGCACAAGAGGGCCCTAAAATCCAACTGTTTAATTCATGTCCTTCATGCCCTAATTTGGATGTCTTACAACTCCAGTCTGCATTGTGATTGTTCCTTTGTGATGTTTTGTTGGTGTTGCCTATATCCAAAGAACAAATGATACAAAAGAATGCGCATATGGACTTTCAAAAGGTGTATGACAATGTTAGAATATTAGATTGAAACGCATGTGACTTATAAGTACAGCAGCAGCGTGGATACAATGTTGGCTAAGAACAGTAGGTAGAGAGTTGCAGTGGACAATTGTAGGAAGAATGAAGGCCAGGCAATAGGCATCAACAAGTCCCATTTTAAAGGGGGGTGGTGAACGGCGAGAGACCTCGTGTTGCTATATGTACAAAAACTGTTGAAGGTGACAGGACAGCTTAAGAAAGCTGCTTAAAAAGATGCAGGATCCTTGACTTCATTTATAAAAGGCATAGAGTATAAATGCATGGAAGATGTATTAAACCCTTAAAAAACACTGACTAGACCTGGAACATGTTCAGTTCCAGGTACTGCAATTCAGGCAGGATGTGCAACCTTAGGGAGGCTGCAGAGGGAGATTTATCAGAAGCTATTAGAGAGGAGGGGTTTGGGTTTTGTGGAGCAACTGGAGAGGCTGGAGTTATTCTGCCTGGAGCAGATAAAGTGAAGAGGAGATTTGATAAAGGTGTTCAAGATATGAATGGTTTCAATAGAGCATGTAGGAACATAGGAACAGGAGGAGGACATTGAGCTTGCCCCTCCATTCAATTAGATCATAGTTGATCATCTCCTCACTGCTGCTTTCTTGCACAATTTCTATAATCCTTTAAGATTATTAGTCACCAGAAATCTACTGAGTTCTGACCAGAACATGCTCAATGACTGAGCTTCCATGACCTTCTGGAGTAGAGAATTCCAAAGACTCACCACCCTGTGAGGTGAAGAAATTTCTTCTTATCTGAAACTTAAATGTCCTACCTGTTATCCTGAGATTATATCCTTGGTTTTAGACTCAAAATCAGAGAAAAACATCTTATCTACACCCAACCTAACGTGACCTTTAAGAATTTTGTAAGCTTCAATATTTATTATTCTTTGAAACTCTAGGAATACGGATCCAATTTCCTCAACCTCTCATCGAAAGACAATCCCACCAACCCAGGGATTAATCTGATGACTGTGTTGCTCTCAGAGACCAAAACCATACACAATAATCACAATGTAGTCTCACCAAGTTCTACGTAACTTCAGTAAGACATCTGTACTCCTGTACTCAAATCACCTTGAAATGAATGCTAACATACATTTGCATCTAATGGCTTGCTGCACCTGTATACTTCTTTTTAGTGGCTCGTGAACAAGGACACCCATGCCTCTTTGGACACTGGCACTTCCCAACTCTTACCATTTAAGAAACATTCTGTCTTTCTGTTTGTTCTACCATCTATACTCATCTGTATCATATTCCTTCTGTCATATTCTAGCCCATGCATTTAGCTTATCAAAGTTCTTTTGACAATTTCTTGCATCCTCCTCACAACTTATGTTCCAACCCAGTTTGGTTCCATGGGATTAATATAATTGGTCCCCAAATCCAAAACATTTATACAGGTAGTGAACCATTGTGCAACTAACACTAATCTTTGATCTACTCCACAAGTAACAGTCTGATATCCTGAAAAGGATAATTTCATTCTTATTCTCTGCTTTCTGACTATTAACCAATTCTCAATCTATGCTAGTATATTCCCCTCAATCCCATGTGCTCTAATTTTATTTACTAACAGCCTGTGTGGGACCTTATTTAAAAAAGAACCCTTTTGAAAATCCAAATGCGCTGCATCCACTGGCTTTCCTTTATCAAAACTACAGTGACATCTTTAAAAAAATTCCAACATGTTGGTGAAACATGATTTCCCTCCATAAATCCGTGTTGACTCTGCCCATTCTTTTGTAAATATTTGTTCAATTATCGCTGCCTTTAATTTGGATTCCAATATTTCCCTAATATGGAGATCAAGGTAACATATCTTCCCACTCAGGGAAATGCAGCCTGCTGGATTGCCACCATATCCAAAAACATTCACTGACACTCAGTAGTAGCAATGTGTACCTTCTACAAGATGCACAACAGAAATTCTCCAATATTCCTTATGTAGCATCTTACAAGCCCATGAACACTAGAATCTAGAAAGGCAAAGGCAGCAGATGCATGACAACACCTATTATGCACCACAAGATCAACTGTATTCAAACACAGTTCAAGTCCACAGTTTCAGTGAGAGCCTTATTTCAATTAATCACACTCCATTAAACTCATACTTTGCTGGTTATGAGCTCCCCATATTTATACAACCATTACATACCCAGTTAATCATTGATTAATATATCCATCACTTGTTCCCTCATTCCAGTAGCCATCCCTTCAGCATATTAGATGATAACAGATTTCTCCTTTGATTTTTAGATAAATAAATATAATTAAAAAGCCCAAAATGACAACATATTGTACTTGCATATCTTTTTCTTTCCACATTAAAGTTCCAAACATGCCTTTTCTAGTAATGTGTTGTCAGTTCCTTGCAACTTGCTTTTTTCTGAGCTGTCCTGCCGTATCTGAATTATCCCTGCTGATGTTATTACTAGAGGGATCAGATCCCAGACTGAAATCTGACTTGATAAATCACACTGTTTTGTTTTTATTTCCGGAGGTGATTTTTGACTGTAACGTAAGCATGCAATGGTGCAGATTTAGTTTTAACATTAAAACAAGTTTATTATGCAAAAAAGATAAAGTAGAACAAGCCAAGCTATTTTTAAATAAACAATTTGAAAGATTTTGAAACATATTAAAAAGACAATCCCATTTATCCCAAGAGAGTTTCCTTCCCATAACATCTAGTTTTGACTTAACTATTTATTTTGAGAGTTTACACACTTTTTTTCTTGATTAGTCACACAACTGGGTTTTAGATTTTCTCAGATTCAAATAATGCCTTCCTGGTTCTAATCCACCAGGCTGGAGCTTTCAACTAAAACCCTTACACGAGGTACCTATTTCCTCACACTTCTGATCAATATCCTTTCTCCAGGAGAAATTGTTTCTTAAATCTAATTTCAGCAGGGCCTCTGCAAACTGAAACCAAAGATTTTCCAAGCTTTGGGATTTTCCCAGAAGCAAATAAAAATCAATTCCTTATTCTTCTAAACTTAAAGCAAGCTAACGTTTTTCGATGTTTACTCTGAGCATAAAACTCACAATGCAAAAAAAATCCAACTGTCACCCCAAGAACTCTCATTCTGACTTCAGAAACATTGGCAGGTTAATCATTAACCCCTCAGAAACATAGACCAAAAGTTAAATGCCACTAGTTCAAAAATTCATACTCTGAAATAAATGATATTAACATACATATATCACACACCTTACATCATGATTACAAGTAAAATAGCTTACTTATTACTCACCAACTAGCTTTCTCCATTGCACCAAAGTAAAAATAAACATGGGCATTGAAGAAAATAGATTATACGAAAGACAGAAGAGTGCCTCCTTCCCATCTTCCATCTAATTTTCCCCTCTCCAAACTTGAAACGATCACTCCATTTGCTTTGTTTAGGACTACACTGCCAGACTGAATCAATTTACTTAACTAATCAGCTGCTCTCCAATAGTTTATCCTGCTTAATGCTGGAAGAATCTACTTTACTTTCTTGCCTTACTTTGATTCTTAACCCAGTAAAAATCAATTCAACATTAGCTACAGACCACACTTTTAGAAAACATTGACACTTATTAACTGTGACTGGCAAAAAAAACCAAAGGTGGCATGCAGAAGCATTTCTTCTAACACATGTTTATTTTAATCTGCAAGGCATTATCTGAAAAGGCATGGACAAGCTGCAGGTACCAACTAGGCGTGTGTGTATGCATATCTGTGTGGCAGACAATGGACGTAACCTCCAGGTATAGTAGCAGGGCATATACAAAACAGAATCAGGAGTAAACCACGCATCCCCACAACCCTACTCTACCATTCAACTAGATTATGGTTGATCTTCTCGTTCAATGCCATTTTCCTGCACTGTCCCCATATCAAGGAGGAGAAGCAGGAGATGGTGCTATAATGGCAATATCAGTACCAGAGGTTCAGGCATAACATTAAGAGGAACATGAACTCAACTTAACACAGCCAGCTGTTGGAATTTAGATTGTTCATGAAAGTCTGGAATGGAATACTCGTCTTAGTAATGCAGACCATGAAGCTATCATCCATTGTTGTAAAATTAATTTAGTAAGGAGTCTAGAATTGAGAGCTCTTCTTTATAAATGGGTACTATGAAAATATCATTGATTGTCATAAAAAAAAACATTTGGTCACCAGTGTCCTTCAGGGAAGGAACTCTGCTGTCCTTGTCTAGTCTGGCCTAAATGTGATTCCAGACCCACAGCAATGATACTGACTCTTCACTCGGAAATGGCCGTAACCTTTGATTTCCTGCCTAACAAGAATCTAGCTACCTCTGCTTTAAAAATGACACTGCCACCACCAACTTTTGAGGCAGAGAGTTCCAAAGTTACACAACCATCTGAGTAAAATGTTTCTCTCCATCTCTGTCCTAAAAGGGTAACCCCTAATTTTAAATCAGATTCCCTAGTTCTGGACTCACCTACAACAGTAAACATCCTTTCCGTGATAACAAGCGTGGGGCTGGATGAACACAGCAGGTCAAGCAGCATCATAGGAGCAGGAAAACTTGACGTTTTGGGCCTAGACCCTTCATCAGAAATGGGGGAGGGGAAGAGGGTTCTGAAATAAATAGGGAGAGAGGGGGAGGCGGATAGAGGATGGATAGAGGAGAGGATAGGTGGAGAGGAGGCAGACAAGTCGAAGAAGCTTGTGAATGGAGGGGCAAGCTCAATGTCCTCCTCCTGTTCCTATGTTCCTACATGCTCTATTGAAACCATTCATATCTTGAACACCTTTATCAAATCTCCTCTTCACTTTATCTGCTCCAGGCAGAATAACTCCAGCCTCTCCAGTTGCTCCACAAAACGTCAAGTTTTCCTGCTCCTATGATGCTGCTTGACCTGCTGTGTTCATCCAGCCCCATGCTTGTTATCTCGGATTCTCCAGCATCTGCAGTACCTTTTATCTCTGAAACATCCTTTCCATGTCCACTTTGTCAAGACCTTTGAAGTACTTAAACTTCAAACATATCACTACTAATTCTTCTAAACTTTAGTGAAAACAAGCCCAGCCTGCCTCATAAAACAACCGCTCATTCCCAGTATCAATATAGAAATCTCTTCTGAAATGCCTGCAGTGTATTTACCTCTTGACTCCCTCAAGTCTGTTCTCCATCTACGAGGTATAATGTGATGGAATATCCCCACTTGTCTGGATGAATGCAGCTCCAACAACATTCAAAAGGATTGACATCATCCAAGATAAAACATTCTGCTCAATTGGTACCCATATACACCTTGAACCTTCATACCCTCCATCGCTGACATTCAGTGGCAGCAGTGTGTGCCTTCCATAAGATGCACTGCAGCTATTGATGAAGGGTCCTTCAACAGCACTTCCAAACTCAAGATCTGTACCATTTAGAAGGACAAGGGCAGCACATACTTGGGAACACCACCACCTGCAAATCTCCCTCCAAGGGCACACAACATTCTGATGCGGAAGTATATTGCTGTTCCTTTGGTATTGTTTAGTCAAAATTCTGGAATTCCCTTCCTAAGAGCATTGGGGATGTCCCTACACCAAATAAACTGCTACAGTTCAAGAAGGTGGCTTATCTTTACCTTCTGAAAGGAATTTAAAGAAAGGCAATAAGTGATGGCCTAGCCATCTCTTGAATAATTAAAATTATAAAAAAAAATTTTAAAGGGTGTTTAAATTTATCCAGCCATTAATTTTGTAATAGCATGGTCCAACAAAGGAAGCATCATGTGGCAGCCTAAATATTTACTGAAAGCATCCTGTATTGAAATATGAATCAGGTTGTGGTTTAGATAAACAGATTTGCACTGCTTCTACTCTTGTTTGAAGCAGATGCCACAATGCAGAACTCCACCTGACTGACACAGTTATGATAATCTTTTCACCATAGCTTCCTGTGCTTGATTACAGTTTTTGACTTTGTCTGTCAGTGCTGAGAGTCATTGATTTTTAATTGGATTCAGATTATGGTTCTCTGTGTTGGTTTAGGAATATTGAAATGCATTTTTGAAAATTTAATGTTTTAGGTGACCATGGTGATGACCTTTGCCTCAGAGGTCTATTTCTGCTTTAGAGTCTTTATAGTATTTGTGCATTGATGTGTCGTTAATGTGTGTTAGGAGAACCAGATTGGAATTAAAATGCTCTCCTTTTGTTTGCCTTGCAATAAAGCAGAGGGTTCTGTGCAAGTGGTGATGGGGGGTGGAGGCAATTTCATTTCAAAGGCAAATTCAGTCCATTATACTGAAGAACTGAAAGAGTTTTTAGAGGGCCTCATTCATGAATGGGGGTGTCGCACAAAAGCAAAGTGGCAACAGATTCAGTACAGGCTCAGAGCAGACTCACAGGTGGGTGATGAGGGCCAACTTGGGATGGACCTTGTCCAAGTGTTCACATCACATGACCTCCTGTCTTCAACCACCCCACCTCCCACCATTTATCAGCCAATGCATCATCATTATGACCCCACCCCCACCCCACAGTCTATGAGAAAGTGAGTAGATTTTTCACTGCTCAACTGGATATCATCCTGAATATTTATATCTATATTAAACAAATATTCAAATAAAAACAATGAGTGCTCCACCCCAATTCATGTCCACTCTGCTCAATTATTGATAGCAGTGAAGATTAACAATTCATTAAAGATTAATAGTTAATTTAAGACTCTAGGAAAAATATAGAGGATTGGCAATCCTACAGTCCGTGCAAATCTCCTTACATGGCCAAAATCCCTCAGCTTTGAAAAAACATATTCGTGAATACTGTGTATCTGTGCCCACTACAGAAGAAACATTATTGACATATAGGCACGTTTAATCCTTCACTATGATTTTTTTTGGCATTATAAGTAAAAATAAAAGAGGCAGGAATAGACTGCTCAGGACCCCCAGGCCTGACCTACCATTCAGTAAGATTGTGGTTGATCTGATTGTCACCGGAACTCCACTTTCCCATTTGTTCGCCCATACACTTTGATTCCCAAAAATCCAACTTAATCTTGAATATATTCAGTGACACAGCCTTTATTGCTTTCTCGGCTGGTGAATTTTAAAGATTAACCATAGATAGAATTTGCTGCTCCCTGCAGATGGTGTGAAAGGTGGCAAGAGAGGTAAATAACTAGGTATGTTTGGCCTGGAGGGCAACTCACCCCTTCTCAACACTTCAGTAATTACTTTTCTGGACATGAAGGCCTATGTGTGACTTTGGACCCTTCTGAAGTAGGCCTGGACATCCTTTTGCATGGAGAAGCCTATGGACCTTTGGTTGCTTCTGGCAACCCCACACACCTGTGTCTAGGCACCTGATAGGGCAAGAAACTCACCTATGAGCTGTCTAGATGGATGATCTGGTGATTCATCTTGGCAATGGGGGTAATGTGTTTGTCATCATCTAACACTTTCAGCCCCACACTTAGGAAAAGAATGGGAAAATCAGAGTCAAAGATTCTATTCCTTAAAAAGCTGTGAATCCTGGATGGAGTAATTGATATTACTTCAATTTTTGTTCACTAAGGCCAGGGAGTATTCAGCTTATTAAAGCCTTATCTGTTCCTTGCCAGTGATTGATCAAAACCACCTTGATGGTATTCTAAAAGCTTTATTCATTCTTTCAAAACTATATTAGCAATAAAAGAATTATTAACCATATTGGTAGGAAAGGTTTCAATGAACAATTTCATTACTAAAAAAAGTTCCTTTTAAAATGTTGTTGAATCTTTGTCTCGCCTTTCAAAATTAAAAACATGTGGGAATGGCACTGTGCCTCTTAAGACAACACCTTTTTGACTAAATTCCAAAATGGATCCTCTTGATGTTCTGGATAAAGGTATCAAAGGATACACCTTGGAGCAAAGGTCCAATTAAATGTTGGAGGAAATTGGAGGCCTTTTCCTTTGCCCATTCCCTTCTCCAGAATTACCCGGACATCCCCAGGAATGAAAGATTCACCTCCAGAACCCTGCAACATGCACCTCATGAGAAACATCATTACGTTGTTTATTCACTTCGTACGACTGCTTTCAGTTATTGGGTATAAATAAAACCGAAAGAACCGTTTGGCTGAAATGGGGTGATTAGAGTGGAAGATCACATTAGGTTGCAAGGAATATACCTACTCAGAACTAGCCACCCACCCCTTTACCCAAAGACATTGATTCCTGGTTGTGGTATGGTATCATGGGCACTGGTTAACCCTTGGTGACTAACTCAAACATAGAAAATTGGAGCAGAAGTAGGCTATTTAGCCCTTTAAATCTGCCACAGCATTCAATATGATCATGGCTGATTGTCCATCTCAATAACCTTTTCCTGCTTTCTCCCTATACCCTTTGATCTTTTTAGTCCTAAGAACTATATCTAACTTGTTCTTGAAAACAATTAGTGTTGGCTTCAACTGCATCTATGACAGAGGAGTCTACAGGCTCATCACTCTATGGGTGAAGAAATTTCTCCTCCTCTCAGTCCTAAATGGCCTACTCAGTATTGTTAAACTAATTACGGCAGCATCGAAAATCACAGCCCACTGAACTATGATGCATAGGCAGGCAAGGGAGCATTGAGGAGAGCTGAGCTTACACTGGTATTGCCTTATATATAGCAGATGGACGGTTGATCTAATAGAAGTATTTTAGTTATTCTTCCATGGGATGTGGTCATTGCTGGCAAGGCTGCCATTTGTTGCCCTTTCCTGATTGCTGTGAACTGAGTGGTTTATTAGGCCATTTCAAAGGGCAGTGAACTTTATTGCCTGGGTCTGGAATCAGATGTCACCAGGTAAAGATGTCAGGTTTCCTCCCCTGAAGGACATTAGCAAATCAGATGGGTTTTTACAACTATCAATAATAGTTGCTGTGGTCACCATTACTGAGGTTATCTGTATAATTCCAGGTTTATTAATTGAGTTGAAATTGCACCAGCTGCTGTTTATTTTTTAAATTCTTTCATGGCAGTTATTGCTCATCCCTTAGAGTCAACCACACGTTTGAGAATCTGGAATCACATGTAGGCCAGACAAAGATGGCAGTCTCCTTCCCTCAAGGACATTAGTAAACCAGATGAGTTTTTCCTGACAGTTGGCACCAGTTTCACAGACATCATTAGATTCTTAAATGCAGTTTTTAAAACAAATTGAATCCAAATTCCACCATCTGCCATGGCAGGATTCTAACCCGGGATTCTCAGTTTCTAGATTAATACCACTAGGCTAATGTCTCCCCAACAGATATTGTGATTAATGTAATGTAATTGATATTGATGATAGAGGCAAATTGATCCCTCAGTCGGGGTAACTCAGAAGAAGCAAACAGAACCTTAACATCGGAGCTGAATCCATTCCAGGGAAGAGGTTAGGAAGCACTGCTTCACATTAAGGGTATTGGAAGTTTAAAATGCTCTCCCCAGAAAAGCTGTTCAGGCCTGGGGGTAAATTGAAACTAAACTGTATTTTGTTGACTTCTAGTAAGCGAGTGTTAAAGGTTATCAAACAAAGATGGGGTTAGTCGAGTTACTAAAAGGGTGGAGGCATGATAAGGCAGTCAGATCCCAAACAAGAATCCATATGATTGAGTGGTGTGGGTGATTATAATCACAGGACACCAGAATTTGGACTCCTGTGATCTCTATTCGTCAAGTCTGTCTGGAATTAGATTCAAACCCCTTACTTGGAAGCATAAAATTCTGCCATTGAACTAGAATTTTCCTAACAATTCTGTGGATGTCCCTACAGCGGTTCAAGAAGCTCACCGCCATCATCGCCTCAGTAAAAACCGAAAGAACTGCGGATGCTGGTAATCAGAAATAAAAATTGAAATTGCTGGAAAAAGCTCAGCAGGTCTGGCAGCATCTGTGGAGAGAAATCAATGTTAACCTTTCGGGTTCAGTGATCCTTCTTCAGACCGCTTCTGAAACGGTAACCCTAAATGCTGTCCACAGATGCTGCCAGTTAGGGTTACCGTTTCA
>JAHRHZ010000070.1:5202933-5232251 GCA_024137785.1 Ginglymostoma cirratum
TGAAACGGTAACCCTAACTGGCAGCATCTGTGGACAGCATTTAGGGTTACCGTTTCAGAAGCGGTCTGAAGAAGGATCACTGAACCCGAAAGGTTAACATTGATTTCTCTCCACAGATGCTGCCAGTCCTGCTGAGTTTTTCCAGCAAATTCCGTTTTTGTGCACTATCTCCTCCTCCAGACCAAATGGCAGTGGACAATAAAGCGACGCTCGCAGCCTACGAACAAACAGTAGTTTAAAAAAATAGAACTGAACCTGACGCTCGCTCTTGATTTCGGGAGCAAAAAGAAAAGTCGGAGCGTTATGAATGACTGGACGCAGCGAAGTGGGCTCCCGGCTTTTTAAAAGTCCGTCTTTGTGGAGATTTAATGCCGCGGATAAGGAGAGCTGCGGCCGACGGGAAAGGCTCACGGTGCCTAACCGTTGCTGTTTGGAATGTGTGGTCGTTTGAAGCAGCAGCGCGTGTGCGGCCATCTGGCGGCCAGATGTGCTGCGGTTGTCCATGCCAACGAGCGGTAGGACTGGCCTGGACCCGTTGTCAGGGCCTTGCATATTTATCCACCCCTCCGCTACCCTGCTCCCTCCAAAAATAATTAAACAAGGCCCTCCTGTCAGGTTAGCTGACAAAACGGAGCAGGGCGCTGGTTTGCTTGGACGGGAATCCCCGAATGAGCCCTCACAAAAGCGTTTGGCTGAGAAGGAGGCGCGGCAGAGCGACTTATTTATTCTTTTCTTCCCCCTTCCCCCGAGAGTTTGCAGGATGTGAAGCGAAACCTCCCCTTTTAGACAAAAGAGGATATGGCTGAAGAGGAGCACACCAAAGAGAAGCAGAGGGTAACTGGACGCGGTGTCGACTGTTGTAGACGGTTTCCTAATCAACCTGTTTACACATGTAATGACACACCTCTGGAGCAGGAGGGACTTGAACCTAGGTCTCCTGGCTCAGAGGTAGGGACATCATCACTTTCATTATACCACACCAACCAGACAGTTGTATGTTGATTCTTACAGTTGAGGAACAACACGCCCCACTGTCACAAGAGAGTTCTGATCAAACTAATACATTTTAACTCTTTGAGATGCAGTATTTCCTTATCCATTTCATTATATAAAGCAATTAAATTTGATTTAAAACAATTTTGCCTGCTTTCTATGCTGATGAGTCTGGGTTTGAATGGTTTGATGCCCATAGATTGACTGGTTTGATGGCAGAGTGCAGTTAAATTGGAAAAAGTCGATGTGGAGTTGCAGTCTGGCCGTGATCTGTCTGCCCTGCTGCTACCTTTTGTCCCATGTCCGTGCTTCTCCAATGAGGTTCGACAAGCAAGTAGCAGGGAGCTAACAAACTCCTAATTCTGGAGACAATAGGTACTGCAGATGCTGGAGAATCCGAGATAACATGGTGTGGAGCTGGATGAACACAGCAGGCCAAGTTCGTAATTCTGGAAGCCACTTTTGTTCCTCACATGATCTTTATTTACACACACTTCTCAATCAGAGAACACTAACACACACAAAAACATATGATCCAGAAATGTTGAGATCAGTTGACCTGTCTGCTGATCAACCTCATTGTGTGCCCTGCCACATTTACTTCTCTTGCATAGATTATCCTGTACAAAAAGAAGCCAATAATGGACAGTTGCATAATTCTAAGAATGCTCCATTTATTACCATCGATTGTATTTCAGACTGGTGAATCAAATGGCGTTTGAATTAAGGAAAGTGTGAAACTTCACCTGGCTTAGTTGGTAGCACACTTTCCTCAGTATCAGAAGGTTGTGGGTTCATGTCCCAATTGTAGTATGTAGTCCAGGCCTCCACTCGAGATGCTATACAGATGACATAAGTAGAGGCCCTCCTCTTCTCTCTATGGTGTATCTTGGAGAGGAGAGTTTTCCCAATATCTGGGTTAATATTTGCCTTGCCTCATTTTAAAGTAAACAATCTGTTCGTTATCCTATTGCTGAGTGTGAGAGAGCTTGCTACAGTCATATTCTCTCTGCATTTATTGTCTATTCAACAACTTTAATGTTCAAAAGTGTTTTAATATCTGTGAAGCTTTGGATGGTCTAAGGTCATTAAAAGTTGCTATATAAATGATAGTTCTTTCCTTCACTGGCAATGAATTGGCCTTTGACTTTAGTGGAAAATGGGTAATGGTGAATATTTTGAATTCCTCAAGGTTAACAGTCAATTGCTGAGCTGTGCAGGTGACCATGTTCCTGGAGCCGCAGACTCTGCTGCAGGTGGGGCTGTTTGTGTTTGATGAGACAGGTGGTTGGAACACTCTGGATTCTGTGCACTCTTTCCCATTGCTTGTGCCTGGCCTCCACATGCTACACTTGGTGATACTTGAAGTGGTTGGTGCCTTCATGGATGCTTCTTCTCTAGTTTGCATTCTAGGGCAAGCAACTTCTACATATCAGTGCGATGTTGCATTTGCTCAGAGATGCTTTCAGGATGTCCTTGAAGTATTTCCTCTGCCCTCCGAGTGATCACTTACCATTGTGGAAGTCAGAATAGAGCACTTGCTTAAGGAGTCTTGAGTCAGGCATGCGTGGGCATGTGGCCACCCATCGTAGCTGGTCGTGAGTGATCTGTGCCTCTGTGGGGATATTGACCTGGGAGAAGATGCTAGCGTTGGTATACTATTCTGCTGGTATTTGCAGGATTTTGTGAAGTCAGTGCTGGTTATAACTCTCCAGGGATGTGAGGTGTTTGTTATAGATGATCCATGTTTCTGGCATACAATGAAAGGTGGGTATTAAGCTGCTTTGGCAAGGTTCTGCATGGTAGCCTAATTAGTAAAGTTAGAGCACATGGGATCCAGGGTGAGCTTGCTAACTGGATACAAAATTGGCTTTACAGTAGGAGACAGAGGGTGGTGGTGGAAGGTTGTTTCTCAGACTGGAGGCCAGTGACCAGTGATGTTCCAATGGGTTGTACTGGGTGCACTTTTGCTTGTCATTTGTACAAATGATTTAGATGGGAATAGAGGAGGCATGTCAGTAAGTTTGTAGATGACACCAACATTGGTGGTATAATGGACAGCAAAGAAGGTTATTTAAGATTACACAGAGCTCTTGATCAATTGGGTCAATGGGATGAGGAGTGGCAGATGGAGTTTGATTTGGATAAATGCGAAGTATTCCATTTTGGTAACACAAACAAAGACAGAGCTTATACAATTATTGGTAGAGTGCGGTGTTGTGTTGTAGAATAGAGAGACGTAGGGGTTCAGGTACATAACTCTTTGAAATTTGCGTCACAGGTAGACAGGGTGGTTAAGAAGGCATTTAGCACGCTTGCTGTCATTGCTCACACCCTTGCGTATAGGAGTTGGGACATCATGTTGAGGTTGTACAGGATGTTGGTGAGGTCTCTTCAGGAATACTGTGTGCAGTTCTGGTCGTCCAGTTATAGGAAGGATATTATTAAGCTGGAGAGGGTTCAGAAAAGATTTATCAGGATAGTGCTGGGAATGGAGGGTTTGAGATATAAAAATAAGCTGGAAAGGCTGGGACTATTTTCACTGGATCATAGGAGATTGAGGGGTGACCTTATTGAGCTTTGTAAAATCCTGAGGTATACATAGACAAGGTGAATGACAAGGGTCTTTTCCCTAGGTGGGGGAGCTCAAAACTAGGGGGCATATTATTAAGATGAGAAGAAAAAGATTGATAAAGGACATGAGGGACAGCTTTTATTTTACACAGTGGCTCGCATGTGGAATGAACTGCCAGATGAAGTGGTAGATGCAGTTACAACATGTAAAATACATTTGGATAAATTCATCAATAGAAAAGGTTTGGAGGGATATGGGTCAAGTGCAGACAAGTGAGATTAGTTTAGTTTGGGAACATGGTTGGCATGGACTGGTTGGAGCAAAGGGTCTGTTTCCATGCTGTATGACTCTATGACTCTGTATTGCTGGAGTTCTCATTACATGACGTTCCAATCAGTCTATTTGGACAACCAACCTTTCTTCCCATCTCCAATATTTTCCAAATGAATAAAATGGTCAATGAAAACAAAAGTACATTTTTGCTTTAGGCACTTATTTTTCTCTAGGAACTCTTTGAGGCTGCTTGTAACAATGGCCAGAAGACTAGTGTTTAATTCCTGGGGACTCCTAATCTCTAGATGAGATTCTAGGTACGAGCTGCATCCTGTCCACAGTTGAGTCAGCTGAACAAGCTTTGGGGGAGATTCAGCTAGCTTCAGATTTTTGACTTACAATTGCCCCACACCCCCTTTATTGAAAATATGTGGAGTCAAATATTAGGCAAAAGTCAGATCGGGCTCAGTTTGGCCCAGTGTTCAAGCTCAAGAGGTAGAAGGGGACCAATTCATGAGTGAGGTGTTGAAGGGAGCAATGTGGTGTTTCTGGAGCAAGTTGAGGAGAGAAAATATGAAGAGTGGGGATGAGAAAATAACGTGAAAGTGTCTCATTTGTGCCCAATAGAAGTTATTTTAATTAGTGCTTTATTCTCCATTCATTCTGTCAACTGAATGTTGAAGTTTAACTTGCGTGCTTTGCATAGAAAATCATTGTAAACCCTTCTTTAAGACTCCAGGCTTGGAATTAACAAAGAACTGGTGTTCATCAGTCTTTCACTGAGATCAGCAGAATTGAGGATCCCAACAGCCGTTTTGAAGTAATGTAGTTATATGTTAGCTGTAAGAAATGTATGTGGGATTTTATAGGAAGACTGGGTTGTGTTTAAAAAGAAGAAGTAATGAAATCTGTTTTCAGTGCATTTCCAGTTAAGCTTCTGTAGATAAACAGTAAGAAAAAAGCTACTGCTGTGAAACAATTTTTTTAAAGCCCTTTTCGTCATGTGGTCAAAATGCTGGGGAACATTTTTCAGTGTGAGCCAAACAGACATTCTTCATGTGGTAATTCAGACAATAAGTGCCAGCTGGTTGTTTGACTGTGGAAGAAAGAAATGACATTCAAACACTTGATGGTCTTATGCTTATGAAGTAAAAGAAAGTCAAACTTGCATTTTACAGCACCTTTTCTGACCCTTGGACAGCCCAGAGTGCTTTACTGACAAGGAAGCACTTTTGAAGTGTAGTCACTGCTGCAATGCAGGAAGGACGCAACCAGTTTGTGCATGGTAAACTCCCACAAACAGTATTGTGATCATGAGCAGATCGTGATTGCATGATGTTGGTTTTAGGCTAAATATTGACCAGGGGACTAGGGACAACTCCCCTGCTTTTTGTTGAAATAGTGCGATGGGATCTTTTACATCCACCTCATAGAGTAGATGGCCCTCAGTTTACCAAAAGCAAAGATACCCCAGATGCTGGAAATAAGAAATAAGAGCAGAAAATGCTGCAAATCCTCAGACATTCTGGCAGCAGTTGTGGAGAGAGAAATGAAGTGAACATGTCAGGTCACAGGCCTTTCTTCAGAGCTCAGTCTGACTGGCTGTAGTGGATCTGCCCTGCTATCACTCTCTGTTAAATAGCTGAGGTATTGGGATGAAAATCCTCTCCTGGTCATCATGCCATCATGGGTAAACAGCTACTTAATGGATTTTTTCTCTTTTGTTTCAAGCCATTTGTGGATTATGGGGACAACTGCCAGTGCCGCTCAACAAACGGTATCCATAGGACAACCCAGCGACAACGGCCAGAGCAATGAGACGACAGACAGCAGGCGATCAATTAGTGTCAACTCCTTCCAGACACTCAGCATTCATAACAAGGCCAAATCCATCATCACTAACAAGGTGGCACCCGTGTTGATCACGTGAGTTGGACCATGCAGGTAGTTCTTAGCCATTCAGGTTATGCTGAGGCAGATGGTGATGTGATGGTAATGTCATTGGTTGAGTATTCTGGGCTAATTCACTGAGGACACGGATTCAAATCTCACCATGGCATCTGGTGGAATTTAACTTTAGTTACTAAATCTGGAGTTGAAATCTACTGTCAATCATAGTGGCTATGAGATTATAATTGACTAGGTTCATGAACGTCCTTAAAAAAAGTCTGGAATTGGAATCCAGTCTCATCAAAGGTTTACCTCAACAGCTATTGTTGATTTTTGGAAAACCCCATATTGTTCACTAATGCCCATTCTATGATTCTATGTCCAACTTGAATTGGCAACCTTCACGGTGACAGTTAGCTCAAGTAACGCCAACCACCTTTTGTACTGTACTGTCCGGGTCCATACTCTGAAAGGCAGCAGGTTATTTCTCGAGAACATTGCAGCTAGGCCTCATTTTCAACTGCTTTGTCTGGCATTGCCAATTCTGGATGGACGAATCCTGGAGATTTGATCACCTGACATACTACTGACAACTGATCTGCTGAAATTCGACTCATTCTCTGCCACTTCTGCCACCTACAATCTGACCCCACAATCAAAGAGATTTTCCCTCCCCAACCCTATCTGCCTTTAGTAGGGACCGCTCTCTCCATGACTCCCTTGTCCACTCCACACTCCCAACTAACCCCACCATCCCCAGCACGTTTTCCTGCAACCGCAGGAAGTGCTACATCTGCCCCTATACCTCTCCACTCACCTCCATTCAAGGCACAAAACAAACCTTTCACGTTAGGCGTGCGCATCCGTCAACTTGGTCTACCGCATCCGCTGCTCCCGGATGTGGCCTCCTCTGCATCGGTGACACCAAGCAGAGATTTGGAGACTGTCTTGTAGAGCATCTTGCGCTCTGTACATGACAAATGACAACACCTTCCGGTCATGAACCATTTTAACTCTCCCTCCTATTCCCTGGGTGATATGTCCATCCTGGCCTTCCTCCAGTGTCACAGTGATGCCACCCGCAAACTGGAGGAGCAACACCTCATATTCCATCTCGGGAACGTTCATGCCAATGGCCTAAACAAGGATTTCACCAGTTTTAAAATCTCCCACCCCCGGCCTCATCACATGCCCAACTTTCCCTCTCATTCCTGCCTCTTTGACCTGACACAACCTGTCCATCTTCTCTCCCACCTGTCTGCTCCTCCCACCTCACTGACCAAAACCCACCACTCCCTACCTGCATTCACCTATCACCATCCCACCAACCTTCCCAGCCCCACCCTTCCTCTCTCTATTTATTTCTGAGCTCCCTTCTCCCTCCCTATTTCTGAAGAAGGGTCCCGACCCGAAATGTCAACTTCCCTGCTCGTCAGATACTGCCTGGCCTGCTGTGTTTCTTCAGCTCCCCACTGTGTTATATCTGCTGAAATAACCATTGTGTCCCCATTATCAAGACATTTTAAACTGACAAATAGAAATGTTACAAAAATTAATCAAAAAAGCTCTATTTTTTGTTTACTTTCTTTCTCCTAGGGTGGTTGTAGGAAGTTAATCTTAAATTCCTGAATTCTCCAGGACAGTCTTGAAAGCTTAGCTGCATTGGCTGCATCCCTATTAATTTAAGGCATTCAAGAGGACATTGAATGATTATTTGGTTAAAAATAGTGTGCTAAGATATGGGGAAAGGCAGGGAAGTGGCACTTGATAATGGTGCTCATTTAATGAGCTGATGCGGGCATGATAGGTTGATTGGCCTCCTTCTGTACTATAACAATTCTGTGATTCGCACTTTCCAGCAGAAGCCAATGAAGAGCAGTGATCATAGCTGAATTGTCCCTTGTGCCTTCAGTGGTGCTCAGTGTAATCTCATTTTTGTTTTGTTTTGTTTTATTTGTCAATTTGTCATTGTGGCAGATTAGTTTGTGGTGATGCATTGGAGCCTTCACCTTCACCATGGCTTGGTTGGTATTGAGTGAGGAGTAAGTATTGATCTAGGACATGGTAAAGCTGAGCCAGTCTCTTCAAATTCTTTGCCCATACTTCCTGCAATCCGGACACCTGGCAAGTGGAATGTGGGTCAGCTCTCCAACATGTTCTCTCAATCATGAAAACTCCGAGAGGAAGCTATTTATCTTCACAAATCAAACCATTGAATCTCTTTCCACTCTCCCACCAGCACCATTCCAAACTCAGGAGGGAACATGGAGTGGCTGAGTCACAGATATAGCCTGATGGCCTCTCCTGCAATAGGGTTAGGGTTAGAAAGCTCTCCTTTTTGCCTTCACATTAGCAGGAGTACCAAGTAGTTATAAATTTCAAAAAACGTGGTTACTGATGGAGAAGCCGCAGGATATGTACAGGCTGTGCTACTTAACTTTCCAATGATGAATGGAAGAACCCAACACTCAGGCCCAGCTATCTGTCACTTCCTCATCTGACTGCCAAGCTCGCACTGAGTCACGGATCCAATGGGTACTCATCTGGCTCAATAGCAACTGGTTTATTATTGTAAAACTCTCCTGTAAAGGGGCCCCAGAAACAACCACACTAACTCCTCTAGCTCGATGAATAACTGCTTTTCTCCATCCTGCCTTGGCTGTTACTCTAATCATAGATTAGGTGCAGCAAGAGCAGGAGAGTCTGAACGTGTGACTGGAAGAGCAGTCTGCAGGGAAGAGACAGAATTTCAGACTGGAGGGTGGGCTTGTCATGGATTCTGCCCCTCCCATCTAAGGGCGGAGGGGGGGAATGACTTCTCTGAGTGATTGCTCCTGTGATTGAATTTTCATGCATTTTGTGGGATTTTCGGGGATGAGTTTAATCCATACCCACATGTATTTTGAGGATGGTTCCACATTCCTTTCCAAACCCATCTTCAGTCCACTCCATCCTGTCCCTCTCCACTTAACCTCATCCCATCCTGCTCCATTGCACCACTGCTGTCCAAACTGTCCCACTCATAGAATGTTTGCTCCCACACTGTCTTAATTCCTCATCCCATTAATAGCCAGTAGAATGACTAACAGGTGTAACAAGAGGATGAAGGGTAAAATGTATAGATTTCTGGTGAGATGAAATTTGGACTTGCAGTTTAAAGGAGGAAATGAGCCAAAGTAAAGCATGAGAACTGTAGAGTAGCTCCTCAGATTAAAATCAAGCATGATGCGGCGATGATTCAATGGCACCAAGTCTGGATATAAACTACCAGAGAAATGCTAAGTTGAATCTCTTCTATCCACATCAACGAACAGCTGTTAGCAGCGTAAATTAATTCCTTTTTTTTCATCTTTCAGGTATAACTGTAAAGAAGAGTTTCAGATTCATGATGACTTGTTAAAAGCAAACTATATAATTGGGAAAATTTCCGATAACTTGCCGGAACACTATCTTGTTCAGGTAAGAAGAAAATGGAAGTAAAACAGATGTCCCATGTGATGTGGTGTAAACAAGTTAGCTCAGGATATTAGATAACACGGTGTAGAGCTGGAAGAACACAGCAGGCCAAGCTCAGGATATTGTCATTTCTCTCCCCTGTGATCATACGGGTCTAAGCAAATCTTAGGAAGATCCCTGCGTAAATCTACTTTTTATACTGAGCCAAGTGTATATTTTTTATACTTTTTATACTGAGCAGCAGGATTATCAATTCTTACAGCATACATCATTCCATTGCCGATTCTGTCAGAGCCATACCAATTTCTTTCCACACTTCTTTACCCATAAACCCACAAATTAATCCAGTCCATGTTCGATTGCCTTTTGAAAGCTTTGGAACCTAATTCCACTGCCCTTTCAAGTAGTGTATTCCAGATCTTATCTTTCTCCTGTGAGCGTAAAAATTCTTCTTATTTCCCATATAATTTTTTTCTTTTAAAGCTATTATTACTTACTTTGAGAGAGTATACTAACAAACAAGTAACCAGGATGTAAAACAATAGCCGTTGCATAGTGAGGCTCTCAGAATATCATGTGAGAGAACTGCAGTTGTGTTGTCTTGTAACAGCTGTTGCTGAAACTTTAGTGTGAATCTGTCTTGCTGACCAATTCTGCTATACATCTTCAATAAACAGAACCAGCATTTGGTTAACTAGTCCTGGTGTGAGATTGTTAAGTTTGTGTTAAGCAAACTTTGAAGCACGGCAGTGACCAATCCACTTTCCAAAGTAAGCATTCTATCAACAGTCAATATCAGGCAATCAAGACTCTTCATAGTTTGGAATAGCTCAACTAGGCCTCCTCTTATTGTTCCCAGCAGTAAGCTGACCATCCCAGTTTGTCCAAGTATCCACAAAACCACAAGTCCTTCTACCCTGGCATCTTCCAGGTAAACGTCCACTATAATATTTTAAAATTCAGTTGAAGGTGAGGTGCCCAGAGAATTGGTGGCACAGTGGTGATGTCACCAGATTGTGAATCTACAAATTCAAGTTATACTTTCAATGCCATAGGTGCAAATCCTGTCATGGCAGCTAGTGGAAGTTGATTTCAGCTAATAACATCAGAAGCATAACACCTAGTCTCAATAATTTTGGCAATTATCTTTGATTGTTGTAAATTCACTAGTGTCCTGTAGAGAAGGAATCAATTTTGCCTGGCTAGCATTCACTGTGGTGAGAGTAAGGAAAAGAGCACCTTTGGAATTGGTACCAAATTCCAAACAGAGGAAAACATTTACCATGCACCTCACACTGTTGCAACTTTCACCAAGAGTGCATTTTCCAGCACATAAGGAGGCCATTCAGCCCATTACCCCATACTGGCTCTTTGGAAGAGGTATTCAGTTAAATCTACTCCCTCACCCTTTCCCTGTAGCCCTGGAAACATTTCGGTTCTGACGGATATCCAAACCCTTTCTCTCAGTTGCACTTGAATCTGCTTCCGCCACCCTTTTCAGGCGGTGAAGTTCAGATAATAACATGTGGTGTTTCAAAACATAAATTGTACTTGTTCTCTCTCCACCTGAAAACAGTACAGTTGGCCTCTGATCATTGTGCACTGTTAATGTGTTTTAATGCATGCTTGTGAGGAAAATCGATTGTGTGGCAGAGGAAAATCGATTGTGTGGCAGCTGTCAGACAGTGCTACTTAAAGGGGCATGCGTCCATGATTAGGCAGGGTAGGAATTTCTCCTATGTTTTATTAGAAGGCTGTGTAGTTTGAAGAGCTTTTCACATTGCTGTCTGCAAATGAAGTCTTAGAAAGGCTTTTCACTGTTTACAAATACTTTCTCATTTGTTTGCTCCTTGCTGCTTTCCTGCTTTGAGATGCAGACAGTGCCCCTTTAAGGCCAGACTCAGAGTTGACTGTTTGCATGTTCTGTCGCTGAGTCATTCTGCAGTGATTGAAGCAGCAACTGGTGATAAATTATCTCAACGTTTACGGGCTGCACTGGCTCACCTTCATGTAGATTAGTGGTTGGACTGGGAAAGACCTGCCAAACATTTTGTGGTGAAGATCTTCTTACCCAACAGAATCTATTAATCCCAGTTTTGAAAGTTCCGATTGACACTTGGCATCCACATCTTTTTGGAGAGAGGATTCCAGATCACTGAGAGAAAAAAAAGCTTAATTTACTCCTTAATGGTAGATCTAATTTCAAGGTTGTGTCCCTCCCATTAGAGATTGAAAGGCTGAATCAGTGACAGTCTCTCTGCCAGTATATTGTAGATCTTTACTAGATCAATTTGAAAGAAGTGACGGGGGGATGTATGAGAGAGTTGAAGTTATCAAAACCCAGCTTACCACCATATATACATTCATTAAACTGTGGGTTAAGGACCGGAGCATTTGCATTAGAAGGAGAGGCTGGATAGGCTGGAACTTCTTTCACTGGAGCGTAGGAGGTTGAGGGGTGGTCTTAGAGGTTATAAAATCATAGATAAGGTGCATAGGAAACGTCTTTTCCCTAGGGTAGGGGAGTTCAAAACTAGACGGCTTAATTTTACGGTGAAAGGGGAAAGATTTAAAAGGGACACTAGGGTCAACCTTTTCACAGAGAGGATGGTTCATAAATGGAATTAACAGCCAGAGGAAGTGGTAGTTACAAGTACAGTTACAACATTTAAAAGACATTTGGACATGTACATGAATAGGAAAGGTTTAGAGGGATATGGACCAATGCAGGCAAATGGGACTAGGTCAGTTTGGGAAAGCTGGTCGGTATGGACGAGTGGGACTGAAGAGTCTGTTGCCGCGTTGTGTGACACTATGACTCTGTGGTTACATGTATAAACTAATAAAATATTATTTTAGCTGTAATATTAAGAGGTGCTTCTTTGTATGGAAATGATCAACTTGTGAAATAATATTCCAGTTAGAATGATGGAGCTTGGGATAATTTAAGAGACAATTGATATGACTTTTTTTAAAAAAATCACTCCTGGAATTTGAGTGTTGTTGGCTGGACCAACATTTATTGCCTGTTCCTAGTTTTCCTTGAGAAGGTTGTGGTCAGCTGCCTTCTTGAACGACTGCAGTTTAAGCTGTGTAAGTGCTTGTATGAATTGAGGATGGGCCAAAAAGCCTTTATCATCCACAAATATCTTCAGGCATGATGTTCTCATATGAAGTTAGATTTTTAATTGACACTGTAGGTTTTGTGTGCATGTTAAAGATTGCTCACTGATAGAATAGAATATCCTTTATTGTCACGTGCGTCTTTGTAGAAGTACAGTGAAAAGCTTTTACGATGACTGCCTCTTATGGCTCCAGCTTAGGTACAAGTACCTAGGTACAAATCTTGGATACAACAGAGGAATAAAAAGTAGTTTTAAAAGATAAGTTGGAAATAAGACCATGTTGAAGGATTGATATTACAGTAAGGTAGAAATAATTCAAATAAACATTACGTGTGGCAGCTCAGTGCAAGGCCTCCACACGTGACCTGATAGTCCGCGCCAGACCTCCAGGGCTCACAACCGCTTGCCACTGCTCCAGGATTTGCCTCCAGGGCTAAGGGGAGAGAAAAAGAAAAGAAGAGAAAAAAAAGAAAAAAGAAAGGAAAAGAACAGGCAGAACAGAGGAGCTCCGCAGGAGCATCCTACTCTGCTGCCACCTCGCCGCGATCTGCAGTTCTTTCAGGTTTGACTCCGAGGAAGCACAATCCAGCTCCCTAGAGCAGTCTCTAAAATGCAGTGCAGACACTCAGTGCCCAGATCCTGGACAATGTCCATGAGGGTAGATAATTGGAGATGTCCAAACCAGCACAAAGCAAAATTTTTTCCCAGAGAAAGGTCAATGCATTGGGACTGAGTCAATTTCTTCACCAGAGGGTCAGCATGGATGTGGCGATCTGAATCTGAATTGTGCCAGACTGAGTGCTAGATCTCATCATTTGCTGCTAATTTCCTCCTTGTGTTTCTTCCTGTTTCTTCATCCTTTCTTTCTTCCTCTTCTCTGGCTCTCCGTTTTCTTCTTTTTGTCCCTGTTATGTATGTCTCATGTCAGGGTACCTGTAAAGACATGCTCATGTCATCGTCACTGTCTTATAATATGTGATCTGAGAGTTAAAGTTATCAGACACTATTTTTCTTGGGATCGCTTGATGCACGGCACATTAATAGAGATGAACTACTCCTTGTAGCCCCATAACTGAACTTTAGCCCAGATATTGATGTGCCTGTGAATGTAATGTTTCTATATAGTCACCAGCTGGATTCTTCAATAATGTGTTATCCAGTCACAGTTTCAGATGCTATCAGGGTAGTGTATGCATTGCTGCATCAGGTAAAATACACTGCTGGAGGCAAAACAAGGTCAAAAATCACACAATTGAAACCTGGTGTTGTGTGATTTTTGACCTTATCCAACCCGTTCCAACAGCGGCACCTCACTGTTGAGGCAAAACAATGCATCACTTCCCTCCTCTCTGTCTCTGTTTCCTCCTCCTGCCTAGGGTAGCACTGAGTCACTCACAGAGAAGGCAGATCTCAAATATAGTCTGTGCTGAGCTTGCAGATTTCATCTGGAACTTATGGGCCTCCTGCTCCAGATTCCAGTGACCCTGTTGAAAGTGCATAAGAGTTGGATGTTTTCGGCTCAGTTCGGATATCTTCCAAGGCTGGATGAAGGGATAGGCATTGATTACTTTTTAAGAACGGCCTATTATAATAACTGCATTAAAAGCCAAGGCACGTCAATGCCTGAGTAAATAGTGTGAAATGCAGTATTTGAAATTGTGCATTCGAATACTTTTGTCTAAAAAAAATTAGTAGTATTATCCAATATCCATCGACTGTCCTTATAAATTGTTTGCAACTGACAATATTTTCAAGTAAAATAAAAGATGTTCAACGAAGTGACAAGCTCCTTTATAACTTTATCTTTTAGCTTCTGATTTCCATCTTTCTGTGTGGCTGTCAGTTGTTTGATTGTAATGTTCAGCTGAATAGAAGATGCGATGGCCTAGTAGTATTATTGCTACACTATTAATCGAGAAAGTCATCCAATGTTCTGGGTACCCAGGTTTGAATCCCACCATGGCAGATGGTGGAATTTGAATTTGGTGGAACTTGAATTCAATAAAAAATATCAGGAATAAAGAATGTATTGAAGATCATTGTCGATTTTTGGAAAGACTCATTTGGCTCACTGGTGTCCTTCAGGGAAGGAAATCTGCCATCCTCACCTGGTCTGGCCTACATGTGACTCCAGACCCACAGCGAATGTGATTAACTGTCTGAAATGGCCTAGCAAGCCGCCCAGTTGTACCATTTGCTATGAAGTCTCAAGAAAGAAATGAAACAGGACAGACCGCCCGGCATCAACCTAGGCACCGGAAAGACAATTGCATAAACAGCCTTGTTGACCCAGCAAAGTCCTCCTTACTAATATCTGGAGGGTAGTGCCAAAGCTGGGAGAGCTGTGTCATTGACTCATCAAACAATAGCCTGACTTAGTCATACTTATGGAATCATGCCTGACAGACAATGACCCAGATGCCGCCATCATTATTCCTGGCTACATCCTGTCCCACCTGCGGGACAGACCCAGAAGAGGTGGCAGTGCAGTGGTATAGATTCAGGAGGGAGTTACCCTGGGAGTCCTCAACATTGACTCCGGACCCAAGACGTCTCATGGTTTCAGGTTAAACATGGGCGAGGAAAGTTCCTGCTGATTACGATGTACCATAGGAGTCAGTACTCCTCCACATTGAAGAACACTTGCAAGGTTGCAAGATGTACTCTGGGTGGGGGAGTTCAATGTCCACCACCAAGAGTGGCTCAGCAGCAACAGTATTGATCAAGCTGGTTAGGTCCTAAAGGACATTGCTCCCAACTGGGACTGCAGTAGATGGTGAGGGAACCAACAAGAAGGAAAAACATACTTGACCTCATCCTTGCCGATCTGACGGCTGCAGGTGCATTTGTCTATGACAATTTCAGTAAGAGTGACTACTGCACAGTCCTTGTGGAGGTGATGCCCTGCATTTGCATTGGGAATGCTAAATGGGACAGACTTCAAACAGATCTAGCAACTCGAGACTGGGCATTCATGAGGCGCTATGGGTCATCAACAGCAGCAGAATTGTACTCCAGCACAATCGACAGCCTCATAGCCCAGCATATCTCCCACTCACCATTACCAAGAAGACAGGGGATCAACCCTGGTTCAATGGAGAGTGCAGGAGGGCATGCCAGGAGTGTCCTAGGCCAACCATCTTCAGCTGCTTCATCAACATCCTTCTTAAGGTCAGAAGTAGGAATGTTTGCCGATGATTGCACAATGTTCAGCACTATTTGCATCTCCACTGTTACTGAAGCAGTCCATGTTAAATGCAATAAGATCTGGACAATATGATCCAGATATTGTCCAGGATCATATCTGGACAAGTGGCAAGTAACATTCGCACAACGCAAATGGCAGGCAATGCCCATTTCTGATAAAAGACAGTCTAATCACCATCCCTTGACATTCAACGGTGTTACCATCATTGTATCCCCCATTATCCTGGGTGTTAACATTGAGCAGATACTCAACTGGACCCTCCTCATAATGCAATGGATGCAAGAGCTGTTCAGAAACGAGTAACTCATGTCCTGATTCCCAAAGCCTGTCTTCCATCGACAAGGCACAAGTCAGGAGTGTGATGGAATACTCCCCACTTGCCTGAATGAGTGAAACTCCAACAAGAAGCCTGACAGCATCCAGGACAAAGCAGCCTGTTTGACTGGCATCACATCCACAAGCATCCAGTTCCTCCACCATCAATGTTCAGTTGAAGCAGTGTGTACTATCTGTACCTTTCAAATCCATGACTGCTTCCGTGCAGAAGGACAAGGGCAGCAGATACATGGGAACGCCACCATGTTCCCTTCCAAGCCACTCACCATCATTGGAAATCTATTGCTGTTCCTTCATTGTTGCTGGGTCAAAATCCTGGAATTCCCTCCCTAAGACCATTGTGGGTCAATCTACAGCATGTGGATTGCAGTGGTTTAAGACAGCAGCGCACCAGTTAACTATAAATGGGCAATAAAGTGCTGGCTAGCCAGCAATATCTATTTCCTTCGATTGAATTAAAAAAAACTTTACCAAGGGTTCTTGCAATTAAATAATTTCACCTATAACCCATGTGCTCACTGAAACAGACTAGCCCAGCAATGCCTCAATTTTAAAATTCTCATCTTTGTGTTCAAACCCCTTTCTCCTTCCCTAGCTTTGTACCTTCTCCAGTTTCACAATCTTACAATTTCTTCACTCCTAATTCTGGCCTCTTCAAGCCTCCCTGACTTCAATTGCTCCTCCATTGCTGACAGTACTTTAGCTGCATTGATATTAAACTCGGAACTGCCTCCCTTAATTTCTTTGCCTCCTTCCTCTCTCTCCTCTTTTAAGATGCTCCTTGAAACCTTATGTGACTAATGTTTGGATCACCTATCCTAAAATCTCATGTTACATAGTATCAAATTTGCTTTGAAAGCACTTCAGTGAATGAATTAGGTAGATTAAAGATGCTGTGTAAATGCCAGTTGTGTTGTTGGTTAAACTATGAAAATAGGGTTTCTCTCAATCTGACACTAAAGATAAGGTGACCAGTTGTAGATCGGATCAACATAACTCATCAGCAGCATCTGCAGTTCTTTCAGTTTTTATTTGACATATCTCAAATGTTTATTTAAATGGTATTATGCTAACCCTGTCTCTGGTACTTGGATTAACCCATGACTGAACTTTTCTTTGTGTTTCAGGGAAAGTATTTCATGGTTTGTGATATCTACAATGAGATAGATGTCTTGAACACTACTGGCCATTATGGAGTGCCCAACTTCAGGCAGGCCAAGGGAAGCTACCCAGTGTTCGGAATGGGCCAACCTAGCCTTAACGGCTTTAAACAAGTTCTTCAAGTGTTTGAGCAGGAAGGTTATGAGGTCAGTGCCTTTCTCTGTTTCATTGCTAATCTTATCAGAGCATCGTATGAGAATCTGATCCTGCAGTTCAGTAATGCAAACAAAATAAAAATGCTGGAGATACTCCGCAGGTCACTGTTGTGGAGAGAGAAGCAGAGTTCACATTTCAGGTCAGTGACCTTTCAGCAGGACGTAAGGTAGACACAAACTAAAAAGGAAATTGCTGGAAAATCTCAGTAGGCCTGGCAACATCTGTGGAGAAAAATCAGAGTTAATGTTTCGGATCCAGTGATCCTTCTTCAGAACTGCGAAATAAGACAGGAACACTGCAGCCCAGTTCTCTAATCGGTTTAGGTCTTGCCTTCACTCCTCTTGATGCTTTTCTTGCCTCTGGATTTATAGATTGTGGATTCAAGCCCTATTCCCGAGGCCTGAGCGCAAAATCTAGGCTGATATTTTGGTGTACTATTGAGGAAATGCTGCCTTTATCTTTCACTTAGGATGTGAAGCTAAGGCCCTATTCGCTCTCGGTGGTGGTCAAAACAAATCCTGTGGTGCTATTCAAAAAGGGGCTGGGGAGATTTTTGCAATTATCAACATTATCCATCAATCACCAGAACTAAAGCAGATTATCTAGCTACTTACCTCATTGCCTGCAAATTGGTTGGTTGGTTTTCTAGAAAACAGCAGTTACTACATTAAAGAAGTATGTCGTTAGCTTTAAAGTCCTTTTTATTGAACATCTTCTCTCTTTGCAGGAAATTCTGTTTTTCTGTGTTCGTGAGGAGCCTGTGGTTTTCCTGCATGTCGAGAATGACTTTATCCCGTACACTCCCCGGAGCAAAGAAAATCTTCAAGAAAACCTTCATGACTTAGGAAGAGACGTGGAAGTGGAAAAACTAGAGCTGGCCATCAGGAAGGAGGTAGACTTGAATTATATTTATCTGAACACTACCCTGTAGGTTCATGGCAGCTGAAGTGTTTGAGGAGTATGATGGAATCGATATTTCAATGTATCTGCCCCATGATGTGTATTCCATCTTCATCATGTCACTGCTGGCAGTCATTATCTCCAGCTATCCAAATTCATTTGCTGATCCTTTTCAAAACTTATCTCTTACCAAGAGTTTGGCTTAAAAAAATATTCTTCCATAGAATCTGGGCATCACTGACAAACCAGATTTAGCGGCTGTTCCTAATTGCCCATGATCTGAGTGGCTTGCTAGGCTATTTCAGAGTCAGCCACATTACTTTCGATCTGGAGTCACATGTAGGCAAGCCAGGTAAGGGTAGAAGATTTCCTTCCCTAAATGACATTCGTGAACAAGATATATATTCCTGACAATTAATGGTAATTTTGTGGTCGTCATTACTGTACTCATTACTTTGTACTCTAAGTATACTAGCGAATTTAAATACCACCAGCTACTATGGTGGGATTTTAACCCATATCCTGAGAGCATTAGCCTGGATCTCTGAATTACTAACTCAGTGACATTGCCATTACTCCATCATCTCTCCCATGGGTCAGCCGATCCATTGCTAATGTCTTCTTCTTTGACTCTGTATCACTTCTCTGCTTGGTAATGCTTCTGCGACATTTTTAGTTTTAAAATGTTGTTTAGGGGCATGTGGTTGTATCAGTAGTAGTATATAAATGCAGGTGTGCTCATTCCTTTCTTGGCCCATGTGCAATAGACCAAATGTTTGTAAAATGTTAAAAGATATATTAATTGTTGATAATGCAGTGTAATATTGTATAAGAAATTGGGTACAATTTTATGAGCTGTCAGTGAATTTACATTTGAATGACATGTGAAATATGAGCTCCAGGATAACATGATGTCTTTGCTCAGAGCATTGACTCTTGCTGGGCTCCCCAGGCTCCGGTCCCGTGTCAAACAGTGCAAACCTAGCCTGTGATAATTGACTGATTAATAGACTGAACATCACAGATCATCCTGATCCAACAACCCTTCCCAGCAGATGTTACTACAAAGGGGCCCTGGAGACTTGAGTTGTCTTCATTTTTAACACCTTTTCTGCATCAGAAATGCTGAGGCCAATTGTTCAATCCAATGACTGGACAGCAAAAATGAATTCACTCAATTCAATAAGGGCATGATTACTGGAAATTTTCTGGCTTAATAGCCAGTGTTTGTATTATGAGGCAGTCTCAGAGAAGTTGAGCATACCACTGAACACAAACAAAGTATGTTAAAATAGTAAACAAAATAAAGACTGTACTCAGATACAGTGATATTACGTTTGAGAAATGAAAATTTTACCCGTCATATACTTTCAATTTTCAGCTTTATAACTTTGCTCAGTTGAATGAAAACATCAATTACGTCTATAATGACATAGAACATTTCAAGGATGAGCCTCGGACAATCTGTACTTACAGTGAAGAGGATATCAATGTAACAGAAGAGGTTTACAAAAGACCTTTCTTTACCAAGCCATCTTGTAGGTAAGCAATCTGAGCTGCTAAGTCTGTTTTAATTGTTATTGATCCAGTGATTAAACAACATGTAATTTCAGCAGCATGCAACACAAATTGAGCACCCTTACTGTCACTGAAAGGATTATTAGAGTGGCCCCTTTCTGTATTATCTGTTCAAGGTAAAATAAATGCTTGAAGGAACATTTTTCAATGACCATGTGAAAAATAGCTGAAATATCCATGTTCCACCAAGAGAAAGGGCGGCACATTGGCTCAGTGCTTAGCACTTTTGTCTCACGGTGCCGGACCGCCGGGTTCAATTCTGCCCTAGACTGACCGTCTGTATGGAGTTTGCACATTCTCCCTGTGTCTGCGTGGGTTTCCTCCATGCGCACTGGTTTCCTCCCACATTCTAAAGATCTGCAGGTTAGGTAGATTGGCCATGCTAAATTGCCCAGTAATGTCCAGGGACATGTAGGTTCGCCTCGGGGAAATACAAGGTCACGGATAGGGTACAGGGGTGGATTTGAGTGGGATGCTGTTAGGAGGGTCAGTGTAGACTCAATGGGCCGAATGGCCTGCACCCACACAGTAGGGTTTCTGTGATTTAAGAGATAGCAACTCATTTCTAGCTTTGCAGACTCATCCTCCTCAGATGAAGATAGCAACATGAGCCATTCATTAAAGTCACAGTTTCCTTGTACCTCTCCTGTATCTCTGTCCATGCTGCTGTTTGGCAGCCTGGAAACCGAGCATTTCTGGAGATGGCACAGCCAGCACAAGTGGCAGGGGACAGATGCAGGATCTCTGCTTATTGTCCAAATACCTTGCTGGAGTGAGTGTGGGGAAAGGGACTGGACAGGAGGGTGGGAAGTTAAAGGGCTGATGTGGGACTATGCTGTGGTAGAGTGCAGAGCTGGATTTGGTAGGGAGAGGAGGGGAGGGTATATCTGGATCTGGGTTAGGTGTGACTCACCCCACCAAGTCAACAGTTTAGTAGCTAACCTCCTCTTTCTGTTCAGGTATACCTGCAAAGATTGACAAATTGGGTGAGGTATTTTAAAGGCTGCGTTAACCTTGGTGTTAAATGACCATGATGAAAGACAGCATTTATCTCAGTGTCTTTTTCCCACTGACGCTGTCACGTGCAACATGCCAAATCCTGTGCGAGCATTACAATGGCTACCTCATGCGCTGGCTAATTGTGCGTGTTTTGTGCATCTGTGTTGTGTGCCCTCAGCACAAGGGTGATGCTTGCTCATGGCAAGAATCTGCAAGTGGATTCTCTTAATGTGGGGAGGCTGTTGTGCTGCAGGGATCATACAGTTTTGGCCAAGTAGGAAACCCTCATCCTAACATTTGCCTTAGGTGTATCAGATTGATGATCAATCTCTCTTGCTGCAATATAACACTCCTTCCTGTCACTGTCAAATGTCGATGTACATCTTAAGCCTGGAATTCTGGCCCAGATGTCAGAACACCACCACTACAACACAAGACCTCAATATGTACTGGAATGGAATGAGATGGTGAGGAAGAACAAAATGAAAATTGTCGGAAGCTCAAACTTGCCAGTAATCAGGCCATGATACAATGTTCCTGTGAACAAAATAAATGTTCAATTCACAGCCCTAGTTAGTATTGTTTAGTCTGATGCACCTTTATGCAATGTTACAGCTTACTCACTTTCTTCTAAAATTCCATCGCCATTTCCATGTTTATTTCAAGGAGATATATTTCCCACTGTTTTACTCCAACCTTTCTTTGCTGTTTATTTTAAATGTCCTGCATTACATCAAGTGGCTTGGAAAAGAATATGTTCTTAGCGCAGATGGGAGTTCTTTTCCCTCTGTATTCCACCACATGACTTCAGCTCAGAATTCAGGCTGATATTTGAAGGAGAGACATGTCATTGAAGGCCACAACTTTCTGATGCCACATTGAACCATAGCTTGGCACAAATTGGCAATGAGCTGAAGGCTCAATCATTTGACTTTAGGGGTAGAGGAAGAAACGGTGTCAGGACCCAAGGGACTCATTGCACTTTTTCAAACCGTCCTTAGTGCATTTAGTATTCCCTTGAGTAGGCAAAAGGAATTTTTATTTGACATGTTGTCCAAGAAGTGCAGCAGGCAGTGAAGAAGGCCTTATTCCTGCTGCAGTTTTCTGCAGCAAAGGGGCTCTCCCTGAAATGGTAGGCAGCATCATATGCTGAATGCGTGCAGTGGGCCATTGTGTGAAATTACTGTGTCTGTTGGGAGCCCTAGTGTGCTCCAGATGGCTATTTTTTAACATTCAAGTTAAGTTGTGTAGATTTAGCAGATCCTTTCAAAACAAATTGTAAACTGCAAATTTCCACCTGTTTGAAGTTGCGCTAGAACTGGTGCAGAGTTGTAGAGTGATTCATAGATTCATACGGAGTAGAAAAGTTCCTTTGGCCCAGTTGAGCTGGCTAGATAATTAAATGATTGACTTGTTCTGCAACGCATATTCATATGAAATTACTTAACATCAAAAGGAAATGCCAATGAAACCTGCGCTTCAGTTAAGGATGGATTCAATGACTGAGTGACACCAGTAACATACTGTCAAGCACATGTTTATGACTTTACTGAAAACAATGCCAGTGCCTAAATTTCCGATCCTCCCCCCATACCCGAATGGAGCTCAAAACCATCATGTGTGTGTGCGTGCGCGCGCACACACACACACACACACACACACACACACACGATAATAGCCTCCTGGTTGCGGACACATTAAATTCAGTCCATTGAGTATTTCCAAAATTTTGATTCAATGTATTAAACAGCAAATCTATTTGAAGAGTTTTAAAACTCCCCAGCTTGACTCAAACTGTAGCTTGTCCAGAATGCTGATTCCACGTTTATACATTTGGAATTCTCTGTCCAAAGGGAGGTCTGACCCATAGTACCACATTGTTCTACCCATGTCAGATAAACAGGCAGGTCCCGAATATACCCCAGCCAGAATAGGGAATGAATCTATGTTGTTGGCACCAATCTGATCCATGGCAGCCAACCTCCCAAAGAGTCTGGGTTGCCATGGCAACACACAAATTTACATGCATGTTGCAGTCCAGAGCGATGAATGGACTTTTGTAATATCCACATCTAAACAAAGGTCACTTAGTGCTAATTATCTGCTCCATTCAAACTCAGCAATGTACAACTTAAAACCCCTTTCTTCCACTGCCCATTACACTTTTTTCTCTTGATTTTGTGTAATTATTTTCCTGACTCATTCTCAACGTATGTTGGAAGAAGAAAACCAACACCTCGACAGTTAAGATGTTGAGATCTCCTTCACAAATTGTTATTTATGCACAATTTGTTTAGCCACTAACATTTCATCCCATAGATCTTAGTAACGAACAATTATATGTAGCCGCTAATAGGTGATTGTATAAGGATTTCTAATGGACTGGAGCTGTGTGTATTCATTCATTTCTGTGATAATGTCTTGTTTGATGCCTGCTGTTTTAGGTACTATCGATTACCGCTGTCTGTGGATGGGTTACCACTACAGTCACAGATAGATGTCTTTATTAATTCACTCAGGGTAAGTGTGCGGTTTCCTTAGGATAATTGAAAATCTGCAGAACTTTTTCTAATCTCGTATTCTTGTGGAAGGTCTTGACAACAGGGCTACTGTAGCTCAGTGGGTTCAGAAGTTATACATTCAAGTCCTATTTCAGACACTTGAGCCCACATTCCAGATGGACCCTTCTGTGAGCTTAAGTGTCTGTGGTTTCATCTTCTGGAGGAAATCTGAAACCAAGATTCCTTTTGCTCTGTCAGGACAATTTTCATAGTGACCTAGTCAATATTTATCCTTTTGACAACATCACAAACCGACCAGATTACCTGCTTCTTTGTCATGTATTTTATTATTCATTGATGGAATGTAGGCATTGTTGAAAAGGCCAGCATTTGTTGCCCATCCCTAATTACTCTTGAATTGAGTGGCTTGCTCAGTCATTTCAAAGATCATTTAAGAGTTTACTACATTGCTGTGGGAGTGGAGTCATATGTGGGTCAGACTAGGTAAAGATGGTAGACTTCCTTCCTCAAAAGACATAAGCGAACCAGGTATAATTTTGCAAAAATCAGATATATTAAAATGGTCACCATTCATAAGATGAACTCTCAATTCTTGAACAACAAACAAAAACAAAGTTGCTGGAAAAGCTGAGCAGGTCTGGCAGCATCTGTGAAGGGAAAAACAGAGTTAACCTTTCAGGTACGATGCCCCTTCCTCAGAACTGTTCTGAGGAAGGGTCATCGGACCCAAAACGTTAACTTGTTTTTTCCTTCAGATCTGCTGAGCTTTTCCAGCAACTTTGTTTTTATTCCTGATTTACAGCATCCACAGTTCTTTCAGTTTTTATTTAGTATTTTCACAATTCTTACACCTTTTTATTGAATGATTATATTTCATTTCCACTAATTGCCATGGTAGGTTTTGGATTTGTGTGCTCAGACCAATAGCTTGGGGCTCTGGATTATGGCTCAGTGGCATAACAACCAGACCAGCAACTCCCCAGTATTGACGATGTTTGTGGAAGCTTGTTGCATGCAGGTTACATTGCAACAGCAACTCAATTCAGAAGTACTTGTAACGCTGTTAAGTGCTTTGGGATGTCCTTAGATCAGGAAAGATGCTATGTAAATGCAAGTCTTCTTGTTCTTCTTGTTTGGATGTAGTTGCACTTGAGTGCCTTGGCTACTTGGTGTTCCTGATCCTAAATATCCTTACACTTTAGGGATCTGCTGCAGGCTGTTCACAAGTGGTCAGGCCACTTTTCCATTTTCCATCATTAAACAGTGAGGTGTTTGTGGACAAGCATATTATAATGAAAGGCTTGTGTTAAAATTGGTTAGTTCCCATATGCTTCCTTCAAGTTTCAGCCATATAATGATCATGAGTCACCCTCCCCCCAATACACTTACTTCGTTTCAGCAATTTCATCCTGTAGTGATGGTAGAAGCAGGAACCCTTAAAACGTTTAAGAGCTATTTAGATGAGCACTTGGAAGGTCATAGCATACAAGGATTTGGGCTGGAAAATGGGATTGCAATAGATGGTATTTTGAAGGGCCGAAAGGCCTCATTTCGAGCTGTAAAACCTCCATGACCTTTCAACAGTGAGTTGTCAGAATCTGGGAACCACTGCCTGAGAATGTGGTGGAAGCAAATTCAATTCAGTCCTCGCAGAGGGAGTTAGATTCTTTTATGAGAAAGAGGAATGTGCAGGATTGTAGGGAGGATGTGACAGAATGATTTTTGGAGGTCATTTGGAGAGCTGTCGCAGAAATGTCAAGAATGGCCTTCTGTGTTGTAACAATTCTTTGCTTTAGTTCTGAGTTCAGTTTAAAAATACATTGCAGAAATAATAAAGAATGTGATAGAGCTGCTGAATAGGGAAGGAAACCTGGTGCCCTTGCTCAGTTTGTCCTTTGTGTGACTCCAGTCTCACACTCCAGGTAGTTGACTTTTAATTTCCTTGTGATAGCTGAGAAATCCACTCTGTTGTGCAAGGTGGTCCTTCCCGAATAGCACATTCACCACAGACAACAAGGAGAGAGGCCAGTACTGTCTTCTGAAGGAATGGCTAGGAAAATGCCAGTGACACACCACCTCCCTTGAGAACAGTTTCTGTAAACGTGGAATTTTATGCCCGAACAGCACAGTCCAGTCTATGCTGAACCAGGGACTTGATCATGTCTGGCTCACAGTACAAGGGGATCAAATGCTCCCTGGGGAAATGTACCATTTTTCCTCTTTGTTTACAGTGAAATATTTTTATATATGCACCCCCCAAGGATATTAGCTATCTCTGCATCTTCCAGCCAGAAATCCACTTCCTGGTTTATGTTCTGTTGTTGAGCAAATTTAATCCTGCCATGCCAATTACATTTGGCTTTGTGCTGCCCTCATCTCTATCATGGTTAGTTGCTTCAGTGCAGACACAGGGCCTAGAAGAGCGACAACGAGAGGGAGAATGTACATGGTGACGTTTAGCAAAAGAAAATGATATGCACATTTTTTTGCATGTTGTATTTTCAATGCTTTCATTGCTTGGTTGTACGCACGCAGACAATTGAATTGAGGTTGTTTTTCTCTTAATTTTTTCTTGGAATGCAGACGCTGTTAGTATCACCAGTATTGCCTGGCAAGAAGCTGTAGGTTGGCAAATGGACTCCTTGCCAACCAATCTACTTCCTCTTCTCATGCAATATAAATTGTTGTTCCTTTTGAGATTTAGTATTCTTCAAGACAACTCTTTATTCATCAATACCGTTGGATTGTGCTAACAAACAACTATAATGAAATTATGTAGAAGCACTGCAGAAGGTGCAAAAATGATTTAGAAGGTGTAACCCCTTGGTACTGGTATCACTCAACCAGGAAAGATTTTACAGATCGGGGCTATTTTTTCTGGAAAAGAGCACACTGAGAGGTGAATTGACTGAGGTTTGTAGCATTTTGAAAAGGTTTGATAAGGGGGCTGTGGGGAACATGTTTCTAGGGGCCTCAAGTATAAAAGTTACATAATTAATTCAGGAGAAATTTCTTTACCCAGAGAGCAGTTCATTTGAGGAGCTCAATTATACAAGGAATATCTTGAGATGATTAGCAGAGATGTATTTAAGTGAAGGCTAGATTATCACTTGAAAGAGAAATAGAAAGTTATGCTGAGAGGGGAAAGGGGTGGGCAGAGGCCCTTCCAGAGCTTAGACTTATGTGTTTTTTAGAGGTCCTGGATATTGACTGAGAAACTATGCCCTTTGCCAATTTTGCAACTCCTAACACACTTGCAGCCCTGAACTGAGATTATTTCATCCAGTCGACAACTGCAATTGAACCTGGGTCCTTGATTAAATGTAGTTCATTCCGTAAGCAACTAGGGAACTGTGCTGATCAACTTTGAGAGAACACACTCAGCACTATAGCATTACGGGCTCTGTACCTACCTGATTGTGTCCTGGCAATATACATGAGGTTTTCCAGTGGGGTTGGCAACAGCTGAAGATGTGCCTGACTGTATTCAGGGTACAGCACCTGCAATGGTGAATACCTTGTGACATATGCTCAGGTAGAAACCCCCATTTTAACTTGACCTCGTCGACAGGAATGGACGGGTGTGTATTAGACATGAGCTTGATTATGGTGTGGAGACAGGTATGTAAGTTGACGTCCAACCTGAACTCAGGAGGGGTAGGTGCTTAGAGAAGACAAGGGTTTTTGAAAGTTTCCTTTCTTTGATACTGAACACATCTTTAAAGATAAATTACAGATTGTTCTTTGCACATTTAAAGCTGAAGGTGATGCATTAGTTGAAAGCATTAAGTTAAACAGTGGTGTTGACTCTGCAGTGTTCCAAGTCTGTCTGCTTTACTTCATCCTTCCTAAAACAGTTTGGCTGATGTTCTCCTGCCCTTCGTGCTCCATTCCTATCTTGCCATTTTTGGGCAGGTTGTGCAGTGCAGGCAAACTATCTGCACTGGGCATGCTGACCATTTTAGTGCAAAAGTGTCAGAACTTCTGCAGCTTTGTGTATGTGAGTATGTATTCTACAGATTACAGTAAACAAAAAAAAAAACCCGGCTTTTTCAAGCTGTTTAAGCCAGGCATGGAACAAAAGTTATAATGTTTATTTATGCAAAAAGCATTGAGTTAAACTTTACAGTAATGGAATCTAATGATGGTGATATGAAGAGTAAATTGTATGCTGCTCAACAGGAGGAGTAAAGTCGTAGAGCCATACAGCACGGAACAGATCTTCCAGTCCAATTCTGCACTGACCAGACATCCCAATCTGACCTAGTCCCACTTGCCAGTATTTGGCCCATATCCCTCTAAATGCTTCCTATTTATATACCCATCCAGGTGCCTTTTAAATGTTGTAATTGTACCCAACTTCACCACTTCCTGCTGCAGCTTGTTCTGTATATGCACCAACCTCTGTGTGAAAAAGATATCCCTCAGATCCTTTTAAATCTTTCCCCTCTCACTTTAAACCTATGCCCTCTAGTTTTGAACTCTCCCACCCAAGGAAAAAAGACCTTAGCTATTCACTGTATCCATGCCCCTCATGATTTTATAAACCTCTATGAGGTCACCTTCAGATTCTGAAGCTCCAGGGAAGAAAGCCCCAGTCTATTCAGCCTCTCCCTATGACTCAAACCCTCCAGTCCTGGCAACATCCGTTTCTCTTCTGAAAGGCAAATCTTTACTGCAACGTCTCAGGTTTAACAACAGCTTTCCCATAGGTGGCAACCAGAATTGTACGCAGTATTCTAAACTCGACCTCAGCAATGTCCTGTACATCCGCAACATGACATCTCAACTCCTACACTCAGTATTCTGACTAATGAAGGCAAGCATGCCTTCTTCACTGACCTGTCTATCTGAGACTTCACGTTCAAGAAGCTATGCACCTGCAAACTTAGGTCACTTCGTTCAGCAACACACCTTGCTTTTGCTTTTGCTTTTGCTGCTGTTTAAACGATCATTGAGGTATTGTTGGATTTAGTTATGTGTATATATTTCTAAAAAGAGTTGCAACAATTTGTCATACATGTTTTGAAAATCAAATCTTGCTTCAATGTATCCTGTAAAGGTGTTTATTAAACGTCTATCTGCTTTGATTCCAAGCCAGAAAACTGGGAAAAATATTGGTATGTGGGCATCACTGTGGCATTTATTGTACATTCCTAGTTACTGTGATGGAGTTGCACAAGTTATTAACATAGTTAAACGTAGTGAGCAGACGGTTTCTGCCTCAGCATGGTCAGAACTTGTGCAACCCTGTTGCAGTCCACATCAGTTCAGCCAGGTCAACTATAATCAGTTTGGTGCTCTTGTGCACAAAATCTGGGTATACAAACCGAAACAAGATCTTGTGGTGCAGTGGGTAGTGTTCCTGCCCCTTAGCCAGAAACTCTGGGTTCAAATCCTACCTCTGAACTTTGTCTATTCAACATGCATTCATAATGTGGTCAGACATTTTGTAACACACCAATGGTAGGCAGTAAGAGCAGGAGAGATTCCTGGACAGCCATGTCAAAATGTCTCTACCATTACTATTGGTAGCTTCAGACTGCACTATGCAGATAGACAGCAACCCAGGTCTCACTGAGTGAGCTGTAATACCAACACAACAACAGACAAAAGTATGTCTTGCATAGACCCTGTGTCTGTCCTCTGTAAAGGTCTTGACCTGGTTTGAAACTCCTGATAACCCCTTGCTTATTTTGTGCAGTCAGAGTTATTTTTTAATGTTGCCATCAGGTCCTCATTTAAGAAAAGACAGAATAACGTTATATAGCACTTTTTATAACCATAGAACATTTAAATCCCCTGATCCTGGCGCCGTAACTTGAAGAAAGTAGATGGCCACTTCATTACAACACCGAGAAGAATGGTTGCAGTCAAATGGCTCCATATATGTTTGTTATACTTAGATCACCATAGGAAAACATTTGTTCCTTAAAATACCAGAGATAAAAGGTACTGCAGATGCTGGAGAATCCGAGATAACAAGCATGGGGCTGGATGAACACAGCAGGTCAAGCAGCATCATAGGAGCAGGAAAACTTGACGTTTCGGGCCTAAACCCTTCATCAGAAAAAAATCGGAATATATGGAATTGGACCTGAATCCTGAACAGTAAATGAAATTTGAAAAGGGCAGGAAGTTAGAAA
>JAHRHZ010000070.1:5237251-5255425 GCA_024137785.1 Ginglymostoma cirratum
CCAGACTTGCTGAGCTTTTCCAGCAACTTTGTTTTTGTTCCTGATTTACAGCATCCGCAGTTCTTTTGGTTTTTATTACTTTCCCCAAACTTGTTTTGAAGTGTTTGAGTTGAGATAAGATTTTGGATCAGATGAAACGTGTTGCTGTTCTTGGAATTGATTTCTGGGTGAAAAGTTAGTGAATGAGGAGCAAAACAACAGCCAGAGTATTCACAAGAAAGGAACCAAATGATTATTTTTCAAGTGATAAAGTGAAGTTGAAGTCATTTATTATTCGGCTGAAGGATGAGATTGTTTTATTTCTTTTTTGCCTATGATCTTCTGCCATCCATTTGGAACTTCAGGAAAAATTATTTCAATGATTTCTACCACATTTAGCTATGATACAACTATTTCTGAATTGTGGAGCTGCAAATCAATGCAGAAAATTTTAAGGAGCTGATAGAGAAGAGGCTTTCCACCCCAAGTTAAATTCATACATTCATGCAGCATAGAAACAGAATGTTCAGCCCATTTGATCAACTATTTGATCAATCTAATTAGTTCTCCTCATCGGTGTCCCCCCATGGCCCTATCATTCTTTTCTTTTCTAAGTTTACATCCAGCTCCCTTTTGTAAATTGCTGTCAAATCTGCTTTCACCACCCTTGCAGTCAACACACTCCAGACCATCAGAACTCATTGTGTGAAAGTTACTGTTCTCATCTCCCACACCAATTCTTTAAGCCTGTGTCCTCTGGTTACTGACCCTTCTTAACCAATGTAAATCATTTCCTCTTAATTCCTCAAAATATATCAAAATATTATGAATATTATAATTTGAGCACCTCTAATAAATCTCACCCTGCTCTGAAGAGAATAATTCTCACTTATATTACTCCACTTTACAGAATTCTTTCACCACAGTATCTCTTGTGCAAATTTCCAATGAATGTCACAGTGTCTTACAAAGTACAATAATTTTGGTCTCATTGTTCTGCTAAGAATATTTACAGAGTCTGCTAGGGAAAGGAAAACATTAACTTTATTGAAGGAACATTTTTCTGTAGCTTCATCTTGCCAGGAGCTGCGAGAGAGAGAGCAGGATGATATGACATGACATCAGTTCCTATGCTGATATATATCTTGTCTGATTAGCATATCAGTCAGATCTAAAACCTTATCCTACACAAAGTGTTTGGAATAGTGCTCCAAAGAGATCCAAACTGGATAACCGATCCTTAACAACTCATTGCATTAACAAACTGTCATTGAGCCATATAATTCACAAGAATCCCAAGTTAGTTTATTAAATGATGCTGGAGAGGCCAATAAGGCATCTTTAGCAATCCCCTGATAGTTGTCCAGCGAATATGCGGATGTCAAATAATAGGAGTCTGGGTTAAGCAAACAAACATACTAGTTATGAGCAGGAGCAGGCTGTTTAGCTGTTCAAGCTTGCTCTGCAATTTCAATAAGATCACGGCTGCTCTGATTGTGGCCACAATTCTGCTTTCCCTGGTACCACTTGACTCCTCTGTTAGTCAAGAATCTACCTATCTCTGCCTTAAAAATATTCAAGCACCCTGCCTCCATCACCCTCTGTGGAAAGAGTTCCATAGACTAATTACCTTCTGAGAGAAAAAAGACATTCTCCTCATCTCTGTTTTAAGTAGGAGATCCCCTTATTTTTAAACTGCCCCCTAGTTCTATTCTCCCTTGACAAGGGGAACCATCTGTTCTGCACATGCCCAGTCAAGTACCTTCAGGATCTTGTATGTTTCAATAAGGTCACCTCTCATTCTTCTAAACTCATTTGGTACAGACCCACTCGTTTAACCTCTTCTGATCAAATAATCCTTTCATCCTTTCAGGATTGAGTCAAATGAACGTCCTCTGAATTGCTTCTAATGTAATAATATCTTTCCTTAAACAAGGAGACCAAAACATGCTGTTCACACTCACAATTTCGACTCAAATAAGTACCTGTTGCCTTTGGTATTGCAAAGTTGTAATCAATAGGAAAGCACAGTGCAGTGAATAAGGATCTAATCAATGTTTCATGCTCACTGTATTTCTCTTCAATTAGGTGGACACAGCCATCGCTCTCTGCTCTGAAATGCATGACATTAAAGAAGATATCTATGAGTACAAGCAGAAGCTGGAGGGCATTGGGGAGAATTGCCAAGTTGAGGTAAATGAGTTGGTGTGGTAATTGAAGGGAACCAAGGAGACCATAAGATGTAGGAGTATAAGTAGACCACTTAGCTCATCGAATCAGCTCTGCCATTCAATGGAATCATGGCTAATCCGACAATCCTCAGCTCTGCTTTCCTGCCTTTTCTCTATAACACTTGATTCGTTCACTAATTAACAATCTGAATATCTCAGCCTTTAATATACTTAATTACCCAGCCTTGACAGCCCTTACCAGTAAAGGTTCATTACTGAGAGAAGGAAATTTTCCTCATCTCAGTCTTAAATGTGCAACACCTTATTTTGAAGTTATGCCCTCTGGTCCGTAGACTCTCCCACAAGGTGAAATCAGCATCTCAGCATCTACCTTGTGAAGTGTCCCAAGAACCTTATATGTTTCAACAAGGTCACTCCTCGTTCTTCTAAGCTCCAATGAATACAGACCAAACCTACCAACATCTCATAAGAAAATCCCTCCATACCTGGGATCAACCCTAGTGAGCTCTTGCTAGACTATCTCCAACGCAGCTATGTCTTTCCTTAGATAAGGGGACCAAAACTATTCATGGTCTTCCAGTTGTGGTCTAACTAGTGCATTGTATAGCATTAGCAAAACTTCCCTACTTTTATACCCCATTCCCTTTGAAATAAATGCCAGTGAGTATTACTCACTGAACTGGGATGCTAGAGTTTTGTGATTCATGCACCAGCATGTCCCAAACCCAAATAATATTTAGCTCCTGTATTCTTCTGTCAAAGTGCATAACCTCATTGTGCTCGTACATGCTTCTTAGCCCATTGCGTATTCATATATGAGTAAAACATTAAATCAATACTCCCTAATCTGGAGTATATGCATTTACATGGTGAAAAGGCACCCAGACAGCACTTCATTCTCTGCGACTTGGAGTATTACTCAACCTGTATTCATTACCCCCATCTAACCCTGGAAATGTCAGGGACCAAGCAACAATCAGCGTCACAATTCAGTGAAGCTTCCCTAGATGTTCTGCTGAAAGCTGCCCAGTAGAGGAGGAAAGTGCTTAACCCTAGAGACGAGGTCAGTGCCTGTTGGGTTTGTTTTTGGGCCGGGGGCGAGGTCAAGAAAATCCGGCTCCAGTGTTATAAGAGGATGAATGATCTGCACTTTGCCAGGAGTTGTAAACCTGCTCAGTGCTTCCTTCTCTCAGCATTGTGAGTTAATATTGGAAGGTTGCCACTACAGGGGTCCGCCACACAGAAGACTGGGTGTCAGACATCTCCATCAGCTGCCACATCGATAATCAGTTTTACTTCATCGCAGTTATTAGTATGGCACGACCTGCAGCATGATGGAATCCCTCTCACACATCTGCAAGGGTTCACATTTAAAACATAAAATGGAACTACAACACTTAGCAGCTCAAGCGTCATCACTGATCTTTTACTATAACTAGAAGAATGCATGCATCTGATTGTTTTTTTACCAAAGGCTGGCATGGGTCAAAGAATCAACCATAAAATAGCTTTGGGATGAACCCCTCACAGGTATTTCACACCATATGATGCTTTATTGTTTTTCATCAACTGTAGCTCTTTGACAATACTGAATGACCATATAATCAGAAATTTTTACTTTTCCTAAACTACATTCTTCTTCTGAAGAATGTGCAATACCAATGTGACCATGCATAGAGAGGTGGGGAAAGTCAGATGCCTGCCATAAGGCTCCTTGTCCCACTTTGAGGTTCAGTTCACTGAGCTGGCAGGAGAGCCAGGGGAATCTACTGTTGCTGAAGGGGAAACTGATGATCCATAGTCTTCTGGTGAGAGACCCTCCAATCTGCTACTCCTAGCTGCACATCTAGCCACAATGTCTTTATAAATTCTTGGCAGCTCGCAGCATTAGGTCATTTGTTTTCGTGCAGCCTCAGATCTTGCGCCAAGCCAGGTAAGAACAGCAGATTTTTTTCCCTTGAGGGTATTAATGAATGTGCTCTTAAACAACAATCAATGATGGTCAGCATTACTGAGACTAGCTTTCAATTCCAGACTTTATTATTGGGATTTAAATTTGCAGCTACGTCCCTAGTGCATTAGACTGGGCCACAGGATTACTGGTCCAGTGATATTATCACTGTACTACCATTTCCCTTAACGATAAGAGTATTGCACAAAGCAGTGGAATTTACTGCCTTTTTACTCCATATTGTAAAAGTTTTCAATCAATATAGCTTCAACTCCATCAGAATAGAAAGGTTCTTGGGTGAGAAGGATTGAAAGGTGCTGAGACATTCCAAGCTGATACTCAGTGACCAGCTTTATGTCTATAACAAAATGTAATATTTTCAATATGTGACAGATATATATTGGACATGCTCATTTATGTACATAATGTATCACTTAGACCAGTGGCATTCTCTAGAAAAACTGGTGAGGTACAATTAGGAATTTGGAAAATTTTAAGTGGGTAGTAAGTGGAAAGTTACGAATAATTTATTGATTAATTTCACTTTCTTTCTTCAACAAGGTATGTATGTTAGGCATAAAAATGATTGTAAAAGATAAAGATGTTAATAACTGTACAAGGTTTGCCAAGTCAACAATTACTAATTTATAAATGCTTTCCACTTACCTACTGCTCCCTCATTTCTGACCCTTGCCAAATAATGATTCTCTTGTTTGTGGTGTCCCTCTCTGACCTTCCTCCTTGCCACCTGCCCTGCTCACTGACCCTTTCACTCGTCAACTTGCTCACTTGACGTACCGCACCACCTTCTTGACTCCTTCTGACACATTTCTCCGCTTGCTGACCTTCTCACTGACCTCTCAAGCCTTGCTGGTCACTGTCTTGCTCATCCTTTCTCTTCCTGAGCCTTCTGTTTGCCACCTCTCTCGCACTCCCTGCCTCTCTCCTGTTCCTACCTCTCTCTCACTCCCTCGCCCTCTTTCAAAGGCCATCATTCTGTGACCTGCTGCTCCTCTCCTACTTGCTACCTTTCTCACGTTCGCTGTCTCTCTCTCCCACTCGCTATCCCTCTCTCCCCTCCTCCACCCTCTCTCCTGCTCATTCCCCATCTCCCCTGCTCTCTATCCCTTTCCCCTGCGCACTCTCCCATCTCCCCCACTCACTTCCTCTCGCCCACTCGCTCTCCCTCTCGCCCACTCACTCTTCCCCTCTCCCACCATTCCTGCTGTCACCCACTCACTTCCCCTCACTCCCTGTTTCTCCCACCCATTCCTCCCTTCCCAACCCACCCATTCTTTTCGAAATCTCAGTTCTGTGAAAGGATGGCCTCTGTTACTGCTACTTGTTTACAGGTTTTTAAAGCCCAAGGTTGGTCACACCTGACTGCTGTTCTTTGACTTATCGCACCTTTCCTCCCACTGAACTCTTGGGTTGCTTTTTCTCCAAGGGAAAATGTTTGTGACTTATTGTTCTGTATTTTCCTGTTTCATTTAGGGCAACAGCACCAAAGAATATTTTCTCCAAAGAATACTACAGAGTGCCGAGCGTTATTTCTATCTGATCGCTTTTAACTACTATCTGCATGAACAGGTGATTATATATGCTTGTGCATCATATGGTAGAATGGGTCCTGGTATATAACAAGCCTTAGGAGTCTGTGTGAAAGTGCAAATCCAGATATTGTGAGGCTCCACTGCAGGAGGATATGGAAGTCTAAGGCATTGATTATCACTCACTGAGCGCTCACTCTCCCAACTTCCTGCACACCCCAACTGCATCAATTAGGGAATGATTGTCAGTTGGAAGCTGGATGAAGACTATCCAAATTCATTTTGCAGAGGTGCTGCACCCACCTGGGAACATGCAAACGAACATGCAAATAAACACACAGTTGTAACACACATGGACATACAAGCACATGCCCTCACATAACTCTCAATCACACATAGGTAACAGGCAACCACAATCACACGTGTGTTGATTGTGCGTGTGTGATTGTGAGATTGCACGTGTGTGTATGTCTGTGAGAGTGTGTTATTGTGTATGTGATCTGTATGTGATTACGTATGCGTGTGTCCATGCATGTGTATATCCCTGTGTGTGTGTATGTCCATGTGTGTTTATATTTGTGCATCTATGTGCGTGTGCAGCACCTCTGAAATAAAGTTGGGCAGTTGCTAACCGACAGAAGTTTCCTGATTGAGACAGTGGTGGGGTGAAGGAAGTTGGGAAGAGTGAGCTATGTGATGCTAATGAGCATGCACTAAGGCTACTGGTCCTTTTCTCACCTGCCCCATGTTAATGATAAAAGCTAGACAACAAACCTATGGGGATCTTTTATTCCGTACACCACTGTTCTATTATGGGCTGCTAACACTGGTTGGACTCCTTCCTGGACCTCGACCTAAAGCACCTCCCAGCGCTAGTTAACATATCCATTCCTCTTTCCTACCACACTGCTATCTCCAATGTGTTCATAACTAAGGAATAAAATTGTTTAGAAACATCTTCTTTTGTTGGAAGCCCCAATAATTCTTTCCCTCTCTAGCAGTGCCAAGGAGATGAATCTTGAGTTGTGGGGTCTCTTGTGCAGTCCTGGAGGGTCAGCAACACCAGAAGTGGGCCCTTTGAAGCCAAGATGTGAATCACAAGGGGCATCCTATGGAATTCCCATCGCTTGCCCCATCTTGCCTCTGCACGAAACATGCAGCAGGTCCAACAGCAGACAAGATGGTCGGGGAAGGAGGAAAGTTCAAACTGAATCACTTCTGATGTCAGTCTGGGTTTTGGCAGTCTGCTGCCTTTATTTCTTCAACTCTCCTTTCATGTTAATGTTCTAGAGAATGTTGAGCAAGTTTATATTGAGAGCTGACCATTGCTTCCAATGAAGCTCACCCCTCTAGTAGTAAATATAAGTGCCTTACAATAAAAGGCTAACTGTCAGTAAAAAGATGATTCTGGAGCTGCTTGCCAGTGATATCAAAATTTCTATTTCAGATTAACATTATCAAAAAAACGTGTTTTCTGGCATTTGAGTTGGTTTGCAGAAGCTGTCCTTTCGTGTTTTCCTGACTTGTAATAACCTTGTATTTTCTTCCAGTATCCTTTGGCCTTTTCGCTTAACTTTAGCAGGTGGATGTGCAGGCACCCTTGGATGTACAGACTCTTGGCTGGTATGAATGTGTCTGAGCTTACTGCACCTTGTGACTTAGTAACAAAAGGCATCAGAGTTTTGGTAAGTTTGAAATTGAGCATGAACTGTGGGTTATGACTGGGGATTGTCCATGATGCCAATTCATTTTATTTTTCTGAAACAGCACTTATACACTTCTTTGTTTTGTTCCTTCCAGACTGTAACTTTCTTAAGCGTCTTCACTTCTCTCTCCTCTCTTAAGACAGTCCTTTAAGTAAAGTTTATTATTATTTGTTCAAAACTGTGGAAACTTGTGGCTTTATTCTCTTAGTAAGTCCCATGGATCTCACAATTTGTCTACTTTAAAATTAAAAGTTACAGACCCCGAGCTAGATTGGAATCTGAATTTGGTTCAGGCTCATAACAAGATGAAGGAGAGTCAAAGAATGGAAAGTGAAATGAGAGTTGGGGGCTTCTTGGACCATGGGGGTGGGACGGGTTAATGGAGAGTAGGGCTGTTGCTGGGATGGGGCTGGGGGTATGGAGATGGAGGTCAGGATGAACGGTGATTGCAACAACAATGCAGCCCAGGGCTACAGGAATGTTAGACCCGACAGGAGGAAATGCAATCTTCAAAGTTGACCTGTACTATTCCTCCAATGTAATTGTCAGCAAACCTTCTTGAGTCAGTGCGTGCATGCGGGCTGCTGTGCGTGAGAACTAGCAATTGGTGGGTGAGTGAGTGGGGAAATGGGTGTGTGGTTGGGTATGTGAATGAGACTGAGTCAGACCTGAGCCCCCGTGTGAAAACATTGGGCATCCCTGATTTAGACTTTACTTGACTGGAATATACCTTCTAAGGTCCAGCATCCAATACCTTCCTTAAATAGCCACGTACACATCTCCATTGCACAATGAGTGTTCCCATGTAATCTAACTGTGATAATTGTATGTTGCTATCCTTGCTCAACTTCCAGAATGAATAACCGCGTGCAACAAGTAGTCTCTGTTGGATGTTTTGTTTTTCCCGCTTTGCTTTGTCTAGGGCTACTGAGGGAAATGGTGACACCTCCATTAATGCCTGCTCTGAGATGACCTACTCCGCACAGCCTGGAATTTGATTAAGGAGCTGTGAATCTCCCCTCAATTTGGCCAGTACGCTCAGCCAGTGAGCATGAGTGAGCCTGTTTGTGAGCTAAACATTCCTGACACAATCAAAATGTCCTGTTAACCAGTCTGCATTGGCAACAACTGAAGGGAACACCACAACCTTTTCAAATTATTTAAATTGCGCCTCCTTAATATAGCTGGATAACCTTCTTTAAAGACAGTCCATGCTGAGTTGCATGGTATCCTGGATGTCAGTGCAAGTGAGACAGTTTTCAATGGTTGCCTTTGTCAGTTAAGTACAAAATGAAGGTTGCACACAGTATGTTCATTATCCATAGTTCAATGTTTCAGTAAACGACAAGCCTTTTGGTAAACATGCAGAATTCAGAACCATGGGCCATAATTTAAGGTATGGGGTACGTCATTTAGATGAGAAGACTTGCTTCACTCCGAGAATGATGATCCTGTGGAATTTTCTGCCCCACAAAGTAGTTGAGGTCAAAACATTGAATATTTTCAAGAGGAAGTTACATATAGTTCTTAGGGCTAAAGGGATCAACGGGTGTGGGGAGAAAGTGGGAACAGGGTACTGAGTCGGATGATCAGCCATGATCATATTGAATGGTGGAGCAGGCTCAAAAGGCTGAATGGTTTTCTCCTGCTCCCATTTTCTATGTTTCTGTGGTTTTTTTTCATGGAATGTGGACATCATTAGCAAGTCCAGCATTTATTTCCTGTCTCTCAAGGTTTGTTAGGCCATTTCATAGGGCAGGTAAATGTCAAGTACATTGCAGACAAACATAGGTTGGAAGAACACAGCAAACTGGGCAGCATTTGGAGGTCAGGAGCAGTCATGACAAGGAAAGGAGCAGGACTGAAGAGGGGTAATACCCGAAACATTGACAACTCCTTTCGTCCGGATGTTGTCTGTCTTGCTCTGTTCTTCCACCCTCCTGTTTGCCTACCTTGGATTCCAGCATCTGCAGTTTTTGTCTCTAGTCAAGTACATTTGTATGGTTCAGGAGTCATATGAAGGCAGACTAGGTAAGGATGGCAGATTTCCTTTCCTGAAGGATGTGTGTGAACCAAATGCATTTTTACAATAATTGATGATAGTTTCACGGTCACCACGATTTCCAGATGCATTAATTGATTTTAAAATCAAAATCAGTGCTGTGATGGGATTTGAATCCATATTCTCAGAACATTGCCATGGGGGTCCCTGGATTATGATGTCTCTGATATTGCCACTGTGGCACACCAGTATCTTAATGGCTAAATGTTTGTATGGGAAGCTGAAAAGTTTTGCAGTGAACAGAAGTAGCTAGAGAAGAGTGATTTGAAAGGTAAATAACAGTTTGTATTTATATAGAGCTTTTCGCAAGCCATTTCAAAATTCTTTACAGCCAAAAAAAACTTCTGAAAAGTATTCATTATTGTAATGTTGGAAACTCTGCAGCCAAATCACACAAACAGCAATGTAATTTTGACCTGATAATACTTCATTAGCGATGTTGACTGAAGGATTCATATTGGCTCAGGACACTGGGGATAACTTCTCTGCTCAACTTCAAAATGGTTCTTACGAATCTTTTACATCCATCAGAGCATGTAGATGAACTTGGTTTAGTATCTTACCCAATATTTGACAATACAGCGGTCGCTGTGTACTGCAGTGGAGTATCAGCCTCAGTTGTTGTTTTCGGGCTCTGAAGCAAGTCTTGAGCTTAGGATATTGTGATTCAGAGACAATTCCTTGGGCATTATTCAGTGAAAGCTTCATTGGCAATTTCTTGGGCATTACAACTCCCATGGGGAAAGCATAGTGGGGAGCTTGCCTGGTGTCCCCATCAAATTTCTCCCTTCAACTAACATCCCTACTCATTAAGAGTCAGTACACAGAGTGAGACTGGAGTCACACGTAAGCCAGACAGATAGGAGCTACAGGCTTCTCTACAGGCTGAATGTCTGTTGACAGTCGGTGGCTTTATGATCATTTTCCCAGTGCAGCCTAACCAAGTTTCTCAACATTCAGTATCTCAGTTTGGTATGATGGGATCTTAACTTGCTTTTTCTGGGTTATAAATCCAGTGCCAGAATGAAAAGTCACCCATACTCCAGAATGCTAATAAGAACCTTCACTGAATGTGAACTGCTTAGTGATGTTTCCAAGTGTTGTACTGTACTGCAAAGGAGGTCATGTAGTGCGGTGCTAGAAGCCCATATTTTGTTTTATTCATTCATAAGATGTGGGCATCACTGCCTCGACCAGTATTTATTACCCATTCCTAATTGACCTGAACTGAATGGCTTGCTCAGACATTTCAGATAGTAGTTAAGTGTCAACCACATTGCTGTGTATCTAGAGTCATGTGTAGGCCAGAGCAGGTAAGCATGTTAGGCTTTGTTCCCTGAAAGATATTAGTAAACCAGTTGGTTATTTATGACAGTCGGCAGTGGGTACAAGGTCACTTTAGACTAGCTTTTTAATTTTGGATCTTTGGATATTTTCTAAACAGCCTATTCACAGGTGCTGAAGCGAGTGGGATTTGAATCTCCTGATCAAGTGGTAGGCACACTACCACCACACCACAAGTGCTCCTTTTTCAACTCTGCATTTTTATTGAAATGTATTCAAATTTCTGTCTCAGTGGGATCAAACCAGTGCCCATATAGCATTAATCTGCACTTCTGGATTACAAGTCTAGTGATATTACAATGCCACTACCACCTCCCCCTAAAGGACCTCCCACCTTAGGATTTGATGATTTTATATGTATGTTGTAATGTGGCTAAACACATCGATTATTGTAAATCCTTCCAATGCATCTAGGGTGATGGTAAGAGCAGGAGATTTGCCTGCAGCACATCGGAATGGTGCAGACCATTTCACAATCTTTTGTTATGTTATCTGCCCCATTACTATTTTCTTAGTGTACACAAGAATGAGAAGTGACCTTATTGAAGCTTACAAGATTCTTTGAGACTTGACAGTGGAGATATGGAAAGATTTTTGTCACCTTGTGGGAGAGTGTTTTGGCTTTGGACACTTTCTGTGACAGAGAATTCCACACTTTTGCCACTGTCTGGGTGAAAAAAATTCTCCTCATCTTAGTACTAAATGGCCTGCTATATACCCTTATACTGTGACTCCTGGTTCTGGACTCCCTGGTCACTGGGGACAGCCTTCCTTCTTTACTCCGTCTAGTCTTGTTAGAATTTTATAGGTTACCATTGATCTGACAATCCAGTGGTGTTACTGCCATTGAATAAATGCCAAAGCTCTTTGTGTTCCTGTGTCAAACTAGCCAAGAAGTAGTGATGATTTGGCCTTTATGACTTGTTGGCAGTCTACCTGGGACGGATAGCATTACTTGGAAAATGTGTAGTGTTTGCAATATTTCTGGAAGTTGTGATCAATCAAATAATTTGGGCTAAGCTATTGTTTGAAAAATTGCCTCTTAGACTTTTGATTGGCACCGCACATAGGTAAGATTTCACAGTGCAAAATTTAAACCCCAGTATGCTGATCTTCAGTCGAAATGATCAATATCTTCAATTTTGGAAATTCAGTAACCCCATGGCAGTATTCATTGTAGTTGATTTTGTAGGAGTTTTGCCTGAATGCCCATTGAACTGGCTTCAAGAAGGACACTTGTGTTTGTTCATTGATCCTACAATTGAATCAAGAGGTTACAATAGAGGTATTGCTGATGGAATTTCTCTGGTGCTTTTATGTTCCGCTGACGCAGTCTAGTTTTCAAGGTAGTACAGGAGTGTAGTGATAACAACTGCTGTCAAGACTAGGTCTTTTGTAACGTGGAGGTCTTTGTTGTTGGACTTACTACTGTAGTTTGTAGAAGCCTGAGCTGGGCAGCTGATCTGCTGTTGAATCTTATTGTCAATAGTGGCCTTTTGAGAGAGGAGGTTACCAAGTATGAAAAGTGATTAATTCATTCCAGAGTCACTCTTTCAACATATATGGGAGGTGGAATATTTAGCTGACCAGGTTTGGAAGTTTTGTTTTGGCAAAGTTCAAAATCAAGCCAATTCTGTTGTTAGCAGAATTAAAGAGATAGACAGTGGCTTGCAAATCTGGATATTGATATGCAGCCATCTGCAAACTGTAAACTTTATATATCTCATTTGTGATCAGTTTCGTTTGTACATGGACGTGACTGAGGGTAAAGAGATTTCCATCTAGGTGGTCTTTAATACTGAGACCAGAGGGCAGTTGGTCTTTGCTGAGGTAAAAAGTCATTCAGTTAGATTGCAAAATCAAGCTCAATGAATTGTATCAGATCATTAATAACTGGCTCCCTGCCAGGTTTTGTGTTCTCAAATCTTAAATGGTTGATTTAATGAGAGAAAACAAATAAAATGTTAGAAAGTTACTCTAAAGCTCTTCTTGAATCAAGGCAGCGTTGACCTTAAATGTTGGATAGAGCTAGTGTTGAGTCCAAATGTCTTATGATGAGACAGAGCAGTAGCAAAGAAGGGAAGAAAAGAAAACAATTTCTATGCTCCAGATTCCACTGCCTCATGGGACATCTTGCCCCAAATGCCCAAGGATCTTTGGGTTGAGAATAGACTGTTCAGTCACATGAGGACCCACGGCAGAAACTCACAATCCTAAGTAGACCTCGTCATTGAGTCACGTAATGATAATGACAAGCTATTTTCATCCAGTTTGAGTCAGGTTTCGACTTTGACCTTTTCTCTGTAGTAAATGAGTTCATTCATGTTGTTCCTAATGCTTGTGGTGCATGTTATTCCTACAAAGTTTGTCCTTACTCAACTTCATCAACTTCTAGACCTTTGACATTTAATTAAAAAATGGATGTTCTTTTTAGTCATTTAAGTTAATTTTGTATTTTCCTTAATTTACAAAGTTGCTCCTTTTTCAAGGCAACTGGGTGAGAGAAAGATCAAGAAATTTAGTTTGTCTATTCATGAGATGTTGATCTTACTGGCTGGGCCAGTATTATTGCCCATTCCTAGTTGCCCTTGAGGAGGTGGTGGGAAGTTGCCTTCTTGAATTGCTACAGTCCATTTACTGTAGGTAGACCCGTAGTGCTTTTAAGGACGGAGGGAGTGAAAGGTGTTTGGTGTCTGTCAGATGGAAAAGGCACAGAAATGAAAGGTCGTATGGAATCACCTAAAAGGCTCCACCAGCAATAAATTACTTTCAAAGTCACCACAGTTATGCAAAAGCTTGCACAAAACATATCATCCTGTTAATTGATAGATGTTCCCTCCTTGCATCTGGTCTCTGATTGTTCTCCATTGCAACCTCTCTTTTTTTTATTGGTTCTGTGCCAACAAATTCATTACTCCTCAAAACCATATTCAGTTGTTGTTTCAAGTTACTGTCTGCACCCTGCCAGAAACCTGGAACATTAGCAGCAGAACAGACTACTTGGCTGAATGGCCTGTTTTCTGTGCTATAATTTCTTTGTAATCAAGAGAAGCTTTTTAAAACCTAATCACCATTTGACATCATTTATCACAGTTGTGATAGCCACCACTGAGGCTCTTGAAATCTTTGTAATAGTTTTTTCACTCTTCTTGGTTCCTCTGAAATGGGTGACCTCTATCCCTCATTACAATCTTGGTTTGAACATGGACAAAAGAGCAAAATTCCAGAGGTGAGATGAGAGTGACAGTCTTTTGACATCAAGGTAGCATTTGACTGGATGTAGCATCAAGGAGCTGTAGTTAAACTGGAGTTAATGGGAATCAGGGTGAAAATTCTCCCGTGGTTGAAATCCAGCCTACAACAAAGGAAGATGTTTGAGTTTGTTGGAGGTCAGTCATCTCAGTCCTAAACCTCTCTGCAAAAGTTTCTCAGGGTAGTGTCTTAGGCCTGACTATCTTCAGCTACTTAATCAATGACCTTCCACTCAGAAGTGGTGATGTTTGCTGATAATTTCACAACATGTACCACTAGATTCTGAGGCAGTCCACATCCATATGCAGCAAAACTTGGACAATACCTGAGGCTGGACAGAGAAATCACAAGTTACATTCGTGCCACATAAGTGTCAGGAAATGATCATCTCAATCAAAAAGGAACCTATCCATCACCCATTGGCATTCAATGGCATTTTTCATCTCCTAACTCCCCGGTTCATGTCCACCATCTACAAAGCAAGTGTCAGGGCTGTGATGGAATACTTAACTGATGTGTGCAGCTCCAACAATTCAGGAAAGTCAACCTCATTTTGGACAAAATAGCCTTCTTAATTGGCTCCTTATTCAATACCTTCAACACTCCTCCCCGTACCACTAACACAGTGTGGTAGCAGTGGTACCATCTATAAGATGCACTATACCAACTCATCAAGGCTTCTCTGACAGCATTTTCCAAACCTGCGCCCTCTATCCCCATAAGGACAGGGGCAACAGACACAGAACATCAGAAACCCTAGAGCCACACATTATCCTACCTTGGAAATATGTTGTTCCTTCAGTTCCACTTGGTTAAACTACTGGACACTCCTCCACAATAGAACTGTGGGTGTCCCTATGCCACATGGAATGCAGTGATTTAAGAAGACAGCTCACCACCATCTTCGCCAGGGCAAATAGGAGTGAGCAATAACTGCTGGTTTAATCCTTGACGCCCACAACCTGTGAATGAATTTAAAAAGCTATAAACCCATGATGTTGGCAGTGGTGAATGGCAGATCTTGGGATATTGTAGTGTTCTTTTAAAAGATTAACTTTAGAGTTTTGGCCTTCATATCTTTGACAATCATCCAGCGGGCATATTCTAAAATAGCAAACCGCAGTTATTTCCTGCCTGGGAATTAAATTTGCAATCCAGGAAGGAAAGAGTGCAGTGGTTCCAGAGTAGGTCAACAATCAGGAGTGTAGTTCTGTGAGCTTGTTTTGTAGGGTTAGAAGTTCAGTTCCTGGAAATGATTGCAATCCTTTAGTAAACAGTTAATGTCAAAGAGCAGGGGAAAATATTCACATACTGTATTCTGACTGCTGAGAAGTATGAAAGGAGAGACACTGATGACAGGACATGCTGCCTAGGATGGTAACACCTCAATTTTAAAATATTCATCCTTGTTTTTAAATCACTCCACGGCCTTGTCCCCTTCCTATCATCACAATCTCCTCCAACACTGTACCTGAGTGAGATCTATGCTCTCTTCCAATTCTGGCCTTTAGCACATTCTTGATTTTTACTGGCTCCCTATTGGCTCTGAGCATTGGAATTCCTTTGTAAACCTTTCTCTGTCTCCTCCTGTCAGTCCATCCTTAAAGCCTACACTTTGATCAAGTATTTGGCCATCTGCCCTGATATATCTCCACGTGGCTTAGTATCAGCTTTTATTTTCATCATCTGCCCTTGAAGTGCCTTGGGATGTTTCGAGATGCCACAGGCAGTAGCTTAATGTGAGTTGTTTCTGTTCATATAGAAGACCTAGGATCTGGCAAGGATGCAAGGTTGCCTATTTGTGAATCTAACACCCAGAAAGTAACTGGCCTCTCTGTTTAACAGGTTGCGGACGAAGCTCTGGATGTGCTAAGCACTGTGAGAGAAATGAAAGTGGCCAATTTCCGACGGGTTCCAAAGATGCCAATCTACGGCATGGCACAGCCTAGTGCAGAGGTAGCTCAACATATTCTTGTGATATCTTATTATAATATAGTATAGATTGTTTTTATAGTACTACTCATACAGCAGGCTTGTGAAACAAAGCCTGACATCACGTTACCTCAGTTTTTAAACTTACCTTCTCTTTGTTTTTCACTGTTCTTTCCCCGTTTTTGTACTCGACTCTTATATACCTGTTTTTAAGCTCTTCTTTGCTCTGTGTATCGTGGTCCTCCATTCTGGTTTTGCAACAGATTTGCAGTGTTAAATAAAAGCAAAATACTGCAGATGCTGGAAATCTGAAACAAACACAAAAGAACGCTGGAGAAGCTCAGCAGGTTGAGCAGCATCAGTGGAATGAGAAATGGTGCTAACATTTCAAATATGGTAGCATTCTCCCTTGAAATTTGACTTATTTTCGCCTAAGGTGCAGCAGAGCTACAAAATGAAAATTACAGATGATGATCCCATGCAGATCTATTATCTGTAAAGAGAGAAATGTCACTTTTGCAGGACAGTTAGGGGTGGGATACAAGTCGCTGGCCAACTACTCCCATGTACAGTGAACAAATTTTAAAAAAGTTAACGTTTCATATCAAATGAGTGTTCTTTGGAACAGAAGGAACATCATATTGGACTCAGAAGTGTTAACTCTGTTTCTGTCTTGACAGATGCTGCCAGACCTGCTGAGTTTCTCCATTCCTTTCTTTTAATTTTAGGTCGCTAACATGCATAATATTCTGCTTTTATTTCAGCATTTTGTTATTGGACTTGGCAGCTTTGAGAAGGTCCCCACCACAGTCGTGGAGCCATTCAGAAATGTTAGGTTAAGGATGGTGGTTAGATTGGGAAAAGATCTACCTTTACCCTGTTTGTCCTGGCCCCCCCATTTTGACACTGAACTTGACCAATCTGGCGCTCGAAATCAAGAGTACTCAAGTCTTCATTGACTTAGACTTAGACTCCCTACGGTGTGGAAACAGGCCCTTCGGCCCAACAAGTCCGCACCGACTCTCACAGCATCCCATCTAGACCCATCCCTCTATAACCCACCTAATCTACACATCCCTGAACACTATGGGCAATTTAGCATGGCCAATCTACCTAGCCTGCACATCTTTGGACAGTGGGAGGAAACTGGAGCACCCGGAGGAAACCTAAGCAGACATGGGAGAATGTCCAAACTCCACAGAGACAGTTGCCCGAGAGTGGAATCAAACCCAGGCCCCTGGTGCTGTGTGGCAGCAGTGCTAACCACTGAGCCACCATGCCGCCCCGGCTGTTCTTCATTGTACTTCCATTTCTCATTGTTCTATTTGAAATACATTGGCCTGAAGGTTTGACATGATTTGTTTTTAGTGCAATTGCATCCAAACTGGTTAGATCGTAAAACAGAATACCAGGATGTGATGGTAGTGCCAACCTTAAATGGCAGCATGTTGCATGGATGCTGGTCTTGATTGATGACCCCTGAGACTCCACAATACCAATCAATGCCACCTTAAAAGAGAAAAACACAGACACAGCCATCATAACAGATGTTGACAATTTGGCCTGAGGCTCCTTGTTCTCTTTTTACAAAATGTCTTTTTACAGAGCAATGAAACAGCTTTAGGTAAGGCCTGATGTTGTGTATGTTATGGACCAGATCAGAATGCCTCAAAATATTTTAAGAAGATAGCCCAGACCCTAACTTTTTCTCGTTTTAAAGGTAGATGTGAATTGCGTGTTCCAGATGTCTTGCAACTGGTCAAACTACTCAACATAAAGCAAAACAGTTTATATAAAGTATTACAGTTAAAATACAAAGAAAAGAAACAGGAATTTAGAATAACTTGGCTATTGGAAAACTTAACCGAATAATAGGTACCATACCTATTACTAATTAACTGTCTCAATATAGCAACATCCCACAAACATACCACTTGACAAAAAAGCAAACTTAGACACAGATTCTTACATGCAGTTTTCCAATCCAAGAGGAAGAAACATTAAGATGAAGTTTAGAGAGTGTAGCAGCTAAGAGATATTCTCTGAAGCTTCCAACTCTTTACGGAACACAAACAGCTTCCGAAATCTGGAGAGATAGTAAGAACTGTAGATGCTGGAGTCAGAGATAACAAAGCGTGAAGCTGGAGGAACACAGCAGGCTAGGCAGCATCAGAGGAGCAGGAAAGTTGACGTTTCGGGTCAGGAC
>JAHRHZ010000070.1:5255825-5306923 GCA_024137785.1 Ginglymostoma cirratum
CCGAAACGTCAACTTTCCTGCTCCTCTGATGCTGCCTAGCCTGCTGTGTTCCTCCAGCTTCACGCTTTGTTATCCCAGAAATCTGGATCTGTGAGAGCTGGCAACGTCCATTCATGCCGGTTCCATTGTTCCAACCTGTAAAAAAAAACTAAAGGCCTCACAGGTTGTTTACTTAAGTCATCTTCAAGTAGCCAGTTCAGCATCTCTGCCTTATAATCTCTCTTCAAAACAATGCAGAATAGGATATGAATCAGACTTTGTAACTGTATTAACTTTGCAGTAGTCCACACATAATCGTTGGGTACCATTTGATTTTGGCACCATTATTATGGGTGAGCTCCAGTTGCTGCAACTCACTTTGATTATGTTGTCTTTGAGCATGTATTCAATCTCTTTTTGAACCTGTGCCAACTTTAGAGGGCTAAGACTATAAGGACATTGCTTAATTAGAACAGCATTTCCTATATATACACTATGCGTAATCAGTTTAGTACCTCCCAACTTGTTCCCACATATCTCTCCATGCGATAGTAATAATTCTTTCAGGTTATTTTGAATATTCCCTGGAAGATAACTCAATAGTTATTCCCAATTTTTGAGAACTTCCTCATTGTCCAACTTAATTTGAGGATGGTCCAATTCAGAATCCTCTGAATTTGGTTCTTCACTCTGTGTTGTGACCAGTAACACATTCTCCTTTTGCTCTCCTTCCCTATCAAAATACCTTTTGAACATATTCACCTGACATACTCTGTGAGATTTCTTTTCATCTGGCATTCTTATCAAATAATTCACCTCACTCCATCTCCTTTTGATTTGGTAAGGTCCACTAAACCTTGCTTTCAAAGGTTCATCTATCACTGTAAGTGACAGTAACACTTTATCTCCACTAGCAAAATTGCAAATTTTTGAACAAAAACAAAGTGGTTGGAAAAGCTCAGCAGGTCTGGTAGCATCTGTGAAGGTAAAAACAGAGTTAATGTTTCGGGTCCGGTGACTCTTCCTCAGAACGGGTTTTAATTTCTTCAGATTTTTGATTTCTTGTCTGTTTCCTGTTTTTCATCTTTCTGTTGTAACTCAGTTAATTTCTCTGAACTAAAAATATCCACTTTGTCTTCCACCTGTTCTTGTTTTTTTCTCAACCATTTCAACAGACATAGTCTCTGATGATTATACTTCAACTTCCTTATCTTTATTTGATTTCTCCTCCTGCTTCAACCTGTGGCTTTGCGACCTTGTTATCACGCATCAGGAAAAATCCCACGATATACTTCTTGTAATACCTCAGTTACCTGATTTTCCACTGGCTTTTCAATCACAGTAGGCAACATTCTCACCTCTGATCCTGCTGTATCATTACCAAGGACAAATTGTATTCCTGGAGCCAAGAGTTCCTCTAGCACTCCTACCGCTACTTCTCCACTTTTCACTGGACACTCCAACCTCACTTTACTTAATGGAGCACTTTCGTCTCACCATGAATTCCAAATATTACCACTTTTTCTGGCAATAGTCCTTCTGAATTACATATCTTCTCATCGCTCAACATCAGAGATTGACATGTTCCTGTATCTCTTAAAATTGTAATTTCTTCACCTGTTCCTCCTGGCATATGCCAGTAAACCTGGAATATGCAAATTAATGGTTTAAGAAGATCTGACACTTTCTTCTCAACCAACCCCTGATTAGGTTGTACATTCTTTTGCAGCTTTTTAGCTTGCACTGTGCTTTTCTTTAGCACTTCAACTAAATTCACTAGCTTGTCGTGTTTTCCCACATCCGTCTTCCCAGTGCTTTTTCTAAACTGCCAACACTGCGACTTCATGTGGCCTACTTTATTGTAGTGAAAACACTGGCGCTTTTTTACTTCTCTTTCCCCCTCATGGGTTTCCTTTTTACCCTTTGGTAAACTATCTTTATTACCTTAAATGAGATCTCCTTTTCCCTTACCATCTGAAGATTTCTCTTTTCCCCAATTTCTATTCCTCACAGATTGCAATTGAAGTCGGAAGGCAAGCTTTGATTTATGAACCAACTCATAATCATTGGCCATTTCAGCTGCTAATCTTGCAATTATAACTCTCAGCTCTTCCATATGAGTTCTCACTCCTTCAGGAAGTGAATTTTTGAACTCCTCCAAAATAATTATCTCTCGTAGAGGATGATATATTTGATCTATTTTCAACACCTTTATCCACCTATTAAAATTACTTTGTTTGATTCTTTCAAACTCACTGTATGTTTGAGTAGGGTCCCTTCTTAGATTCCTGAAACGTTGTCTGTAGGTTTCTGGCATTAGCTTATATGGACTTAAGGTGGCTTTCTTCACGTCCTCATACTCCCCTGACACCACCTCCGATAGTGATGCAAATACTTCACTGGCTCTACCTACCAACTTTGTTTGGATCAACAATACTCACTTGGTTACTGGCCACTTAATTTGTTTAGCAACTTTCTCAAATGAAATGAAGAATGCTTCTACATCCTTCTCATCAAATTTAGGCAATGCTTGGAGATATTTAAACAGAACCTCACCAGGCCTTTGGCTACAATGGGTTTGCTCGTCATCACTATCCTCCTCATTAAGCCTACTGTCTACCTTCACCTCCGCCCTTTTAAGTCGACTTTGCTCACTAATTGCCAACTTCTGAAGTTCAAACTCTTTCTGCTTTTCTTCTCTCTTAAGGTCTTCCTCTCCTTCTGATTTTCCTCTGCTTTTAAACGTAGCTGAAACTGTTTCATTTCCTTTTGTCTTTCTTTTTGTTCTGCCAGAGCTGTTCTTTTCTTTAGCCTCTAATACAAGCTACTTCATTTACAATTGAATTCTAGGCATTTCAAAGATTTCAATGGCATTTCCAACAATTTTAAATGTTGCGCTATTGCTGCATTTACCTGCCCCTTTCTTGCAGACCCAGGCAACCCAACTCCAGCTGTCTGCCAATTCTAACAGCTTTGCCTTGCTCACTTTTGTAAAACTGCCAAAGTCACTTCTTCCACCCTCATAAAACACTTAGTGACTGAAAAAGCCATTACTACATTTGGGACACCCTATTCTGGACTTGGTTCACCCCTGCCATTCCTGACTGTGCCCTACAAGCTGACAGGTTCCTCATTCACTGCATGGACCGCACGGTGTCCTCAGGCAAGGCAAAGGATGGTGGGGTTTGCTTCCTGATCAACACTTCCTGGTGCTTGGATGTAGCGACCCTAGCAAGCCATTGCACTCCGGACCTAGAATACGTCACAGTACAATGCTGTCCCTATTACATACCATGAGAGTTCACCTCCGCCATCCTGACAGCAGTCTATATAACACCCTGTGCAGGTGTGAAAAATATCCTAGAAGAGATTTACAAATTCAACACCTGAAACAAAAGACACTAACGCCTCCCACACGCCGTCATCTTTGAGTCCAATAATCCTAAACCCAATTTGGATTTCGGTCATGACAAGAGCCCCTAGTTTGTTACGGACTAGACCAGACCCCCTCAAAATATTTTAAGAAAATAGCCTATTAGGTAACACGGTGTGAAGCTGGAGGAACACAGCAGGCCAGGTAGCGTCAGAGGAGTAGGAAAGTTGATGTTTTGGGTCAGACCCTTCTTCAGCCCATTTCTGAAGAAGGGTCCCGACCCGAAATGTCAACTTTTCTACGCCTCTGATGCTGCCTGGCCTGCTGTGTTCTTCCAGCTTCATGCTGTATTATCTCTGACTCCAGCATTGGCAGTTTTTACTGTGTCTAGCCTAGTCGCTAACTTTTTCTTATTTTAAAGGTAGATGTGGAGTGCATGTTCCAAATGCCATGCAACTGGTTAAACTACTTGACGTTAAGCAAAATACAATTTATTCAAACACTAAAGCTAAAATACAAACAAAAGAAAGAGGAATTTAGAATAACAACTATTGGAAAACATAATCAAGTAATAGTTACTGTACCTATTACTAATTAACTGTTCCAATGTAGTAACATCCCACAAACATACCCCTTGGCAAAAGGCAAATTCAGACACAGATTCTTATCTGCCGTTCTCCAATCCAAGAGGAAGAAACATCAAGAGAAAATTTAGAGAGTGTAGCGGCCAAGAGACATTCTCTGAAGCCTCCAACTCTTTGAGACCCCAAACAGCTTCTGATGTTACTGAGAAAACCAAAACCCAGAAATCTGGGTCTGTGAGAGCTGGTCACATCCATTCAGGCTGCTTCCATTGTTCCAACTTTAAAACAAAACCTAAAGGCGACACAAGTTGTTTAATTAAGTCATCTTCAAGTAGCCAGTTGAATCTGTTTTCAGAAAAAAAGGACATAATAACCTTTTAAAATGACAGAATTGTCACAGTACATTATTAAGATAATGGTTCAGTGGCTCCTCTTGACAGGCTTGTGGCTTGGTCCTGACATACTTGACTGATGAGAAGAGGAATTACAGCAACATTCTGTGGGTGACCTTACGAGAGGAGCTTGTGCTGGATGGAAATGGCCAAGTGTACACCCCCCGCGAACCAACCTGCTTGGAACAGCCTATCTCTGTACCCACCAATTCATCAGAGCAGCTGGAGGTGAGTAACCGGAAAGATGTCTACATGAGGATACAGCTGTACAAAAGTGTATAATGTGAGCGTCATGTTTCTCTGGTTCAAAAGAAAATTGGCTCCTTAAAGGAAAAAATACAAAGAACTGCAGGTGCTGGAAATCAGAAAGAAATCAGAAATTACTGGAAAATTTTAGCAGGTCTGGCAGCTTCTGTGGAGAGAAAGCAGAGTTAATGTTTTGGGTCCAATATAAATCTTCTTCAACATTTCTGTTGAAATGATTATTCCAAAAAGTATTTTATAGCAAATAAATTAAGAACAGGATCAGGGGTAAACCAGTTTGACCTTTCAGCCTGTCCCCACCATTCAAGGAGATCTTGTTTGATCTGTAACCAAAGTCCGTTTACCTGCTTTTTGCCCATTTTCCTTCATAACTTTGGCTAATACAAACCTACGAATCTCAGATTTAAAATGAACCAGGTCCAGCATCAACTACATTTGTGGAAGAGCATTCTAGACTCCTGACTATCCTTTACGTGGAGACATTTTTCCTAATATTACTCCTGAAAGGCCTGGCTTTAATATTTAGGCTGGGACCCTGATTATAGACTACCCCCAACCAGGGGAAGGCTTTTTGAAGTTTAGATACTCTTGTCATTTGGGAAAACAGCTGCCAATTTGTGCATAGCACATCAAGCTCCCCACAACCAATAGTACTATAATAAAACTTTTTAAATGAAATTATTGAGGTAATAAATGTTGATCAGAACACCAGTGAGAGTTTCCCCTCAGTTCATCGAATATTGCCCTCAATCTTTTACTTCTGCTAGAGAAGGCAGGATTAACTTCTCCCTGAAAGCTGACACCTAAGAGGATAAGATCATAAATACTGAATCTGCTCCATCATTCAATGAGATTATGGCTCATCTAATAGTTCTCAACTCCACTTACTACCTTTTCCCCATAGCCCTCGAATCTCTTCCAGTTTAAAAATCTGTCTATCTCAGCCTTGTTATACTGAATGACCCAGAGCCTGGTTTACCACCAGCCTTTCATGATAAAGAATTCCACAAATACCTCTGTCATTGCGGCACTCCCTTAGCATGGGAAAATGTGCTGGGCTGAAGGTGAGGTTGAAACTACACAGTTTCAAGACTCCCCTCCCCAGCATACTCCTAGCAAATTTCCAAAGTATCGAAAACAAAATGGATGAACTTAGATCTAGACTTTCCTACCAGAAAGAACTGAGAGACTGTTGTCTGGTCTGCTTCATGGAAACTTGGCTCACCCATGCCATTCCTGACTGTGCCCTACAAGCTGACAGGTTCCTCATTCACTGCATGGACTGCACAGCATCCCCGGGCAAGGCAAAGGGTAGTGGAGTTTGCTTCCTGATCAACACTTCCTGGTGCTTGGACGTAACGACTCTAGCAAGCCACTGCTTCCTGGACCTAGAATACCTTCAAGTAAAATGCCATCCCTACTACCTACCACGAGAGTTTACCTCCGCCATCCCGACAGCAGTCTACATAATACCCTGTGCGGATGTGAAAAATACCCTAGATGAGATTTACACTGCCACAAACACTCTAGAGCCAAAATTCCTCGAGGCCCTATTCATTGTGGCTGGCAACTTCAACCAAGCCAACTTAAAGCAGGTGATGCCAAAATACCACCAGCGGAAAACCTAGATGAGTATGCCACCACCATCATGAACTTTATTAGCAAATGCATGGAGGACTGTGTACCAAGGAAGTCAATCTGAGTGTTCCCCAACCGTAAACCCTGGATGAACCAGGAAATCCACTCCCTACTGAAGACCAGACATGCAGCATTCAAGTCGGTTGACCCGGACCAATACAGAAACTCCAGATATGACCTCCGTCAAGCCATCAGGGAGGCCAAGAAGCAGTACCAGACCAAGTTAGAGGCCCACACCTACCAAACAGACTCCCGCTGTCAGTGGTAAGGCTTAAACGACATTACAGAATACAAAATTAAACGGTGTAAGATAGTGGACAATGACACATCCCTCCCTGCCCAATGCTTTCTATGCTCGGCTTGAGCAGAATACCACCTTCCTGCCCCGATAGCCCCAGACATGCGTGTTCCCTCTGTCACCACTTCAGAGGTCTGATTAAACTTCCTGGGAGTCAACACCAGGAAAGTGACGGGCCTGGACAGTGTCCCTGGCTGAGCACTCAGATCCTGTGTGGACCAACTGGCAGAGGTATTCACCAACATCTTCAACCTGTCCCTCCTACAAGTCGAAGTCCCCACCTGCTTCAAGAAGACACATGCAGTGTGCCTTAAATACTACCGCCCAATAGCTCAGACTTCGATAATCATGCAGTGCTTCGAGAAGCTAGTCATACCCACATCAACTCCAGTCTCCAAACCTGCCTCGATTCCCTATAGTTTGTCTACCGACATAACAGATCCTCAGAGGATGCCATTTCCCTAGCTCCGCACTCATCCCTGGAACATCTGGACAACAAAGACACCTATGTCAGACCCCTGCTCATTGACTACAGCTCCGCTTTTAACACCATTATCGCCTCCAGACTGATCTCAAAACTGTGTGACCTTGGTCTCGGCTGCGCACTCTGCAATTGGATCCTCAGCTTTCTGACCCACAGGCCGCAATCAGTGAAGATAGGAAACTGCACCTCCTCCACAATAACACTCAATACTGGAGCCCCCCCAAAGGATGCATTCTCAGCCCCCTACTGTACTCCCTGTACACTTATGTTGCTAAATTCCGAATGAACAGCATCCACAAGTTTGCTGACAACACCACCAGAGTGGGACAGATATCTAACAATGACGAGTCAAAATACAGAAGGGAGATAGAGGGCTTGGTGATGTGGTGCAATGAAAACAATCTGCCTCTCAACGTCAGCAGAACTAAAGAACTGATCATCACCTTCAGAAAGGAGGAGAACACGTCTCCATCTACATCGACGGAACTGAGGTTGAGAGGGTGGAGAGTATCAAGTTCCTTGGAGTGATGATAACCGACAACCTGTCCTGGACTTCCCACGTAAATGTGACAGTCAAGAAGGAACAACAACGCCTCTTCTTCCTCAGGTGGCTCAGGACATTTGGCATGTCCATAAGGTCCCTCACCAACTTCTACAGATGCACCATTGAAAGCATGTCCAGGTGCATAATGGCCTGGTATGGTAACTGCTCTGCCCAGGACTGTAAGAAACTACAGAGGTGGTGTGCAGAGCCCAGACCATCACAAAGCCAACATTCCAGCCATGGACTCTATTTACACGGCTCGCTGCTGCAGAAAGGCGGCCAACATCGTCGAAGACCCATCACACCCCGGTAATGATCTCCTACAACTTCTTCTGTCGGGCAGAGGATACAAAAGCCTGAACACACGCACGAGCAGGTTCAGGAACAGCTCTTTTTCGGCCATTATCAGACTGTTGGATGGACTCTAGCTCAAATTATGTAATCTGTATGCCTCTAAGTCATCCTTTGCTTGCTGTGATCTGCCTGTATCACTCAGAAACAAAGCTTTTCACTCTATTTTGGCACACGTGACAATAAAATCAATCAACCAATCAATCAATCACTTCACTGGAGTGTCAGGTTGGATAACATGCTCAGGTCTCTGGATCTGCTGAGTCAAAGGCAAGAATGGTCTCATTGAGCCAGGTCTGACACCGATCAAAGTGATGTGAGCATCTTAAGCATTTGTACGATCACAACTTGTATGATTCATCCTAGTGCTATTGTCCTACAGTTCAATGTTGGATAAACATACTTGAAGTATTGTCCCTTTCCCATCCGCTTCCTAGGAACAAATAATCTAAATGTTGCAAAACCTACGCTGTGCTATCGTCATGGGCTTAGGAATATATTCAGTATTGATCTTCTGTGACAGTTAAGAGGGTAAGTCTGGTTAGATGTCATGGGATAACTGGCCTAGCATTTGAAAGCTACACACAGTCTCTTTAATTATATTATTTATAGGTGAGTTGTAAAACTTAGAATTTAGGAGGCTGGGAACTGGAATTGCTTGGAACAAAGGCATTTTCTGCTGTATTAGCTGCGTGGGAACACCATCAAATCGCCCCTAAGCCACATATAATGCAGACTTAGGGTGGGGAATGTATGTAAAATGGATGATGAAGTTAGAGGGTTAGTAGATTGTACACACATAAATTCCTTTTTAAATGCTTGTATCAAGTGTAGTGGCCATTTGCTAAACCACACAGCAATGCAATTTGGTCCTTACGTACTTTAAGTGATTTTAAAGAATTTTGGCCCCTAATTATTTTTGTGTAATGGAGGAACTGCCTAAAGAGATGATACATTTCACCAAAATTCTTCAGTTGCTGGAAGTCTGAAATAGAAACAAAGTGCTGGGAAAAACTCAGCAGGTCTGGAGACAGTTAGCATTTCAGATCTGTAAGCTTTCGTGAGATCCCTGAGATGAGATACATCTTAGGTGAAAGTCATAAGAGAATCGAGAGTAAAAACTGCTGTAGACCAACTTATCTCACTTGGATGCTGAATTTAATTGGTCAACTGGCATTGCCAACTCCCCAGGATTGCCCTGGAGTCTTCAGGACTTGAAGACTAATCTCCAGAACACTGCTTTAAACAATGCTAGAGAAAACACATTGGGCAGCGGAAGAGTTATGCATTTCATTCACTGACCTAGTGTGCTGGTTCTCTTGTTAGACAAAGCATTGGAATGGATGAATAGCGTGATAGAGCTGTACAGCATGCAAACAACCCTTTGGTCTAACTTGTCCATGCTGACCAGGGTGGCATGGTGGCTGTGTGGTTAGCTCTGCTGCCTCACAGCGCCAGGGACCCGGGTTTGATTCCACCTTCAGGCGACTGTCTGTGTGGAGTTTGCATGTTCTCCCTTTGTCTGCATGAGTTTCTGCCGGGTGCTCCGGTTTCCTTCCACAGTCCAAAGATGTGCAGGTTAGGTGGATTGGCCATGGTAAATTGCCTCTAGTGTCCAGGGGTGTGTACATTAGGTGGATTAGACATGGAAAATGCAGGGTTACAGGGAAAGGATAGGGAGATGGGTCTGAGATGCTCTTCAGAGGGGTGGCATGTCCTTGTTAGGCCAAATGGCCTGCTTCCACACTGTAGGGATTCTATGATTCTATGATACCCCAAATTAATCTAGTTCCATTTGCCAGCATTTGGTCCATATCCCTTTAAATGCTTCCTATCCATATTCCCATCCAGATGCCTTCTAAAAATGTTGTAATTGTACCAGTCTCCATCACTTTCTCTGGCAGTTCGTTCCATACATGTGCCACCCTCTGTGTGAAAAAGTTGCCCCTTAGGTCCCTTTTAAATCTTTCCCCTCTTACCTTAAACCTTTAGTTTTGGACTTTGCTACCCTGGGGAAAAGACCTTGTCTATTCACCCTACCTATGTCCCTTATGATCTTATAAAAAGTCAACCCTCAGTTTCCGACACTCCAGGGAAAATAGCCCCAGCCTATTCAGCCTGTCCCTGTAGCTCAAATTCTCCAACCCCAGTAACATCCTTGTAAATCCATTCTGACCCTTTCAAGTTTCACAACATTCTTCCTATAGCAGGGGGACGAGAATTGAGTGCACTGTTCCGAAAGTGGCCTAACCAATGTCCTGTACAGCCTCAATATGACCTCCTAATTTCTATACTCAATGCACTCACCAATAAAGACAAGCATACCAAATGCCTTCTTCACTATCATGTCTACCTGCAATTCTGCTTTCAAGGAAGTATGAACTTGCGCTCTGAGGTCTCTTTGTTCGAGGACCTTACCATTAATTGTATAAGTCCTGCTCTGATTTGCCTTTCCAAAATGCAGCATCTCATATTTATCTAAATTAAACTCCATCTGCTACAGCTTGGCCCATCGGCCCATCTGATCAAGGCCCCATTTTGCTCTGAGGTAACCTTCTTGGCTGTCTATTATGCCACCAATTTTGGTGTCATCTGCAAACTTACTAACCATACCTCCTATGTTCACATCCAAATCATTTATATAAATGACAAAAAGCAGTGGATCCTTGTGGCACACTGTTGGTCACAGGCTTCTAGTCTGAAAAGCAACCCTCCACCACCACCCTCTGTCTCCTATCTTCAAGACAGTTCTGTATCCAAATGGCCAGTTCTCCCTGTATTCCATGTGATCTAACCTCCCTAATCTATCATGAGGAACCATGTGGAACGCCTTACTGAAGTCCATGTAGATCATGTCCGCTGGTCTGCCTTCATCAATCCTCTTTGTTGTTTCTTCAAATAACTCAACTAAGTTAGTGAGACACGATTTCCCAAGCAAGAAGCCAAGTTGACTAGCCCTAATCAGACCTTGCCTTTTCAAATACACATAAATCCTGTTCGTCAGGATTCCCTCCAACAACTTGCTGACCACTGATGTCAGGCTCACCGGTCTGTAGTTCCCTGGCTTTTCCTTCCCACCTTGCTTAAATAGTGGCACCACATTTGCCAGCCTCCAGTCTTCCGGCACCTCACCTGTGGCTATTGATGATACAAATATCTCAGCAGGGGGCCCAGCAATCACTTCCCTAGCTTCCTACATAGTTCTAGGGTACACCTAATCAGGTGTTGGGGATTTATTCACTCTTATGCATTTTAAGACGTCCAGCACCACCTCCACTGTAATATGGACATCTTGCAAGATGTCACAATTTATTTCCACAAGTTCACTACCTCCCATATCCTTCGCCACAGTAAACACTGATGCAAAATACTCGTTTAACATCTCCTGCGGTTCCACACATAGGTGGCCTTGCTGAGCTTTAAGGAGCCCTATTCTCTTCCTAGTTACCTTTTTGTCTTTAATGTACTTTAGAATCCCTTTGGATTCTCCTTAACCCTATTTGCCAAAACTATCTCATGTCCCCTTTTTGCCCTCCTGATTTCTCTCTTAAGTATACTTCTACTGCCTTTAAACTCATCTAGGGATTCACTCGATCCCTGCTGTCTACACCTGATGTATGTTTGACCAGCATTCCCTGCACTTTCCAGCCTTGCCCTTCACCCTAACAGGAATATACTGCCTCTAGACTCTCATTATCTCATTTTTCAGCTGCCCCTTTATCTGTGAATATCCATTCCCCCGCTCTTCAACCCCTCCGCCCATCAACTTTTGAAAGTTCTTGCCTAATACTGTCAAAATTGGACTTCTTTCAAATTAGAACTTCTAACTTTTGTTTCCAGTCAATCCCTTTCCATCACTATTTTGAAACTGATAGAATTATGATCACTGGCCCCAAAGTGCACCCCCACTGACACCTCAGTCACCTGCCCTGCCTTATTAACCAAGAGTAGGTCAAGTTTTGCTCCTTCTGTAGTAGGTACATCAACATACTGAATCAGAAAATTTTCTTGTACATACTTAAATTCCTCTCCATCCAAGCCCTTAATGCTATGGAAGCCCAGTCAATGTTTGGAAAAGTAAAATTCCCTATCATTACCACCCAATTATACTTACAGATAACTGAGATCTCCTTACAAATTTGTTTCTCAATTTCCCATTGACTGTTGGGGAGTCTATAGTACAATCGCAATAAAGTGATCATCCCTTTCTTATTTCTCAGTTTCACCCAAATAACTTCTCTGAACGTACACCCAGGAATATCCTCCCTAAGTACAGCGGTAGTGTTTACCCCAAATCAAAAACACCAATCTCCCTCCTCTCTTGCACCCCTTTCTATCCTTTCTATAGCATCAATACCCTGGAACACTAAGGTGCCAGTCCTGTCCATCCCTACTGCCACGTTTCCGTAGTCTCTATGATATCCCAGTCCCATGTTCCCAACTATGCCCTGACTCTATCTGCCTTACCTGTTAGGCCTCTTGCATTGAAATAAAGGCAGTTTAATTTATCAGTCCTACCTTGTTCTCTGCTGTGTTCCTGCCTACCTTGACCTCTTGCATTGAAATAAAGGCAGTTTAATTTATCAGTCCTACCTTGTTCTCTGCTTTGTTCCTGCCTACCTTGACTGTTTGACTTGCTCCTTTTCTCAAATGCAGCAGTCTCAGAATGATCTCTTTTTCACACTATCTCTGTTGAGCGCATGCAACACCCCTAACGAGTTTAAATCCTCCTAAGCAGCTCTATCAAATCTCTCCACCAGTATATAGTCTGTCCTCCTTATACAGGCCACTTTTACCCAGAAGACATTCCAATGATCCAAAAATGTGAATCCTTCTCCCCTACACCAGGTCCTCAGCGATGCATTCATCTGCTCTATCTTCCTATTCCCACCTAGCTCGTGGCACTGGCATTAATCCAGATGTTACTACCCTGGAGGACCTACTCTTTAAATTTCTGCCTAATTCCTATATTCTGTCCTTAGAACCTCTTCCTTTTCTCTTCCCATACATATGTTGTTAGTTCCAATGGGTACAATGACTTCCTGCTGATCCCTCTTCCCTTTGAGAATGTTCTGCACCCTCTCCAAGATATCCTTGATCCTGGCACCAGGGAAGCAACACACCATTCTGATGTCTTGTTGTCGGCCGCAGAAACGTCTGTCTGTGCCTCCGACTAGACAGTCCCCTATTACAGTCAATCGTTTGGAACTTGACATAACCCTTATTACATTAGTGCCAGTCTCGGTACCAGAAACCTGGCTATCAGTGCTACATTCCCTCGAAAGTCCCCCTACGTTTTCCAAAACAGCATACTTGTTTGAGATGGGATTAGCCACAGGAGACTCCTGCACTACCTACTTAACTCTCCTATCTTTTCTGTTCACTTTTCAGTTGGTGAACAAAAATCGGACATCGTGATGTAGACATGCTGGGTGGCCAGTTGGTGGAGGTCATGTGATTAAATGTCTGAGAATACACCTAAAGATAGTTGGCAGCTGAGGGATTAACTTGAAAGTCGAGAAGCATGGGTCCTAGTTGGTAGGTTGACTAGAAACAATTGAGGGGAAGAAAAATATATACTTGTTGAATAACTTAAAGGCCTAGAAGGATCACATAAATAAATTCAGTTCCATTTGTTTGGTTTTGATTATTTACTGTTACCATAAAGATAGAAATTAACGTATAACTATTTAAAATGAACAACCAACAAACTTTTAAAATCGTGGTTATGATTGACATTGAAGAAGGTTATCTAAGATTATAAAGAGATCCTGGTCAGTTGGGTCAATGGGCTGACGAGTGGTAAATGGAGTTTAATTTGAATAAGTACTAGGTATCGCATTCTGATAAAACAAACAAAGGCAGGACTTATACAATTAATGGCAGGGCACTGGGTAGTGTTGTACAGCAGAGAGACATAGGGATTCAGGTACATAATTCTTTGAAATTTTGCGTCACAGGTAGTGTAATAAGGCATTTAGCATGCTTACCTTCATTGCTCAGACCTTTGAGTATAGGAGTTGGGATGTGTTGTTCAGGTTGTACAGGACATTGGTAAGGCCTCTTCAGGAGTACTGTGTGCAGTTCTGGTCACCCTGAATTAAATTATTAAATTGGAGAGGATTCAAAAAAGATTTACCAGGATATTGATGGAAATGGAGGTTTGTGTTAGAAAAATAGGCTGGGATTTTATTCACTGGAGCATAGGAGGTTAAGGAGTGATCTTATAGAGGTTTATAAAATTATGAGAGGCATAGATAAAGTGAATACAAGGGTCTTTTCCTTAGGGTGGGGAGTTCAAAACAAAGGGGCATGTTTTCAAGGTGAGAGGAGAAAGTTTTAGAAAGGACATGACGGGCAACTCTTTTACACAGAGTGGTTTGTGTGTGGAATGAACCGCCAGAGGAATTAGTGGTGATGAAGGTACAGTTACAACATTTAATTGGACAGGTACATGAATGGAAAAGATTTGGAGGACAAACGCGAGCAAGTGGGACTAGAATGGAAATATGGAAATAAATTGGAAACATGGTCAGCGTGGACTGGTTGGATCGAAGGGTTTGTTTCCATGCTGTATGACTGTCTGACGCTATGGTTTGTCAAAACAGTGCTTCAGAAAAATATCAATACATATTTGTTTATAATGGAGGACAAATGAATATGTTTCTGGCTCTGTTAATGTGTATTTTTTTTTCTTTTAAAGAAACTAGAAAGTGGCCTTAAAAATGAGATTTTGGCATCGCAGAAGTTGCTTGAAATACAGCTGGAGCAGGAGAAGCAGATGAAGTTGTTTACAAGTTGTCTCACCATGCAGGAGATTTTCAACCAACTGAAGAGTTCCCATCAGGGCCTACTGTACAGACGTGTCCCCATCCCTGACTGTGGTGCTCCAAGGGAAAAGGTAGAGATGCTGAAAGAACCTCACTCCTTGTGAGGACCCTTTTAGGAAAGAAAGGAGGAAAATAGGGGGAACAGTTTATAAGCTAAAATAAACTTTGATTGCAGATTTTTGTCTGAAATTACATTTTCTTTTCCAAATTTCTCGCTGACTTGCCATTCATTGCTGTAACTTCATTTCTCCTCAAGGACTTTGACAAGTTATTCGAAGCCATGAAAACAGTTTTCTCAGATGATTCCCACTCAGCAATTGTATTTAACTGCCATAATGGCAAAGGAAGGACAACGACTGCCATGGTGCTGTCAGTTCTCGTTTTCTGGCACTTCAAGGTTGGTACTTTGCTCCATTTTTAGTCAGTGATGTACGCTGGACTCTTGTGCACTATCAGCTTGTTTGTGCTGTGTAGTACAGTTGATTTTAAATTATGCACTCTGAACATTGCTTCACAGAGGGTTCTTAGACTTAATCGATTCCAGATTAAATGAAGCAACTCCCTGTTTTGAACAACTTTAATTGTTCGTTGACTTTATAAAAAATCTGTCATTTGGAAGCAAACAGATTTGCTCCTTATTTTATAGGTACAGAAGTCCCAGTACCTGGAATGTAATCTGGCAGAGTAGACACCCGAGCAATGTGGAACTGATTGGTTTATACAGAATAGAGATCAAGCTGGTACTGTAATATGTGTTTAGCTGGAATTCTTGTTGTATGACATGCGTGCTATCAGACAATGATACCCATACCATATAAGGGGTTAGGACCAGGGGCCTGCTTTTGAACCTGGTAGTGTTGGAGGTGTGGGGAGGCATTTTCTGATAACTTCCAGGTCCCTATTGTTGTCATTTGCAGCTGCCCTCCTTGGACCAGCTCTGCAGCAGATTATTTGAGTTGAGCAAATCATCGTTAGAAAATCACCTCATTCTATTCACATTTGAGTTTTGTATGAGCTTAAAATGACGATTGCAGTCCCCTCCTGGGTTTAGGGCTAAATATCTACCCCAGTAAGGCTGAGTCCGGTGGGCTGGTCAGCTCACCTGCAACAGTGGCTCATATGAGTTTCAGAATAATGTCAACACTGAGGGTTTGAGCCCCATTCCAGTCAGTGGGACTTGCCACCTTGCTTTGTCCCCTGGGAGAGGAAGATAAGGGCAAGCCAGCACTAATAAAACCTGTCATGAAGACAGCTCAAAAATAAAGCTTTACTGCAACTGATGGAATTTGAATTTCATGAAAAAAAGCTGATAGTTGTTGTTGTATGTGTATCTCACCTTTAACAGAATTCACTGCTAAGGACTCCATGTGCTGTTCATGTACTATGTTGCACCTCTGCCTGACAGCCTACTTTGGGTTTGCAAACTGCACACACAGCTGTTGGCAGTTTGCTGTAATGCCTGCTTCACAATTTATAATATGTTTTACTATGTAAACAAATTAACCTATAGAATGAATCAATCTCTGATCGGTGTTTAATTGTTAGATCATTATCATTAACAGGACAATGGTGACTGTGAAACTATCACTGATTGTCATGGAAACCCATCTGGTTCAATAATGTCTGCTACCCTTACCTGGTCTGGCCTACATGTGACTCCAGATCCACAGCAGTGTGGTAGACTCTGAACTGACCTCTAAAATGGCCCAACAAACAACTCTGTTCAAGGGCAATTAGGCATTGTCACTTTGTTGAGTGCTGGAGGCTGTTTGGTACTTGTCAAAATACCTTTGAGCACTTTCACACTCAGAGGAGAAGAAAGGAATTTCATCACCCATGAATTTAATTACAGTTCAGGGCCCACTGGAGGTAATCCATTCTGGGAAATTGATCCTATACTTTCAATATTGATCAAACCCAAGGAGCTAACAAACTGCTCATCTTGTTCTCTGTCCGTGTTGCAGGGAATTCCTGAAAATAGTGAAGAAGAACTCGTGAGTGTGCCAGATGCCAAGTATACAAAGGGAGAATTTGAGGTATGTGAAAAGCAGGTCCCAGGTAAACAGGATTAGCCTGGACTCTTGCTGTGACTGAAATTCGTCATCCATGAGTGAACTTTGCCATTCACAATATCTACCTTGTTGTGGCTTTCCATTTTTTTAAAGCTGTGCTTCCAGAAACTGTTCATCTTTAGCTTCCGCTCCTTTGTGAAGTGCTGAGCTTGGAGAATGCCTGCATTCAATTAAGCTTCAGAACCAATTCTAGAGCAATAAAGATTCAGTTTGGACACAGGATGGGACTATTAGCTGGCAAAGGCTTGAGTAGGTCACTGAAAAGCGATCTAGTGTTTGCAAATGGATTTCCACAGGACCACCGCCCTGTTGCTGCATTTACATGTATAGCCTCATCAATTGTGGAGGTATGAGCCTCAAGGTAGTTCTTCCCCTGGATTGTAACACTTCGTGAGTGGGTTGAGGGCCTGTGATAAGAGAGACAAGTAACAGATTGAGTTGATGGCTGTAACCCCTTGGGGTCCCTTGCTTGCACTGAGATTACCAATGTCGAAAAGCACCAACTGGCAATGTTGCTCAATAGCCCTTTTTTCCAAAAGGTGCTCGCTAAACTTGATACAGTTGCCCCGCTGCCACTGATGTTCTCGAGGAGCTGGGTGACGTGCTGGTAATGTTACCGGACTAGTTCTGCAGAGACTCAAGCTGAAGCTCTGAGGACATGAGTTTGTGTCCCACAGTGGCAGCTGCTGGAACTTAAGTTCAATTAATAAAGTCTGGAATATGGAAATAAACTTAGTAATGTTGTGACAGGACAACTATCATCAATTGTTGTGGAAACTCATCTCATACACTGATGTTTTTTAGGGAAGGAAATCTATCAATTACATGTCCTGGCCTACGTGTGACTGCAGACCAATGTAGTTGACACTTAACTGCCTCTGAAATGGCCGAGCAAGCCAATCAGTTTAAGGGGCAGTTAGGGATGGGCAACAAGTGCAGCGTTGCCAGTGAGGCCCATATCCCATGAAAGAACGAAGAAACAAAAGTCCACGCTCAACAAAGGTGTCAGACTGTTACTGGATACTGAACGAAGACAATAATTTTCATACTCCTATACAGTTCTGTTATATTCACTCTATTGAGTCAAACTTGAATGCCCCAGGTGACTCCCCTTTGTGTTAGTCTCAAGGAATGCAACAGTTTTCCATGGTGACTGGGTCCAGTTTTTCAGGAACTTGCCTGTGATTCTGGTGGAAACCTGTGCTTTGGAGAACGGGGTTTATTTGCAATGTTGCCATGTATATCAATGCTGCCATGGGCATAAGTCTAGCTATTTGCTTTCACACTTGGAAAAACATCCGGCAGGGAAAGGCCGTCACTCCAATTACAGAACTATGGATTTAACCTCATATCTTTCTTTCAGATTGTGATGCAGATAGTTCGACTGTTGCCCAATGGAAACAAAATGAAGAAGGAAGTAGACCTGGCTCTGGATATTGTGAGCGAGACCATGACTCCTATGCATTACCATTTACGAGAAATCGTTATCTGCACTTACAGGCAGGTGAGTCAGTGCCTACATGGACAGATACATCATCCATTCAATACACCTTTCCTTCCAAATCAGATCTTGCTGTCGATGAGAGTAGTTTTGTAAATGATACTAGAATGTCCATAAAAACTGCAGACTGAGGCAGAGATCATCTATGATCTCAGGTAGGGTGGAAAGTGGGATTCAGAAAATTACCACAAATCAAATCCTGCAGGTAGGATAAAGAACACATGGGGTCATTTGAGACGAAGACAAATTTAGATCACATATGGAGGAGGTCTGTTCTGAGGAAGGGTCACTGGACCCAAAATTCTGACTTTTTTTCTTCACAGGTGCTGCCAGACCTGCAGAGCTTTTCCAGCAACTTCTGTTTTTGTTCCTGATTTACAGCATCTGCAGTTGTTTTGGATTTTAGACCACATATGGTATGGGATTGAGCATACGGTCTTGGACTCCTTATGTGAATCTGTTTGAGGTAGTTCAGAGGAGGTTAACTTCATCAATTCCTGGGATGAGGATTTTATCTTCTTAAGAAAAGTTGGCCAGGTTGAGTCTGTATCTATTTGAATAATGAAGAATGCGAGGTGATCAATGGAACATTCAAAAGGGACTTGACAGTATAGATGTTGAAAGGATCTTTCCTTTGTGGGAGCGATTAGAACAAAGGGACACAGCTTAAAAATGAAGGGTCTCTTATTTAAAACAGATGAGGAGAGTGTTTTTTTTCTCAGAGAGTCGTTTGTCTATGACATTCTTTTCCCCAAAGAGTGGTGGAGGTAGAGACATTGAACTTTTTTAAGAGAGAGATAGATTAACACTGTCATCAGGCTAGGTGGGAGTGTGGAGTTGAGGCCACGATCAGAACAGCTATGATTTTATTGAATGATAGGGCAGGCTAAAGGGACTGAATGGTCTATTCCTGCTACTAATGTTCATAGAGGTACACTAGACTTAATTGATAAATGATTTGATGCGGTGAATCGACACCAGATGGGCAGATCAGCCTCCCTCGATCCCATTCCTTTTTGTGGTATCAGTATTTTGTCATAAGTGTCAGAGCATTCCATCCTAGCTGCTAATCTGGGATTACATTATCATGAATTTGTGAGCTGGAACAACAGCCATTTGGTGAGATTTGAGGTGAATGACATGTCAGCAATGCTTCTTTTGTCAACCTTTGTGTGAGTCTTATTTATCATGGATATGTGTTGATGAACTGGAGGCAGTGTTTTTATTCTGCACTGACTTTTATCATTTACATTCATATCACCAGTACATTTGAATTTCTTTTAAAATTCTGTAAATCAAAGGATTATTACATTTGAAACTGAATGAGTTTATTATTTCATGAAGTTTTGTTTTATAGAAACTGTGTGTAAAGTTTTTAATGTGCAGAGGTTATTGTACTGCAGGTACACACAGTTCTGGCTGATCAGGAAGCTCTCTCACACTCACACTGACTGCCGTCAGTGGTGGAAAGGATATACAGACTGATAACCAACTTGTTTAGCTGTGTTATGATTGTCTCTGAGGTCATCTTGAATATCGAGTGTGTGGCCCAGATGTAGGGTCACTGCCCATTGCACCACAAGATCTCCTTTGCTTAGCATGTCATGTAGGCTGGCAGTTCAGAAGAATACTGAGGGAGTGCTGCACTGGCAGAAGTATTATCTTTTACCTGCTGTTACTGGTAATTGTGCGATGTCTCACAGTTTAAGAGTGGGAAAGTTATGTAAGTCAGGGAAAATGTGAGATTTGTCGCAAAAACCAAATTTCAGACAATCTCAACAATTTATATTATTGGAACATCCTTTCGGAGACTGCACGTCCTTTTCTGTTGTTAATACAAATTGTTGAGATTGTCTGAAACCTGTCTTAGTCCTGATTTAGATTGACATTCCTATTGCGGCACTTTAGAACTATTTCAATGGATGTAAAGGATATCTGCAGATGTGGAAGGTGTTCTATAAATGCAGGCTCAAATTCATTTCAGCTTACAATTACATAAAAGGAAGAACCTCCAAACAGACAGGCTAATGGTATCTGGCCTTGCTAATATGGCACACACCGTGGGTTAAACTTGATCGTTGAGGCATTGCAGGATTAGCTTTCTGTGAAGGGAACAGCATTGATGAATGGGATAAAAAGAGAATGCAAGACTGTCACAGTTGGCTACAAATACATCAACTTTATTTTGTAACACAGATTGGACCTGCCATTATTAATAGATGGGAAAAGAAATAATGCATGTTGTCATATCAATAGGTACACTGATAACTATCAGTAATTTATAATTCAACAGAGTTTAATCCATGAATTAAAACTGTATTTCTGAATCCCACCAGAAGGTGGTGCAGGTGCTCCATTTTAAGGCTTAATATACTTTAAGATCATTCATTCGCATTGAACTAACTGTGAAGAAGTGACAATACTGCACTGAGTGAGACTTCCAATGCCTTTAGTCATTTTGGCAGGAGCTAAAGATGATCAAATAGTGACAAAAAAAAACAAAGATTGAAGGCTGATGAACTTCCGTCCAAAAATCACACATTAGAAAAAGTTTTAGATTTCAGTTGTTGGATCTTGTTGACAATCATGGGGGAGATGTAGCAGTAGTGTGGATCAAATCTGCTGATAGTGATATCCTTGGTAGTGAGGCCACAGTAAGAGCAAGGGAGGAGGGTGCAGGCACAGTGCCATTCAGGTGGGTCAGTTTTCCAGGCCTTGATGCTATACAAATTTTGAGGAGTTCTCCTGACTGCTTCAGCAACTTCTTCGCGATAACTTCAGGTTATGTGTTATGGTGGGCTGAGGGCTAGAGGATCCAGGCTCCTGGGGATCTCCTGAGTGACCTCCTCAGCCTGAACTGACTGGAGGCTTTTGGCTCCATAGCAGATGGGGATGGTACATCAGGGAACCCCTGGGGTATCCTGAAAAAAATTATCTGTGGGTGCCTGTCTGTCATACCTTCTTCCTGTTCAAGCATTATGGTATCTACCTCATCTCGCAAGGGGATGGAGGTCAAAGTCCCATAGCCCCCCTCTTGCCAAACCAGTGAAGAAATCCATCCATGGCTTGGCTGAGGAAGTGAGGTTCCCCTCATGTATCTTGCAAATACTGATTGTTCTCCTACATCTAGTTCTTCATGGCACCTGCTGCCTAATCTGTGAAGGCAGTCAAACACTTGTTTGCCAGAGCCATGACATCAGATAGAACTTGAGCAGACTCCTGTGCTCTTCCTTCCAGTCTGTGCACAATATCCGGCACCTCTGCCAGACGATCCATTGCTTGCCTCTGTAGCTCAATAATGCTGAATTCAGAGGGTCTCCAATCATGCACAGCTTGGCAAGGATGTGTTCTCCGGCAACTGTTTAAATATTGGACACCTTGACTGTTTCTTCTCCTTTGTAGGTGAGGCCTGTGCTCACTGGAAAGTGACCTTGAGCCTATTTTAAATAGAACCGAAAGAACTGCAGATGCTATAAATCTGGAACAACAACAGAAGTTGCTGGAAAAGCTCAGCAGGTCTGGCAGCATCTGTGAAGAAAAAACATCAGAGTTTCGGGTCCAGTGACCCTTTCTCAGAACTGTTCAATTTCCAGCAACTTCTGTTTTTGAGCCTATTGTAGATGGAGACACCCACCGAGGTGATTGTCTGCTGATGGAGGATGGGGAAGGAGGCCTTGAAACTGCCTCCTTGAGGTTGTCAATTGTTCCTCCTCAGGGGTGTGATATGAGGACTGGTAGAGATGGTCTGGGGCTGAGACGCTTCTTCTTTTGGCGCAGGATACAGAGGCTGTCTAAAAGTAATGAAGATTTATTAAAGTGGTGAGTTTCCATTCATGCCTAAAATTTTATTAAAATCTAACAAAAGCAAAATCCGGTGGATGCTGGAAATCTGAAACAAACGCAGAAAATGCTGAATGAGCTCAGCAGATCTTGCAGCAACCGTGGAGAGAAAAACAGAGTTAACGTTTTATCATATTGCTGGCCTGCTCCTCAAAAGGGGGTGAGGAGCCTTGTGGTAGGCATATTGTCCCCAACCACTGTCTTGAGCACATTTGCACTTATTACGCACATTCTCCTCTTGAAACATGAGAGTAAGCATTAATAGACACTAGAATGGGTACATGAGCAATATCCCTGTTTTATAGACAGAGATAGAGATATCATTTGCCAGAGTTGTGATTGTCCGGGGTATTACTCGTAAGAAGAGTGTAAGAAGTTGGGTCTTAAAAGGTTCTGATGAAAATGTCATTGTGACTAATGTTGTTCAATTTTTGGTCAATGGTAATCGCTAGCATGTTGATAGTGGAGGATTCGTGGTTATACTGTTGAACAGCAGGGGCAATGATTAGGTTCTGTCTCGTTGGAGAAGGTCATTTCCTGGTATTTGTGTGGCACGAATATTACTTGCCATTTGTCAGCTATCAATGTCCTATGGATCCACCGTACTGTTTGGGAGGGAGTTCCAGAAATTTGACCCAATGACAGAAGGAATAGCACTGTATTTCCAAATCAGAATAGTTGAATGGCTTGGAGGGGAACTTGCAAGGGGTGGTGTTCCCATGTATCTGCTGCCTTTGTCCTTCATGATAGTTGAAGTCATGGTTTTGAAGGTGCTGTGTTCCCCACAGCCTACTGGAAAGTGAATAAGTCTTCCAGTCCCCAGTTGGATGGATCTTCCCTGTCAATAAAACAGGCCTTTAAAACAGCCCATTTCCAGTATTTGACAACCTGTCAAAGATTAGAATGTCTTGGGTTTTCTCGTGGATTAATGGCATGGAGAATTCTTTCTTTCCTGAAGTGCCCAGAGCAGTCCTAGAGAGCTGGTAACCCTACGTACATTGAGTGAAAAAAATCACTATTCAAGCAATATTTGTTTTAAAAAAAAACTTAATTTTAATGGGAGTGGGTCTGTGGGGATTTGGAAGAAAATGTAATCCCTAGCAAGATGGCTGTTGAAATCACCTCCGTCTCCTCTTTCAGCCTTACAGACATCTGTCTGGAAAAACAGTCTCCTGAAGGTATTGGGATTTTCTCAACATTTGTGAAGTTGTTGAGCACAAATGTTGTCCCCTTGACAGCTGGCTTTCCGTACTTTCACAATTAAGGATCATATTACCTGCAACCAAAGCTTTAGCAGCTGGTTGTTACAGTACATTGAGATTGGTTGCCAAGCCTTTGATGCAATTGTGAAATTGTGTTATCGGAATTTAGTTTTCAAAATCTCCAGCTCGTGTCATCCCAGTATTTGTGAAGCAGATGAAATAGAAAACAAAGACTTAGACTTGTCCCTTTCGTGAGCTCTATATATCCCATTTTGCTTTGCGATGAGTTAAGAACTTTTGATTTGTAATCACAGTTGTAGCACTGAGATTTACTGCAGCCGATTTACTCACAGCAAACTTCCACAGACAGTAATGTACTAATGACCAATAGCTCACCGAAGCTCTTTCAATTGCATTATGAGCTCTACCACTAGAAGGACAAGGGCAGCAGATACATGGGAACACCACCACTTGCACATGCCTTTCCAAGCCACTCACCATCTTGACTTGGAAATGTATCATCATTCCTTCAGTGTCACTGGGTCAAAATCCTTGAACTTACTCCCTAACGGCACTGTCGGTATCCCTACACCCAAAGACTGCAGTGTTTCAAGAAGGCAGCTCACAATGGAGGGGCACTTGTAGAAGACAGATTGCCCATATATCTGCTGCCCTTGTCAATGAGATGGTAGTGGTTATAGGTTTGGAAGGTACTGTCAGAGGAGCCTTGATGAATTTCTGTAGTGCATCATGTAGATGGTACACAGTGCTGAAGCTGACCATTTGTGGTGGAGGAAGTGGATGTTTGTGCATATCAAATGGGCTGCTTTGACCTGGATGGTGTCAAACTTTGAGTGTTATTGGAGTTGCAGTCATGTAGGCATTTGGGCAATATTCTGTCACACTCTTGATTTCTGCCTTGTAGATGGCAGACATGCTTTGGTGAGTCAGGGGATGATTTACTTGCTGCAGGATTCCTAGCCTTTGATCTGCTCTTGTAGCCAAGGTATTTATATGACCAATCCCATTCAGTTTCTGGTCAATGGTAACTCCCAGGTTGTTGATAGTAGCAGTTCAGTGATGGTAGTAGCATTGAATGTCAAGGGGCAATGGTTAGATTCTCTCTTATTTGATGTAATCACTGCCAGGCAATTGTGTGGCACAAATATTTACTTGCAACTTGTCAGTCAAAGTCTGGATATTGTCCAGGTTTTGCTGCATTTGACCATGGATTGCTTCAGTATTTGAGGAGTCATGACTGGTATTGAACGTTTTGCCATCATCAGCAAACATCCCCACTTCAGACCTTATCATGGAGGGATGGTCATTGATGAAGCAGATGAAGATGATTAGGCCTAAGACATTACCTTGTAAGATTGTAAGAATTTGCCCCATTTATCTTGATTCCCAAACTAAAGACTTTAATTTGCTTTATGTTTTACACTGAAGACTTTGATCATTTTCAACTCCTTTTAAAGTTTAAACATTTTATTGTAAACACTACCCCCCCCCCCCACAACACACACACCACACACACACCATTACTGGCTGACCTATAACCTTATCTGCCAAGGCTTCAATTTTATCTTTTGTGATGTGATGTCATCCTGCCATGAAACCCCTCCAGAACTGTGTGATAGCAAATGGTGTGGACAAGAGGAAAGCAGGCCTGAGAATTGGGACTCCTCCATTACTGTTGGTGGTGGTGAAGTTGGAAGGGGCATGGAGCTTGTAAAAGAGGCAGAGGCAGGCTTGATTTGGCTCGATGTGCTGCACATTCATACCCCCACTCTGTCTCAATGCCCTTTTCCCAACCCTCAGTGCCCAAACTCCCTTCCATTTCTGGTAGCTTAACCCAACCTTTAGCTGAAATCCCTTCCCTACTTTGAAAGTGCTCAGGTACCTGATTAACAACCAACCTCAGAAAGTGCAGTCATTTAGACAAATGATTAAGTTGCATGTGGCTATTTATATAATTTCAGTTAAGTTATTCTCCTGGGTGGGTGAAGGTAGATGACTGAAGTTATTATTTACCATGATGTCTTTGAGCGGACACAGTTTCCAGGTGTTGGGGTGGGGAGAAGGTAGCAAGAGAAGTGACTTGGAACTGAGGATGAATTGTTGCTGTGGAGCTCCCTATCTGACTCTGCCAGGCCTGAGCAACAGCCCTGTCCTGTTCTGAAATTAATTCCCTGTTCAAGACAAGCAGGCTTTTATCTAAGGGCTCTCTCACTACACTTCAGCAGTCCAGTCATAGCCATACGTGGGTCTTCAACTAGCCTCCTTCTCTCTTCCCTTCCCTGCAAGTAAATTACCTCAGTGCTGAAGAACATTAATCCTCAAATACAAAGAGGTTATTTTTGCTTAACATTTCTGGATTGGTGGCCTGATAAAGCATTCATCCTCCCTGCCACTTTGAAGGGTTGCCTCTTGCAGGAATCAAGACTCTTAGTTGTTGAAAAATGCACAGTGTTCCAGCAAAGGGTTACACAACATTCTATCATTTACACGGCTGTAAATCATCGAGGTTGGGAGATGTACACAGGATCTCATCTTGTAAAAGCCACAGAGAATTCCCTGCAGTGGAAATTCTTGGAATTCATGCTGTTCTGATCATTCAGCGAGGCTTTGTACTCCAATTATACATTGCCTGAGGTAAATACGGTCTGTCTCATTAAACAGGATCCATTTAAGGTATTGAATAAAAGCCTGCTACTGCACACAAGGGACCATGAGCAACATTTACAGTGCACGTCGGGGAAACAAACTTTCAAAACGGCAAAAGTACTGTCAGTTTTTTGCCACTTGGAACAGGTGGAAAGTACACCTTTTGGGCAAAGAAATTATTTAACTTGCAAATGGACAGGTAACTGCCCTGCTGGGAGGCTCTTAGGCAGTTAATAAAAATGTTTTTGGAAGTCCTTTTGCGTAGCTGAACTTTTGTATTCGGTTAGTGCTCAGTTCTCAACGGACTTTTCATTTAGTACAGTCTCCTGAAAATTAAGTATAATGGAAGAGTTGTATTTAAGTAGTGCCATCTATGACCTCAGAATGTTCCAAAGTGCTTCAAATTAAGTACATGCTCTTTTCAAGTTTAATACCTGATAAAATATTGGGGATACAATATTAATCAGATAATCTGCTTTAAGTGGATGACCACTCTGCTGCCCTTCACACCTCTTCTACATTGTTTGTACTTACATCCTCTGGTCTTACCCCATGGAACCTAATTTTCATTTAATATCTATGCCCTCCACCCTATTCCAGACTTTTCCTCAGGATCTTCTTCCTACATTTCCTCTTCACTTTTTCAAAACCTATTGTGTTTCTGACTATTCTCAGTTCTGATGGTCACAGGACTAAAGTGTTTCTGTCTCCACAGATGATGCCATATTTGCTGAGTTTCTGTAGCACTTCATTTTTATTTCAGATGTCTGCATCTGTAGTGTTTTGCTTTTGTGTTTTCTGTGGTGTTACTTAAGTGTTTAAATATTGGCCGAGGCACTGTAGAGCTGCCGGGCCATGGGATTTTTCTTTCCACCTGTGAAGGCAGATGAAGCCTCCCTTTTAGCTTCTTATCCACAATATTGTGCTTCTGACAGTAAAGCACTCTCCCTATACAGCAAAGAAATGTTTGCCTGAATGATGTGCTCGAGTCTCTAGGATGGGACATGAACCCACGAGGTTCAGAATCAAAGGCGAGATAACATGAGGTGGATCAAAAAAAACTAGGTGACCCCAAGTTGTCATTGCTGAGTATTAGTCAAAGTGGTATTGACAATGCTAAACTCAGCTGCCACCCTAGGGTAGTACTAGTACTTCCCATGGGAAAGTTCCAGTTTCATGACATTATCGTCAGAACAGTGAATGATGTTTTGCTCTTGGTTCTCCTTCTTTCCTTTCTCCCATCTCCTCTTCTCCATCTCTTCTTCCTTCTTCTGTACTGTTCTGTACTCGGCCCAAACATCTTGAACAGCTTCATCAATGACCTTGTCTCCATCATAAGGTCAAAAATGGGGATGTTTGCTGTTGATTGCACAATGTTCAGCGCCATTCATGACCCATCATTTACTGAAGTAGTCCATGTCCAAATGCAGCAAAACCTGGTCAATTTCCACATTTGGGCTGACAAGGGACATGTAACATTCCGACCACACAAGTGCTAGGCAATGACCATCTCCATTAAGAGAGAATCTAATGATCACCCTTTGACATTCAATGGCGTTATCATCACGTAACACTCCTGTATCAACATCCTGGAGATTAACGTTGATCTGGAACTAGGCATATAAGTATTTTGGCTGTAAGAGCAGGTCGCACATTAGTCATCCTCTGGTTAGTCTTCATCCAGACATTAGGCAACCTCACCTGATTCCTTAAAGCCTGTCCACCATCTAATTAAGAAAAACTTGGTGAGTCAGAGTTCAGAAACCACTGTTTTGGACTATGTGTCAAATTTTAGGGAAAAATTAAATAGAGTGCATGAGTTGGCTAGGCATTGTTTAAAAGTAGCACAGCATGTGCTGAAGCAGACAAGAAATCAAAAATTTGTAGTTTCACTAGAAGAGAAAGAAGTGTTAATATTACTACCAGTGGTAGATGAACCTTTTAAAGGCAAGGTTTAGTGGGCTTCATCAAATTGAAAGGAAATTAAGTAAGGTGAATTATTTAATAAGAACGCCAGATGGAAAGAAATATCAGTGTGTCATGTGAATATGCTCAAAAGGTATTTTGATAGGGAAGGAAAGCAAAAGGAGAATGTGTTACTGGTTGCAACACAGAGTGAAGAACCAAGTTCAGATGATTCTGCATTGGACATTTCTCAAATTAAGTTGGACAATGAGGAAGTTCTCAGAAATTGGGATAAATTACTAGGTTACCTTCTGGAGGAAGATCAAAAGGACTTGAAAGAGTTATTACAATCTCCATGGAGAGATATGTGGGAATAAGCTGGGGAGTACTAATCTGATTATGCAGGATGTAGATATAGGATATGCTGTTCCAATTGAGCAACATGCTTATATACTTAACCTCGTCATGCTGGAGATGGTGACAGACACAGGTTTAGTCCCAGCACAGGACCCTGCGGCACCATGGCAGCTGCATGGTGATGTCGGCCCAGCGTGAATTCATGGTGGCGGCAGCATTGATGGAGCTGAGATGGTGCTGGAGACTGGTGGCTCTCCCAGCAGTGTCATCAGTTTAACAACATGGAATCAAGGTATTGGGGATGAGGAGCCCAATCAAGGCCCATGGCTGAGCTAGAAGACCACCTTACATTATTGAAATAAAACTATAAGATGAACTTTATTGTTTTACTTATCTGGTTTTATATTCTGTGTTTTGGTTTTTTTTTGTTTTAAGATAGCACCGGAGGAGGCGACACTAAGCAACACTTCTCACTGTATTTGTAGTAAATACAGATTGATGGTTGGTAAGTTGTTAGATGTGATGCTGAAAGATATGGTTTACTACATTTGGAGAGAAAAATCATGTCTCGCACATTTGATTGAGTTTTATTTTAAAGAAGTAACCAAAAAGATTGAAGACTGACCGGTAGAAGTTGTTTACTTGGACTTTAGTAAAGTCTTTGACAAGATTCTGCACGGTAGACTAATTAGAAAAGTTAGATCACATGGGATTCAGGGTGAGCTTGCCAATTGGATACAAAATTGATTTTATGGTAAGAGACAGAGGTGGTGGTGGATGGTTGTTTTTCAGACCAGAGGCCTGTAACCAGTGGTGTACCACAGGGGTTGGTACTGGGTCCACTTTTGTTTGTTATTTATACAAATAATTTAGCTGAGAATACAGGAGGCACAGTGGATGCAGATACAGTTACAATATTTAAAAGACTTTGGACAATTTCATGAACAGATCATATGGAATTCAGGGAGAGCTAGCCATTTGGATACAAAATTGGCTTGAAGGTAGGAGATAGAATATGATGAAAGGATGGCTGTTTTTCAGGCTGGAGGGCTGTGACCAACAGTGTGCCGCAAGGACCAGTGCTGAGTCCATTGCTTTTTGTCATGTTATACAAGTAATTTGGATGTGAACATAGGAGGAATGGTTAGTAAGTTTGTAGATGACACCAAAATTGGTCGTGCACTGGACATTGAATAAGGTTATATCAGACTACAACAGGACCTTGATCAAATGGGCCGATGGGCCAAGCATTGGCAAATGGTATTTAATTTAGATAAATGCGAGATGTTACATTTTGGTAAAGCAAATCAGGGCAGGACTTATACACTTAATGGTAAGGTCCCGGGGACTGTTGCCAAACGCTTGGAGTGCAGGTTCATAGTTCCTTGGAGTCACAGGTAGACAGGGTAGTGAAGAAAGCATTTGGTACACCTGCCTTTATTGGTCACTGCATTGAGTATAGGAGTTGGGTTGTCATGTTTGCGGCTGTATGGGACATTGGTTAGGCCACTTTTGGAATAGTGCGTTCACTTCTGGTCTCTTGGCTGTGGGAGATAAGTTGTTCAACTTGAAAGAGTGCAGAAAAGATTTATAAGAATGTTGCTGGAGTTGGAGGGTTTGACCTATAGGGAGAGGCTGAATAGGCTGGGCTATTTTCCCTGGAGCATCGGAGGCTGAGGGGGTACTTGTAGAAGTTTAAGTCTTTTCCCAGGGTAGGGGAGTCCAAAACTAGAGGGCATAGGTTTAAGGTGAGAGGGGAAAGATACAAAAGGGACCTAAGGGACAACCTTTTCACACCGAGGATGGTGCACGTAAGGAATGAGCTGCCAGAGGAAATGGTAGTGGCTGGTACAATTACAACATTTAAAAGGCATTTGGACGGGTATATGAATAGGAGGGGTTAGAGGGATATGGTCCAAATGTTGGAAAATTGAACTAGATTAATTTAGGATATCTAGTCAGCATGGATGAGTTGGACTGGATGGTCTGTTTCCAAGCTGTACAACTCAATGACTCTATAATAGGAAATGTTTGAAGGGATATGGGCCAACCACAGGTAGGTGGGACTAGTTTAATTTGGGAACATGGCTGGCGTGGACAGGTAGGACTAAAGGGTCTGTTTCTATGCTGTATGACTCTATGACTCTGTACGTGTGACAATAAATAAATCGAACCATCTAGAAACCATAAGTCAGGAGTGTGATGGAATATGCCTAACGTCCCTGAATAAATGTGACTCCAACAATAATGAAGAAGCTTGACCCCCTCCACGACAAAGCAGCCCAGTTGATTAGCACCATATTCTCAAACATCCATTTCCTCCACCACCAATGCTCAGTAGCTGGAGTGTGTGCCATTTACAAGATGCACTACAGGAATATACTAATACTGTTTAGAAACTTCCAAACCTTCCAACACCTTCCAAACACAAGACCACTTAGAAGGACAATGGCATCAGATACATGGGAACATCACCAGCAAATTCCCCTCAAAGCCACTCACTTCCTTAATTTAGAAATATATCACTGTACTTTCAGTTTCAGTGGGTCAAAATCTAGGAGCTCCCTTCCGAACTGTATTGTGGGTTTACCTACAGCAAATAGACTGCAGTGGTTCAAGAAGGCAGCTTACCAGCCTGGCAAGTGCAAATTGGGATGAGTAACAAATACTGGTCCAGCCAGCCAACATTGTCCACATCTCATGAATGAATTTAGAAAAAAAGCATTTATCCAATTGTCTTTTAAAAGTTATAAGTTAATGTTACTTTTACCATTTTTCAGGACATTAATTTACTGATGATAATGACTTGTGTAGAAGAAAAATTTATTGCTCCATCTCCCTGATAACACAGAGATAAATTGTAAAGTCTTGCAGCTGCACTGGTCCCAGATCACCACAATGAGCTGAAGACTCTCAAAATGTCAAAAGAATATGAAAGAAAGTGTAATATCTGGAGTATGATTGACTCTAATGGAAGCTTCTGGATAAGATGAGAAAACATTAAATAGGAACAAGATTTTGGCATGGGACATTCTCTACTTTAAGATCTACCTCTGACTTCTGATGGGGCACAGTGACTGATTATGCTCCTGTGTTGTGCCTTCAGAACCTTTCCCAGAAGCAAGGAATGGAGTTATTGTAAAGTTTGATTAGTCAGGGTTTAAGATTGAAATATCTTTTCAAAATACAAAAAGGAAGACAAAAGATCTGTTCTGTTACTAGTTACAAAATGGAAGAATGGGGGCATTCAGGCAGTGAGAAAGGTCTTTTGACCAAGAATAATTTCAAATAAATGTGCTTTGTTCCAGGTTCAAGTTAAAATACATCCTGAGATGTTGAGATGATTGAGTTTCAAACAATTGAAATTTAACTTCTCATAAGTAGTCCTTGTGGAGTTGTTCCTTTTGATCTTGACTAATGGATAGTTCCCCTGTCAGATAGGAAAGATTGGTACAAAACAGTTCATTTTCAGTGGTTAGAAATTCTATAGGAGGCAGAGGCTCATATATTTCACGTTACATCAAACCCCAAATGGTGTCTTTCAGACAGCCAGCTGTTTTGAAGAGTTAGGGGCCACTAACTCATCCAAAGAAACTGTATAAAAGATTTCTGGAAAATTTTCAGACAGTTTTTAGCTGTGAACATTTTGTCTTTTAGTTTCTGCAAGTCATTAATTGTGAGTAAAATGATTGCTTAAGGTTGGCCTCATAGTGTGATACTGTATATTATCCCAAAAACATATATAAGAACATCTGAACTAGGAGCAGGAGTAGGCCATTTGGCACCTCTAGCTGATCTGATTGTAACCTCAAATGCACATTTCTCGCCATCCCCGGAAGGGTGTGGTTCAAGATGCCAAACGAAAGGGACATGAGGATGTGCCCAGGGACCCGATTGGGAAGAGCTCTTATGCACCTTCTTGCGCTATGTTCAGATAAGCGTTCGTTAAAAGGGGACCTTTCTGGTATCCATCCTTTTAGTTAGTCCACTTGTCCAGCTGGTTAGTCCACTTGTATACCTGGTTTTGCTGAATGCAGTATCAAGTAGGCAGCCAAAGCGCATATGTGCATAGCTCCTTTGCTTATACAATGGGACTAGCATCTTTTTCTGACACTGGATTTTTGTATCATTATGGTGATTGGCACCCAGCTATTGCCGTTAATCAGGCATAGTGTCATTGAATATCTAGATCTATGTCTATACCAGAATTAACTTACCCCGTCAAGCCTTCCAAGTAGAAAATGGTAGATTAAGATTTGTAAGATATTTCTAAAATATTCATAACACAAAACAGGCCATTTTTGCCCAAACTGCTGGTATATAGGCTCAAAATGCCTCTTTCCACCCCTCTTCAAATTAGTAAGGGAAGACAGTGGATTACTGCAACATCACAACATCTAGGAATCTAGACGCCGAAATGATTGTCCTGGAAACATGGGTTCTAGTCCCACCATGGCAAATTATGGAATTTAACTTCAATTCATAAATTTTGAACATTATGCTAGTCTCAGTAATTGTTGTAAAAACCCAGCTAATTCACTGATGTCTCTCAGGAAAGGAAATCTGCTGTCCTCGCCTTATTTGGTCTACATTTGACTCCCGACCCACAGCAATGTGATTGATTCTTCTCTCGAAAATGGCTGAGCAAGCCACTTAGTTCGAGGGCAATTAGGGATGGGCAAAACAATTATGGCCTTGACCTTCATCCCATGAAAGAATATGAAAACAAATTTAACATTTATCTCAACAACTCCCTGCAGTGGTGACAGCAGAATTATTTGATTGTAAGATCACATTCTGTCTTGATTAATGCGAGAGAACCTATGTGTAGCAGCACACAGTGGAGAAACTCGAGACTGCAAGTACAACTGAGCTGAAAATCTCAACTATATCATTGAGAGACAATGATAATTAATATTGTCCCTTTCTCTGACCCCTGCTCAATCTCCTGGAGGTGAATTCTGAGGCCAAGAGAAGGTGCCTTTCTTCACGAGGAAATCCTACTGCCTTCTCACTTCCTGCCAATGAGGTCCAGCTGGGATGCCATGCAGGTGACAGAGGTCGATTTAATCTGGCTCTCAAAGGCCACTTAATGGTTTCAACCCTGTCACCAATGGTTTTCATCCAGTGCCAGACCATCTGGGAGATTGGCTGGCAAACTGTTTCACACGTCCACACAGGCTTTCCCTTCCTCCTCCCCAGCCTTCAATGTTCCCTCCGAGAGGGCACAAAATTACCCATGCCAGCCACTTTTTCAGCATGGTTCTGTCCTAGAGCCATCATTGAAAGGCCTGAGTCATAGGAGGAACAGCTATCCCTGATTGGCAGGCAGGACCCTCTATGGTAGCCTGAACACTACCAATGAAATGAGGTGGTCTGGCAGGGGCAAACGAAGAGTCAGTGCTCCAGGGCATTTGTAACTGCCCATGCGGCATAGCCTCCACACCACTGAGGACACCTTGAAGGAGTGTCCTCACTCCCAAGGCCAACCAGAGTCACCTTTCTGTGTTTTTCTAAGGGTGTCTCAAGATGAAGGCACCCCATCTGACTCTCCTACAAACATTGGATTGGATGGTTATTTGGATTGTAATACTGGTGCAGGGATATGGGGAAAAGGCAGGGGATTGGCATTAGATGATACAGCTGGTGCAGGCATGATGAGCCAAATGGCTTCCTTGTGTGCTGTAACAATCTGTGATTCTGTTTATCACGTTAGACATTGATAAGGGGGCCTACTACTCAACCTTTAGCCGCAACAGCCAATCTAGAAAACCAGGGAATTTCTGAAAGTTACTAAGCAAGCAGAAGATCAGAGCTAAACACATTGGTTTATTTGCTTTTGGTGTTAAGATATGTACATTAGAGACTGGATTAATCTGTTGATGAAAGCATAATTTGCCAAATAATTGAAGGTTATTTCATTGTGCGCAGTGGATTTACCTCATCTGAAGACCTCTGTGCATTTAGTTGTCAATTTGTTCCATTCAAGTTAATAAAGGAGGCTGAATGATTAATTCTAAATTGGCAGACACCACAAACTGATTGTCAGAGGCAGTGGAATCTCTGCACTTTGGAAACCAACTTGATAAAACCCCTGAAATTCAAATCTTTTATAAAATCCCATTTCCATGAAACCCTACATTTATTGACCTTCTTCTATAAAATCTCTGTATCCATGAACAGCATTTTTATAAAACCCATCTCTGTAAACACCATTTCTATAAATAACATTTCCACAAGATCTACATTCTGATGAAAACCTCAGTGTATAAAATCCTGAGTCTCTAAAAAGAAACACATTCAAACCTTGTATCTATCAAATCCTGATCTCCAAACCAACACACAGGAGAGGTAAACTTTTCTGCCTAACATTGTACAGTCATGAAGATGACGGATCCCCTGTAGTTGGGAATGTTTACTTAATTAAAATATGGAACCATGAAATTCAAGATTGGGTGACACAATAGATTATATACTGTCTTCCACCCTCAAGATTCTGATTTCAAATCCAGCCCAGGTATATGCAGTAGATGTTTTAAAACTTCAGAGAAAGGTGAAGAAATAATAACGCAACACACATGCGCACAGATTAGGAATAAAAAGTGAGTCCAAATTGAGGTAAATAATAAAAGATATACAGATGAGTCTCCTACTTGTTTGTGACAATAGTGGAACGTTAATGGTTGAGCCCGTCAAGTTTAAGATTCTTGGCTTGGCAGGCTAGTTGTACTTCTTTTGTCGTTTTTCTTTTTGACAGGCTTCTAGGAACTGGAACGAGAATGGGGATTTTTCTGACTTTACCTGTATTGCAGAGGTGTTTAATGCCTGTTCTCAAAGCTGTGTTTCTCACAGCACACTAATCCACATACAGGGACATTAAGCCACAGACAAACACAGGCCAGGAATGAAACTCACTTTTAACCCCTGTTCTTGTGTATTGTTGAAAGGGATAAGCACAAATATGCCTCTGATGAAGATTGCTGTCTTTTTGTTTACCATCATGTTCACAGTCTGAGATACTCACATGGAATTACAGTTTCGTTTGTACTATATTTCTGCCTTTGAAGCATTTTTGACACCTGCAAGTGTGACATTTCCAGAACCCCTCTCCAGATAGCTACTGAATTTACATCAGAGGTCATTTTAGCTGTATAAGCCCTTTTCTTTTCAGAAAACACATATTAGGATTTTATAGAAGAAGGTCAATAAAGTCTGTAGATGTTCCAAGGTTATGATGTGTGGTTGTGACAAGTGGGATGAGGTGAAATGGGATGAGACTGTTAACTTCGAACATAGTCACTGGCGTAGACTAATAGGGTTGAGTGGCCTCTTTCACTACTGGCAATGTCAAACATATTCAATTGTGGCTTCCAAACAAATTAGATAATTATATGAAGGGAAAGATTTTGCAGGCAATGGGACAAATTTGGGGAATGGAACCAACTCATGCAGGTCTTGCATGGAACTTCAGTGCTGTAACCATTTTATGATTCTGTAAACTTGAATTTATGCAGAGTAGTTTGTGGTTTGTTTACATGTAGGTGGCTGCAGTGTGCATGTTTGGTTAGTCTTCTATGTGACAGCTTAATAATTGTTTAATTGTTCTTTTGTAAAAGAAAATAACAAATTATTATAATATGGTGAGATTATATTTTTCAAATATGAAAAATATTTTAAGGATAAACACAAGCAAGCTAAGTTATGGCTGAGTCCGAATGACTCTGTTAATGATGAGAAAAGATACCTTACAGATGAATTAAGCAATGAATGCACCTGTGTGTGTGTGTTGGGAACAACAGGTATTCAACTGTATTATTGCAGACTGGTGCATAATGATAGTTAATTCAGCAAAACAACTTGCTATTTTCAGTTTAGAAATGAATACAGATGGAGTTAGTCCAAAGGTTTATTTGACATGAATAATAAATGGTAAGTTGATTGTAACATGGAGACTTGAGGTCTGTTTTTAGGAGACATTTAGAACCTAATGGAAGTTTGACTTTGTCTAAAGGTTGACTCAGTGTTGAGCAGAATTCTACAGCAATATCCTTGTCTTTCTATGCCAAACATAAATCAATTAATGCCACTGCAATGCTGCATTCTCTGTAAAATTCACCTGATTTGTACTGAAATCATAGTTGAAGGTAAAACAAATAAGAAGAAACTGTCCCATACAATTTTGCATTCAGATTATGCTCATTAAACTAAGGTTTTCTTACAAGTTTATCAAAGCTGTGCAGGTGCCCTTCAATGAATGTCACTTGACAAGATTCTAAACTGGGTTAGAGAGAAGGAACAGAACCCTTTGAAATAGTGATACTACTGTGTAATCTCTGGAGAATGAAATCATTGTTGGCATGTAAGCAAAGCCAGGAGCCAACTTGCACGCTGCAAGGTCCCGCAAACTGAGGTGAGATTGGTTTTGGTTGTGCACTTTGTTGGGCAGGACATTATGATCAATTCCCCACCACCTCTTCTTCAGCAGTTTCATGGATTCATGTATGCCTATCTGAAGTCAAGCAGGCGTGGGATCATTTTCATGCCTTATCAGGCATATGGCATCTCCTGAACAGACATGCTCCCTCATTACTCATTAAGGAAGCTTAACTTATGTGTTCCACTCTCTGGACCTGACTTTGAACCAATGGTAGTCCAACTGTTAAGGTAATGATGCAGGGTGTTATTAGTGGTTTGCATTTCCACAAGGTTTGTGTCTCAGGGTTCTGTCCTGCACTTTGCACGGATGGCTATCCTCTTCTTTTCTGGTAGTTTCTGGACTGTAATGGTGCCCCCTCACCTAAGCGTAACTGCTGTCTGATTCTGGTGGGTTCTTATATATCTCTCACTGTTACAGATTATTCCCACAGTCTTTTGAACATGACTGTTGGTGTTTGTTTTACAACACCATCTCATTAATATGTCCATTCTCATTGTACTCTAATTAGTTTCTATTAAAAACTGATAGAAACTGAGAAAATAGATGCAGGAGTAGGCCATTTGGCTGTTTTGAGCCTGCTTCACCTGCTCAATGGCTGATCATCCAACTCAGTACCCCGCTCCCACCTGGTCCCTATACCCTTTGATCGCTTTACTTCTAAGAACTAGATCTAACTCCTTCTTGAAAACATTTCTCCCCCAGCTTTCTTCTTCACTTCTACTGAAGGTGCTGGGTGAGCTAAATCAGGTTCTTCAATTTCTGGCCACACACCTCATGCTTCTTCAAGTGACCATTTCTCAAGCCAGATGCTAAGTTTCCTGTGGTTAGTGGGATGGAGGATATTGCAGCTGGGTCCTCAACACATCTTCACATATTTGCTCTCTCCAGCTGAAGTTTTGTGATTATGATCAGCAGCAGGAACTTTAGCTGGTTAACTTTGCTGTTTACCACAGCGCAGAGTATTGGGAATATTTACAACATCTCCACTGGTGCTCTGGCTGAAATTGTATAACTGAGCATGATTCTGGGAACTATGTACTGGAAGCAAATTCATTAACCCGTTAAGAGAAGCAATCAGTGCTTTGGCAATTAGTCCATAGCATGTATAAGCAAAACTTCTCCAGAACCTTCAACATTTGAAGGACTAGAGCACCAGATGCGTGGGAACGCAGTCACCTCAAAGTTGCACACGATTCCAACTTGGATATATCTCAGTTCTTTCTTCATGGCTGTATCGAAAACCTGACAGTCAGTAGCCAACAGTGTCACCAGCTTCAGCACTTGGACTGCAGCAGTTCAAGGAAAAGGTCACTACCACTTTCTCCAGGGAAGTTCAGGATGGCATTCAAGTACTAGCCTTCTAAGTGACACACATTTCCCAAGAATGAATTGAAAAATCTGTTACCAGTTCAAATATTTATAATAATGCATGGGCAGATGGAATGATGAAATGATTTGATGGAACAAAAATTATTAATTAAACGATAATGGTCACGGTGCACCCCGATTACAAGCCTGTATCTAGTTAATATTCTGGATTCAAAATTTTTTGAGTTATTTGTTTTTAACTTTTTTAAGATGAAACTTCTTTATCCAGTAACCATCATTATTGTAGTGTCAGTTCAGAATCAACTTGCTTTACAGTGTTGTTAAGGGACTGATTATATTAAAGATACCTTTACAGTAAATTAAGGTGGGCAGCATAACTATTTCAGTGCGTAGTCACTAGACAGTAAAATGTACAAATGAAGAATACATCAGGAAAGTGTGCATGAGCTGGGCAGGTTCAAGTCCGTTGTGATGCTGAAATTAAGTGACATATTTAATTGGTAGTGACGTAGTGGTAATATCACTAGACTAGTAATCCAGATCTCCAAGCTAATGTTATAGGAACATGGGTTCAAATCTCTCCACGGCAATGAAATTTGAATTCAGTAAAATATAGAATTAAGAACTAGTCTAATGTCAATCCATATGACCAGTGCCGATTGTCATAAAAACCCATCTGGTTCACCAAAGTCCTTTAGGGAAGGAAATCTGCTGTCCTTATCTGGTCTAATCTACATATGACTCCAGAATTTTATTTTCTCTCTGAAATAAAGTCAAGGAATACCATGGATGAGTAACATATGTTGGCCTTGTCTGAAATAACCATGTTCCATGCAAGAATAGACAAAAAATCCCTTCAGTACAGCAACATGTCCAGATATTAATGAAAAGATAGTAATAGAGAGAAAGCAGAGAATTCCCAAATGTGATGAGTTATGTCTTCCTATAGGTCAGTTAAAAAATGGTGAGTTTGTTGTTTTGGTTGTTGTGTCGTAGTTTATCTGGACATTGGAGATAGTTAGTGGGAGCCAGAATAGAGCACTGCACAGAAACATAGCACATTTGCACCCAGCAGTTTCTTTTATTCCTCTCACTTCGAAGCTTCTTGAGTACAGAGTCTATTGCATGTCAGTGCAGGAGTCTGTAAACTCCAATACCAGTCTTCACAAATAGCTAACCTTTTTGTTTTTGATGCTTGACAATGCCGCCCAGGTAGTCAGCTTGGCCCAAAAATGAATATAAGTTTTTAAAGGTCTGTAATAATATATGCTCTGGCAAAGTTCGGGTGCAACAAATTTTTCCACAAAATGTTAGACTCCCAGAAGAACAGCTCTGGAGAAATATGTCTACTTGGGAATAGGGCAATAAAAGGAAAATTTAGTACATTGAACCCCTGTATTGGTGTTTAAACTCCTGAAAGTCTGACTGAGCTGTGTACACTAGGTTCGGATGCAATTACGGACTCTGCGGTGTGATCAACATTGTTTTACCTCCAAAATGCTAAGAGAGTGGGGGAAATTTGGGGAAGGGGGATTTTAGGTTATAAAAGTGATTAAGTGCTGGTAGGTGCAGCCAGTTCACAGAAGCAGTCGCAACATGTTTTCTGTGGAATCTGGACTCTATGATGTCTGCAGTTAGTGTGCAGGCGCACACAACCCCTTCTGTATTCAAAACCATCAGTATAAAGCCAGGCGCTTCCTGACGCTGTTTGAAATGTCAGACTCCATCCATGCTTGATGCTGGAGGCAATTCTCTGCTTCTTGCTCCACTTGCCACGACTGTTCAGAATTCAGCTGTGTAAGTTTAACTTCATAAAATTTCACTGGCAAAACAGCAAGTGAAGTTTATTAAGCTCCATGATTGATTTGAAGCATTCAATTAAATGAAGCAAATTATGATTATATCCCAGACTTTACTTGGGCTGTGTTTTTTTTTCCATATTTCTTCAATTAGCTGCAAGGCTCCACAGTTGCTACATTAGTGCACAGGTAATTGAGAGCTAAAGCAACTGGAAGCCCATAATAAGAGGTAATGTCAAGGCCCAAGCAGACAGGACAGCATGTGGACCAGACTGATGGGAGCACATGTGGCCTAGTTGCCAAGCAACCCACAGCATTTCTGTAGTTAATCCCTGAGCAGAAATTAAATGTTGTTTATTGGAACATTATTCAAATGGAGAAAAACTGCAGAAAGCTGCAACACAAAGAGATTTGGGGGTACCTGTGCACGAAACACAGAAAGCTGGAACATAGGTGCAGCAGGTAATCAGGAAAGCTAATGGAATTCTGACCCTTATTTCAAGGACATTGGAGTATAAGAGTAGGGAAATTGTACTGAAGCAGTGCTGGTGAGACCACATCTGGAGTACCGTGAGCAATTTCGGTCCCCTTATTGAAGGTAAGATTGGAAGTAGATCAGAGGAGGTTCACTAGTATGATCGCCAGTATGGACGGCTTGAATTAAGAGCAAAGGCTGAACAGTATGGGAGTCTACTCACCTGGAATTTAGAAGAATGAGAGGTGATTGTAAATTGTCGGATTCTTAAGAGATTTGACAAGGTAAATCCTGAGATGGTGCTCTCCCTCATGGGGTGGTCAAGGACCAGAGGACATAGTCTCAGAATAAAGGGGTGCCAGGAAAGTGATCATGTGGAATGTCGATCAGCCATGATCCTATTGAATAGCGGAGCAGGCTTGAGGAGCCGAACGGCCTACTCTTATTCTTATTTCATATGGTCTTAAAATGCTCAGAACTGCATTTTATTCTTTCATGGGATGTGGGTGTTGCCTATTGCAAATGTCCTTCAACTGAGTGTATTGTTTGGGCCATTTCAAAGGTTAGTTGCGAGTATGGAAACGTGTAGGCCAGACCAAGATAGTCCAGCAGATTTTTTTTCTCTGGAAGACAGGTGTAAAACATTAGCAATAGTTGGTTCTGGCCATCATTACTGAGACCAGCTTTCTGGGATGTGGGCGTCACCAGCAGAACCAGCATTTATTGTCAGTCCCTATTTGACCATGACAAGGAGGCGTGTGTTAATTTCTAGAATCACTGCAGTTCTCGGCATACGTAGGAGGAGTCTCAGTGCTGTCGAGGGGAGAGTTCCAAGATTTTGACTTTGTGGCTGTGAAGGAACAGCAATATGTTTGGAAGTCAGGATGCTGAGAGGCTTGAAGAGAAACTTGAAGGTGGTGATGCTCCTGTACACCTACAGCCCTTGTACTTCAAGATGGAAGTACTCATGGGTTTGGATCATGTTGTCAATGGAGCTTTGGTGAATTTCTGAAGCACATCTTGTAAATGGTACACACTGCTGCTATTGAGCATCAGCGGTGGAGAGAGTGGATATTGACACCGTGCCAATCAAGCTGACTATTTAATCATGGCTGGTATCAAACGTTTTTGAGTGCTGTTCGAGCTACACTCAGCCAGACAAGAGGGGAAAATTCTATCACATTCCTGACTTGTGCCTTGCAGATGATGGACAGGCTTTGGAGGGACAGGAGGTGAGTTATTCTCTGCAGTATTCCTAGCCTCTGATCTGCTCTTGTAGCCACAGCATTTATATGGCTAGTCCAGTTCAGTTTTTGGTCAGTGTTAGCCCCCACGGTGTTGTTAGTTGAAGATTTTGTAATGGTGATGCTATCAAATGTCAAGGGGCAACGCTTTAGATTCTGCACTTTTGCAAGTGGTCATTGCCCAACACTTGTGTGGTGCAAATCTTACCTTCCACTTTTCAGCTCAGACCTCGATATTGTCCATGTCTTGCTGCATTTGGACATGAATTGCTTCATAATCTGAGGAATTTTAAACAATGCTGAACCTTATTCCACCATCAACGATCATTCCCACTTCTGACCTTACGCTTCAGGGAAGGTCATTGATGAAGCAATTGGTAATGATGAGATCAATATGCTTCCCCTTCAGGTTGATTTTCTAACCACTTGCTGGAGTCCTTCAGGACTCAACTAGCTCGGTCAGTAGTGGTATTGCTGAGTCAGTCTTGGTGATAGACATTGAAGACTCCCACCCAGAGTACTTTCTGTGCTCTTGCCAACCTCAGTGTTTCTTCCATGTGGTGTTTCACGTGGAAGAGCACCAATTCATCAGCCAAGGTTCGAAAGTATTAGGTAATCTGCAGGAGGTTTCCTTTCCCAAGTTTGATGTGATGCAATGAGACTTCATGCGATCTGGAGTTAATATTGAGGATTTCCAGGGCAGATCTCTCCTGACTCTATACCACTGTCCCTCTGCCCATGCTGGGCCTGTCTTGCTGGTGGCACAGAATATAATCAGGGATGGTAATGGTGGTGTTTGGGACATTGTCTATAAGGTACGATGCTATGAATATGATTATGTCAAGCTGTTGTTTGATTAGTCTGTTGGGCAGCTCTCCCAATTTTGGCACTAACTTTGAGTCAGGACAACTTTGCAGGGTCAACAAAGTTCTGCTTTCCATTGTTTCTGGTGCCTTGGTCAGTGCCTTATCATCAGGCAGTTCAGAGTCAACTGCATTGCTGGAGGCCTGACCAGTTAAGGACAGCAGATTTCCTTTTCTAAAGGACATTAATGAACTACTTGTGCAATAGTTCCACAGTCACCCTTTGACTTTTAATTCTAGATTTTTAAAATTCAAATTTCACCATCTGAAATGGTGGGATCTGAATCTAGGCCCTCAGAACATTGCCTGGGCCACTGTGTTACCAGTCCAGCAGCATTACCACATTGCCACCATCATCCTCTTCTGAATAGTTAGAATTGATGTTCCATTGTTCTGTAAGGGCATCTATGTATTTCTGTAAGTCCTGGATGGAACGTCAGGCATTGTCTTAAACACTTTCATCTGATTGCCTCTGAGAAATTCTTAACTGGTTTAATTACCAGCTGTAGTTGCTTGTTACCCAACTAAGCATTAAGGAGTTTGAAGAACTGTCTTTTATTCTGGGACAAACATTGCTGATCTTTGGTATCTGAGCAGTCAGTTATAAAGGAAGAAATTTCCTAAAATATCCATGTGTCTTCTGATGTCCTAAAGTGTTCTACAATCAATTAATCACTCTAGACGTTCAAAAATGTAGTTGACACCATGCACAGCAAGATTCCAAGGACTAGTAGACAAATGGAAGAAGAATTGATGTGCTCCTGCTGGAGTTGGTTGAGGAGAGTCCAATGTGTAATGCACAAGAGAAATTCAGTAATCTTAAAACATTGAGCTGGCAACACCTGGGCTGGTGGAAAAAGCCTGGGTTTAACATTTTCCCTCCCAGCCTCCTGATTCCAGCAGAAGTGCTACCATTGGGCCAAGCTCATTGCTGTGTATAGATTGGAATGTTGAGCTGCTGCCTACCTGTTCAGCTATGTTCCTGTTATGGAGTTAGATAAATTATGTACTATCTAATGTAATACTGTGCACTTAAGCTGTGCCCAAATAGAATACTCCACTGATGTAAGGCTTTCCTTTTTAATCTCAGGCTTAATAAAAACAACAGCAACAACTTTCATTTAACTAGTGCCTTTAGCATAATGAAACAATCCAAGGCTTAATCAGGCCAAATTTGACACAGACCCATTTAGAGATCTATTAGTTACTGGCGACCCCATAGCCTTGGTTGAAGAAATAGGTTTTAAAATCCAAATATTGTGGAAATTAGAAATCTGAAATAAAGGTAGAAATCTGCTGGGAATACTCAGCATCTAAAACATGGACAGAGAGGTAGAAAGGATTAGGGAGAAAATTTCTGAGCGTTGGGCCAAGACAGCAGGAGGCAAGGCCACCGATGGAGGAGAAGAGGAAAATTGAAGATGGTCAAGAGGTCAGAATCTGCCTTTATGATAATTAGTACATTGAATCACAATTTATTCATTGGCTGTACAGCTCCTGTTCACCAAGTTAATATGGCAACCAGTATAGCGCAGATCTCCATCATGCTGTGTTAATTTAGAAGTTATTACAATGGCACAGCTCTTCCTTGAAGGATTGCCCTTGGGAATGGTGTTTTGAGAAAGGACACTTTTTCATTAAGAGCTTTCGTTTCACTGAGGCGATTCAAGGTTGGTCCCCATCCAACAGTCCATTCTGTAAGCTTTGCTCTCATTCTGTCTGATGTGACAAATTCCATCACAGCAGCTGAGACAGTGCACAACATTCTAAGACAATCAACAACATCTTTAAAACAAAAGGTTGATGCACCCAATCTCCCAATGTGAATAAATTCTTTAAGACATTACAACATTTAAAATGGGTATATGAATAGGAAGAGTTTAGAGGGATGTGGGCCAAATATTGGCAAATATTTGGATGTCTGGTCGGCCCGGATGAGTTGGACCAAAGAGTCTGTTTCTCTGCTGTTTGACTATAATTCCAGGATCTGGATCCAGATCTACATCTTCTTCACCAAAATTTGCAGATCTTCCTTGGACTTATAGCCAGCTGTCTACCAGGTTGTGTTGTGTTGAAAATTGTCCATTAGTTTTCAAGATATTGTTTATAGATGAACTAACAAACTGGTTAAAACATCACCTCTGGCCACTTACACAGTGGTGAGGTGACTAGTTATGCAAGCTGCTGGCAATAGACCCTTGGAAAAAATAAATTGAGTGATCTCAAATTGTAGTGTTTGAATTAAATGCTGTCATGATAGATTCTTAGACTTTTTTTTCAAGAAATCAATAAGGTGTGATACTTGAAATCTTTCTGGCTGCAGACAGATTTATTGTTCATCCAACATAGTTAATGTGTGTTGTGCCATATGCAAGATTTTTAATCATATTGATGGCTGTTTGGTAAATTAATATAGTTGAATATCACTGAACAGGGACACATGGCTGTGGACTTTCATCTCTCACTCATCGCAACAAACACAAGCATGACAATTTTAAAATTATTTTGGTCGTATGAAATTGGCATTCTTGTATTTGTTCTTAAGAGTCCAGATGAAAAGTTGTTGCTCCTAAGCAAGTTCTATACTTCCAAGCAACTGATTTTTTTGTTTTGTTCACTGATGGGATGAGGACACCGCTGGCAAGACCAGTAATTATTGCCCAACCCAGAGGGCAGGTAAGTGTCAACCACATTGCTGTGAGTCACATGTAGGCCAGACCAGGTAAGGATGGCAGTTTCCTTCTCCAAAGGACATTCATAAAACCCCATCAGCTTCACTACAATTACCAATGGTTTCATGGTCATCATTAGACTCTTAATTCCAGATTTTTTTTATTGAATGCAAATTCTACCACAGTGGGATTTGAACCCAGGTCCTCAGAACATTTCTTGGGTCTCAGGATTAATAGTCTAGTGATAATACCACTAGGCCTTCATCTCTATGTGATTAATAAATACCTTACTCTTCCCCAATTTTTCATTATTTTTTACTTCTCCTGGGTTGTACAAACATTGAGAAAATGTCAACAAATTGCTCCTATGCCAACGATGTTCAGAAGTTGCTTATTTTGAGGTGGTGACCAAAAATGTAATGAGACCGGTCCAGAGAGATATCCATCCACCCAGCTAGTTGTATCTTTTAATTCATTCATGGGATGAGGGCGTTGCTGGCCAGGCCCATTTATTGCCATCCCTGATTGCCCAGAGGGCAGTTAAGAGTCAACCACATTGCTGTAGGTCTGGAATCACATGTAGGCCAGACCAGGTAAGGATGGCATTTTCCTTCCCTAAAGGACTTTAGCGAACCAGACGGTTTTTTCTGACAAACGACCATGGTCATCATTAGACTCTTAATTCCACAATTTTTTTTTTATTGAATTCAAATTCCACCATCTGCCGTGGCAGGATTCAAACCCAGTTCCCCAGAACATTATCTAGGCCTCTGGATTTTACAGTCCAGCAGTAATACCACTAGGCCATCGCCTTCCCTAGTTTTCCTAATAGAATGAAACTGGGACAGCGATCTCATTGTGCATCAAATTCCCTATCATAGTTCTGAGTAAAGTCATTCCATGTGCAGCACATCCCAGATTTAACATACTTTTTCCAGGTCTATAATCAGGCAGCTATAAAAGATATTGTTGACGAAGTGTGATGTCCTAAGTGTGACAGAAATTAATTGTTATTACACAAAGTTAGTACAATAAACATAGCATAATGTGTTACTACAGCTTGCTTGTGGGCATTGAGTATATCCATATTTTTAAGTAAGTGAAGGCAACTGCATAGGAAAATTTAAGAAACTCTGTCATCAACAGAACCACTTTGGCACAAATAACAGTGGATGACCAAATGTCATACTGATATAGTCAGATGAAATAGAGTGTGAGGACACTTGTGTGGAACCTAAATAGAAGCAATGTACTGCGATGCTACAGATCTGATAAAAGTTCTGGAAAAGAAAGCATCAAATTGGACTTAAAATGTTATTGAACAATGTTTGTTGTATAATCCTGAATGTGTGAAGAATTATGCTGATAACCAGTTTAGGATTGTCATTTGGGCTCGCAGTGTGGTGAATTTGTATCTACTGGAAGTACAGTTATTAATACATAAAGTTCTATTTTCTATGGACAGAAAGAACAAGTACACACAATTTGCCTATTTCAACTCCACAAAGTAGTGGACAATTGTTCACAGGTTCATTTCTCAGAGCAATGCCCTGACCAGTAAGAGTCAATGTGCCTGGTTTAGAATTTAAACAAAGCCTAGCAGTTAATTTTCAGTCATTAATAGCTGTACTCTCTGTGGCATCACCTCTTCAACCAATCAACACTCCTTCTCATATAGTATAAACATTGGTTTTCCCCTTAAATTGGTATTCTTGTGAATTGTCCTGATTATTGCAAGATGAAAAGCTTCAATAAAATTTTTCTTATTTCTGACTCAAGTTCTATACTAGCAAACGACTATATGATTATAGTGGAGAGAGAAACAGTTCACATTTCTAGTCCAGTTTGACTGTGTTCCTCAGATCCACAGATGTAGCCAGACCTGCTGCATTTCTCTAGTATTCTCTGTGTTTGCTTCAGATTTCTAGCATCCAAAGTATTTTGCTTTTATAAGATTGTAATGGTTACTTTGACATATATTTAAAAGCAAATTTCAGCTTGAAGCTTTATGAGACTGAAGGATACAGCCAGACTTGTGCAAAATAATGCTGATTACAGTGGCGATGTTTTATAGTAAATAAAAGATAGAATTTATATTTACATGTCATACTTTGTGACATCAGAATGACCCAAAGTTCTTCACAGCCAATTATGTATTTCTGAAATACAGTCATTATTCTCAAGTAGGCAAAAGGAGATTGTTTGATTCCCCCGTTTAAAACGTATTCCACCTCAAAACAGATTTCTCAGAATGCCTGCTGATGATAGCACAATTAAGATTACCATGCAGTTAAACTAAAAATGCAAAGTTGGCATGTTTAGAATCTACCTTCTCCAACGCTTTACTGAGTGCCAAAGATAGATTTCCAAATTTGCTAACTGTCAATGTACCCAATTTTTTGATTAAACATACAGAATGAACGCAGGACTGTAAAGATATTACTATTGCAAGGGCCATTCCCTTCAAGGCTATGTTGGTTTGGGGTTGAGCTTGAGCAAAACGATTTCTAGATAACCTCTAGTGTGACCACTTAAATGAAAAAATCAAACGGTAGTATTATCTGAACTCCATGTTGGTGCAGTGAAACCTTCTGAACTCTATATTGGGGTTCACCTTACTGTTTATTACAAAAGTGATTGGAGAACATATTCATTGTACCCCTCATTCCACAGCTAGTTGAAAGTGCCCATGGGTCCTCGAAATGTGTCGTCATTAGAATAAAAAGGCTGTCACTACACCACAAATATAATTGGATATACATTATTACTTGGCAGCTAGTAATAAAGTGCTGAGCAGACAATAAACATAGAGTCAGTTCTTGATCCCACAGAGAGTTGCCTTGTCTTCAAGAGCCTAACACAGGAGTGCTGAATTGTCTGCAAGTGTCTAAAATGCACATTTTGGGGCCAGACTCCCTACCAGTGCAGAGTTGCAGTCCTCCGGTGCACTTTGACTGATGTCCACTGAACTTTTCATTGAACCAAGGAAGTGAAATCAAGATGATTACATAATATTTCAGTAGCCACATAACACTTCCATTATTGTAATTTTGAGACTACCATATAAAAATGGTTTAATACTAAACTACTTCGACAGCTCCTTCCAAATCAATGATTTCTACCATCTATAAGAACAAGGGGAACAGGTACGCTGGAACGCCATCACCTGCAAGTTCCTCTCCAACCGCCATGATCGTGATGTGGAAACATATCACTGTTCCTTCCGTGCTGTTGAGTCAAAGTTCTGGAACTCGCTTCCTAACAGCGTTTTTGGTATATTTGTACCCCAAGGATTGCAGCAATTCAAGAAATCAGCTCATTGCCACCTTTTCCAGGGAAATTAGGAATGGGCAATAAACAATGGGCTGGCCTATGATGCATACAAGCTGTCAAAGAATAATAAAGAAAAGAAAGAAAACTAGATTTGGCTCTGAATAGTTACGAGATTCTGTAACCAAAGCTGGAAACTACTTAGCCATGGTTCTGTTTACTATGAATAAAAAGCTATGTAATTTAGCAGCTTATTTGCACTTTTCTGCACCAGATATTCGAGTACATTGATTATTTTTGGTAGCCAAACAGCAACAAAAATTTATAAACTTTTAGAATGTTTGTATGATTCTGAATAACTTGGCTGGATGGAGAGGAGGATATTTGTTGATGGAAGTGCAGAGATTCTGAAGAGAGTATCATTCAGTTGTGACTTTCAGAAATGGACAAATAGAGGCTTTTTTTTTAAACTGTGTGAGAGATCATACTGGTAGCCGCAAATACACCAGCACAATTGGTGAAATTTCTCACTCAAACATCCACCAGTAAGCTTGTTAAGAGATGACAGGTACATGTGGGGCGAATATCTCACCCAACCACATACCTCAACATTGGTGATACATATTACCAGAACCTGCCAGCTAGTAATGTATATACTTCTGATCTTGTTGTGGGCTGGGTTCGCTGGGAGACTGGCTTCAGGGACATTGGAGGCAAGGAAATGGGCCTTCAAGGCCTACCCCTTTAAAACCATCCCTAACAATCTATCCCTCCAGTTGCCCCAGATTGGGCCAATTGCAGGATCCCCCACCTCTAAACCTGACAGACAGGCTGCCCTGTTTTCTCAGTCAGAGAATTAGTCATCTTTCTCGCCAGTGGTGAGGTAGGTCATCGTGGAGGCGTCGAATTGAGGCCTTAAGTGATTTTTAATTGACTCCCTTAATTGCTAGCGAGTTTAGAAAGTCCGCAGTGGACTTTCATGCCCAGCAAAAATTGCTGCGGTAACATGAAGGGTGAGTTTATATCCAGTGTCAACTCTGTTCACCATTTCCAGAGAGGGAGAAATCACAGTGGTCATGTCACGCTATATGTTACACAACAACAGAGCAGTGACAGAATAAACAATACGAGTTTGGACCGAGGCACATTCGACAATGGGCTCTCACCTGCGAGGCCGACATTTAAATCGAGGTTAGGCTTGCTGGTATATTTCCAGTGTTATTTCTACCTGGCTCACCCTATTTCCTCTCTTCATGTTGTACACATCGTTATGAAAATGTGAATGTATTTGTTATCAACTATCCATCTGTCTGTCTTTGACCTCTTACCTCTTTCAGTACTCCTCATGTACAAATTTCAGTTCTGAGATGATTCTGGTATATGATATTGTTTTACGCCTCCTACAAAAGCAATGTGTCCTGGCAAAATTTACTTCCTTCTGTGTAGTTACCTGTCATTCAGGTAACTTTCTGCTGGTGATTCAGCAATCTCTGGGTTCAAGTTCCATTTCAGAGACTTAAGCATTAAAGCTGACATTCCAGTATTGCATTGGTTTGTGCCATCTTTGAGATTCAGCATTTAACCAAGGCCCTTTTTGCTCTTTCAGGTATATGTAAAGTTCCCATAATATTCTGTAAAGAAGAGCAATGTTACTAGAATATACTACAACCATTATCACATTGCTGTTTATAGGAACTTGCTATGTGTAAAATGGCTGCTATGCTTCCTGCATCCAGTATACTTAAAAAACATTCTTCATTAACTGTAAAATTGCTTTGTACATTTTGAGCTCATGAAACGTGCTATATAAATGCAAGTTCATCTTTCTCTTGGGCTTTATCTTGCTTAGTGCAAATTCAGCCTTATAATATCAGGTGCACTTGCTTTATTTATGGTAAATTTTGAAATGCTGTTGTTTTGACATGGTGTGTGGGCCATTTGGAGACAGCAGCGTCCCTGTTTTGATGCATTTTCTCCACATAACTACTTCCATACAACAACAACTGTCACTTTAAATTCAATATCCCATTCTCTGCCCATGTCAGTGTTTTTCTAAACCACCTATAAACGTCTATGATATTCCCATTTCCCTTTTCAAGTAGTGTTCACTGCAGTATCAACAATTTAATGTATGTTAATGTTGCACAAACTCTGGTAATGGTCTGCATACATGGAGAAAAATCAGACAACAGATTTTAAAAGAATACCCTCGATTTTATCCCATCACTAATAAACATTGAAATAAAAATTGTAACAAGTCACTACAAGGAAGGAGGTAAAAAAATTTGTCTGATTAATGAAAACCCCTTCACATGTTGTAACTGCTGCTTTGTATAGCATTTCTCAATATTCTTAAATGCTATTAAGAAGAATGTTTCCATAGAATTGTACACATATCTGATTATATATACAAATGCCCTCTTGAAAAGGTAAGATCTTGTTGCTGCCTTTGCTAGGATTTGTGTGGATGGAACTGATATTACACTGAAAAATTTGCTCAGGTAATCCTGAAATGTGGAAATATCTGAGATAGTAGGAACTGCCAATGCTGGATAATCAGAGATAAAACGTTGTGGAGCAGGATGAACACAGCAGGCCGAGCAGCATCAGAGGAGCAGGAAAGTTGACGTTTCAGGTCGAGACCCTTCTTCAGAAATGGGGGAGGGGAAGGGGATTCTGAGATAAATAGGGAGAGAGGGGGAGGCGGATAGAAGATGGATAAAGGAGA
>JAHRHZ010000070.1:5321824-5377472 GCA_024137785.1 Ginglymostoma cirratum
CCCAAGCACTTGCAACATTGGTCTGCCGATTTACTGTACCCAGTACACTTGGGACAACTGTCTTAAGCAATATGGTGTTAAGCATACATTTCAGACATGTCTTTTACAGTATATGCAGTGATCTTAGCAGAAATATTGCTTGTCCTCGTCTCCCCATCATTTCATGATATCTGCAACAGATTGTTAAAATACTGAATTTCTCTCTGAACATAAGCAATAGAAGCAAAAGGTCATTTTGTCCCTCTAGCCTTCTGTGCTATTCAACAAGATCATGGCTGATCTGTTTGTACGTGGCCTTTACTTCATTTTCCGGCTTGCTCATCCATAACTGCTTATAACTCCTTTAGGTCAAACATCTGTCTGACTGATACTTGAATATATTCAAATTCGTTGCTCTCTGAGGTAGTGAATTTCAAAGATTAAAAACCCTATAGAGGAAAAATTCCTCTCATCTCCATCTGAAATGATAGATTTCTTAGTTTTGAAATGGTGGTCCCTTGTTCAAGATTTTCCCATGAGGTTAACATTCCCTCAGCAGCTACCCACCGCATCCCCCCCCACCCCACTCGCCCTCCCACCATAACCATAAGAATCCCATGTGATTCACTGAGACATCAGCCAATTTTTTTTGGAAAGTCAAACCAGAATGAAGATTGGTTGCCAGATTCTAACTCAAGATGGTGCAGACTTTGGAATTGCAAAAAGAAGTCAATTAAGTGAAACTTTGGGTAAACCCCAGACAAATAACAGTTGTGAATGGGGAACTTGCCAAATGAATAGGAAGGAAGGAGAGCAGTGTGTCGTGTAGAGAGTGCTGCCTGCCTGTTCGACAGTCTTTCTTCAGAGACTCACCAGAAGTCAGCCTCTACTGCTTCCATTTTGCTGACAGAAACAAAGTTCTATTTTATTTATTATTCTGGATTTACAGTTACTTTTACAACCGCAGCTACTTCATGCATCATTGTTCCAAAGTATCAAAATACAGTGCCACCAGCCAACAAGAGAACGTTCCTTTGCACACTCCCGACACAACAGTTTGTTCATGCTGCATAATTACAAAGCACATTATTAATTGGATGCTATTTATTGTGTTCCATATCAAAGTTTTAAAGAATGAAGGAATTAAAAGGAAAAGTTTAAGTGAAGAAATACCTTTGGGTATTGGAAGAAAATTGTCAGTATAAGTAGAACAATGCCATGTCTCCATAAAATCATAGTTTGCCAAGAAAACCGTTTTATACATTTTTTTTAATCCAGGTATTTGTAACGTGAATGACACTAGTAAACAGTATTCATTTTCCATCTTCAGATACCATGAAGGCATAAAGTATTAGACTCTGGTCCTGTATAAGCCAATTAGACAGAGTTTCTTTAATTAACCAGTTTTTTTAATGACATCATAAAGTGGAAAAGGGTCAAAATGCAGGTATCAAAGTGTTGTGAAGTCTGCAGTATATATTCTAAAATTGAAGGATTCCAAAGACTATTACAAAATCCTGAGAGATCTTGACAGGATGTATGTGGTAAATGATGTTTCCAATTGTGGGAGAATCTAGAACTCGGGATCACTGTTTGGAGATCGGAAAAAATTATTTCTCACTGCAGATTGAAAATGTTTGAGCTGTTCTTCAAAAGGTGGTGGAAACAGAGTCTTTGAATATTTCTAAAGCAGAGGTGGATAGATCTTGATAAACAAGTTGATGAAGGTTATCAAAGGTAGGTGGGAATGTGGAGTAATCAGATCAACCAGCATCTCATTGAATGGCCAACTCCTGCTCCTAATTTGTATGTTTGTACCCAGGGTCTTCTGATGCAGTGGTGGCTGTGACTATAACTCTGTATTGTTGCTCGTTATTGCAATAAAACCTCCTAAAGCTGTTCACAGGAGTATTAGATGGAGATGGTGACATAATGGTATTATCACTAGACTGCTAATCTTGTAGATCCAGTTTAATACCCTGGGGGAATACAGATTCAAATCCCACAGTTGCAGCTGTTGGAAGTTAAGATCAAGTAATAAATCTGGAATATAAAACTAGTTTCAGTAATGGTGACCCATGGCAACTATTGTCAAAAAAAAACATCTGGCTCACTAAAACCTTAAAGGGTTAGAAATCTGCATTCTGGCCTACATGTGACTCCAGATTCACAGCCATCTCCACCTCTGTGGATGGGAATGTATCTTCTGTGCATCCCTTTGACATAACAGTCATTAGCATAGGTTTGAGGAATGAGTGATCAGATATCATCTTGAGTGAATGTGATGATGACAGTTGGTGAGACAAAGATTAACCTGCGATAGGAATTACATTGATGTTCATTGTCTGCCTGGTGTTAGATGCTGCCTTTATCTGTTTGGATATTTTATGACGTTGAGAAAGATCTCTTAGAAACTCGTTACTTATCAAGATTTAGGTTATGTTTAAATTGCAGGGGTGTACAAATGGCTGACAGATCCTTACTGTATTCCTGTATTCCTTATACAGGCATTAATCCATTTATTTTAAGCTGGTTAATGCCTACATAACAATAATATAGAACGGTGAAGCACAATCATGTTAAACGTTTGACTGTGATTATTGCCATTCTATCGTAACATCTATCCAATTAAACACTAACAACAGGTAACTTAAATCTGTCATATTTTCAAGGGGTTGGCTGATGGACCAAGTGGCTTTTTCCTGTACTGGAATGACTTTGTAAGCTCTTTTTGTTTTGATAAATGGGGATCATTGTGACTGCCCTCACTGAGGGGCAACACAAAAAGGCAAGGCAAAGCAGGGATGTTGTGAGCATTCAGGGAGGCTGAGTGAATATGTGCTATGAAAGCAAGCAGAGCGCTCAGACGTACAGCCTGGTCTAGATCCTTTTTTTAAAATTCATTTTTGGGATGTGGGTGTTGCTGGCTGGCCAGCATTTCTTGCCCATCCCTAGTTGACCTTGAGAAGATAGTGGTGAGCTGCCTTCTTGAACCGCTGCAGTCCTCCTGCTATGGGTTGACCCACAGTGCTATTAGGGAGGGAATTCCAGGATTTTGACCCAGCAACAATGAAGGAATGGTGATATATTTCCAAGTCAGGATGGTGAGTGGCTTGGAGGAACTTGGAGGTGGTGGTGTTCCCATATGTCTGATGCCCTTGTCCTTCTAGATAGAAGTGGTTGTGGGTTGGAAGGTGCTGTTCGAGGATCTTTGGTAAATTTCTGCGTGCATCTTGTAGGTAGTACACACTGCTGTTACTAAGCATCAGTGGTGAAGGGAATGAATGCTTGTGGATGTTGTACCAATCAAGTGGGCTGCTTTGTCCTGGATGGTGTCAAGCTTCTTGAGTGTTGTTGGGGCTGCACTCATCCAGGCAAGTGGGGAGTATTCCATCACACTCTTGATTTGTGCCTTGTAGATGGTGGACAAGCTTTGAGGAGTCAGGAGCTGGGGTCATGTCCCTGAGCACGTGGTGTCCTTGCTGCAGCATTACAAACATAGTTGCCGTTACACCCTGAGGTGCAGAAGTGTCCTGTAAGTGAATCGGAGATGTACCATGAGGATTCTTAGAGCAGCCTGGAGAAGTACCGAGTTTCTAAGAGGTTTTTCTGAACTCCATAAAATATTCTAATAGATAGAGGCAGCAGCTAATACCTGGGAGAGAATGAACATCCTATTGCTGGTTAATCTTTGTCTCACCCAACCTGAACATCACATTCACCCTAGACCCTGCAGCTGATCACTCAGTCCTTTAACTATGCTAATGACTGCTGTGAACCATCATGGTATATGATGGCATCACATGGCATCATGGCATCATGCCATATCATGGCATCACACATATGTGGTGCAGATATACGTGGACTGATTGACTTGTGGCCAATGCCCATAGATCATGCCCAGAGATGTTGGTATCTGGTGTCCATCATTTGAAATAACCAGTGAGCTGAATTTACCAGGTACCTGTTCTAACTTCCATGTTGAGAATCCTGAGCATATAGTTTGCTTATGGCAGTGATAGGGTGTTAAGCTGCATATTAAGAAGGCAAGATGTTCAGTTGACGAGGTTGTTAACAAGCAGTAATGCCTTTTGATAGGCAACTGCCTGCTGCCTAGTAAATATCTTGCCCAGCATCCAGAACTTAATTAAAAGATGCAGTGTGTTTTTCCCAAAATTGAGATTGGCCTTGCCATGTTTCTTGCATAATTCTGATACATTTCTTGTCACTGCCCACATCCTCCACGTCCTTATAAGATTCTGCCCATAATTTATTGCATGTAGATGCTGGTTACATCAATATGGTAGACATTGTTACAGAGACTTTGAACAAGATCCAATGTTAGATTTCACTCCTTTTGAGATCCTGAGCTGATATGCCCATGCATAACATGACATCACCATTTTGAGTGGTGCTTATCCATTAGAATCCACAGAACTCCTCCAGTATGGGAACAGGCCCTTTGGCCCACACCGACCGTCAGAGCATCCCACCCAGACCCATCCCCCTACAACCGACCTAATCTACACATCTCTGAACACTATGGGCAATTTAGCACTGCCAATCCACCTAGACTGTATATCTTTGGACCGTGGGAGGAAACCGGAGCACCCGGAGGAAACCCACGCAGACAAGGGAAGACTGTGCAAACTCCACACAGACAGTTGCCGGAGGAGGAAATTGAACCAGGCCCCGGTGTTGTGAGGCAGCAGTGCGTGCCACCCTTACGGTTACATCATTATTAAAATAATTTATTGAAAATGAATCTTACAATAGTCCTTATCAAATTTTGACATTTTCCTTACTGTTTGAACTTTTTTGTTGTTTTCATTGGATTTAAATTGTTATTTCAGCAGGCTATTTCTCGGATTCATAATTGACAAATCTTATTTGTCCCAACACTCACTCTTAAGATGTGGAGATTGGGAAGGTAAAAGATTTGAACCCAAAGTTGTTCTTTTTCCGGATAATGGGTCATGTACTACCACTGAAACAAACTCAGAGAATGCTAGAAAAACTCAGTAGGTCTGGCAGCTTCTCTGGAGAGAGAAACAGTTAATGTTTTGAGTCTTGTATGACACTTCCTCAGAATTCTGTTTCTGTAACATTCTCTGTGTTTGTTTCTGATTTCCAGGAACCGCAGTGTTTTGGCTTTAGGTATTGCCACTGGCCTCAGAGATCAGGGAGAGGAGTATAACAATCTGTTCACATTCCAACTCCTCATCATCTAGTGACTCCTGCTGGCAAGAATGAATGTGAGGATATGGGGTAGATAACAGGATCATTTGTATCACCCTCCTGATATTTAGTAGCTTGGTGACACTCCCGGTTCAGGCTAACGTGTATAATGACCAGCTGCTCTAGATCCAGATCCAGCATTTTGGATTCCCTCAGTAACCCATATTCTTTCACTTGCCACACAAATCAATCCAATTTGTGTTGCTGGTTAAGAGGTGTTAGACTGTGTCACTATGCCTTGAAAGGTCAAAAGACTGATCAGTTGAGAAAAGGAACAGTCAAATTACCTGTTGGCCTAAGCTGCGAGTTTTTTTTAAATGCACTTAGGCCATCAGTGAATGCCACAGTGGGCATGGCGTTGTTTGCCTGCAGTTGTGGCCAGGCAATTCAAGAAATTTTTATTGTGAGAAATGAGCTTTTTTTTTTCACATTTCAGTGCATCAGAGTTCCCAGGGCAAATGTTGGAATGTGAGATTTGGGAATATGACTAAAGCTGTGGGAGATTTGTGGAGTGAGTGATTGCAGGTGGCTTGAAGGAGCGGGAGTTGGATCTTGGCTGATATTGGGCTTGCTGTGCAAATGTCATCTGCTTGTTCAATAAACTGCTTCTTCAACTTAATTTCAGGAGACAGTTTATCTGTGTTTTAAACTCAGATGAAGTGAACTTTCCTTTTTAAAGTGAATAAAGATTTTTGAGCTTCTGTATCCCTTCCTAAATGTGGCAATTTTGTTTTGCCTATTGCAGATTAAAACAGCCAAACCTGAGAAGGAAAAGCAGTTGCTGCAGCTGCGAAGTTTGCAGTACCTGGAGCGATACATTTACCTCATCCTCTTCAACACCTACTTGCATTTGGAAAAGCAAGATTCCTGGCAAAGACCCTTCAGCACTTGGATGTATGAGGTAAAAGAAAAGGCCTCTGCAGGGATAATATTGTTTAAACTTATTTTTCTTCTTAGCAAGATAATCTGGGATTTCAAACAGGGGAGTAAAGGGTCTTGAAAACTAATTGCTCAGTGAACACATAAGAGTATTTCCAGTATAACTCTTGGTCAGTCTTGCACCATCTGAACACAAGATCAGAACCCCAGCTAGAAAGCTGCCTCATCATTTTGAAGAAAAGCTCATATAGGTGATCACTGTCTTGGTTTGGGAGCTGGATAATTTTTCCAAGACTAGGAGGTGGTTTCCTTCAGCTCTTCACTGAATTCTTGGATGCCAGCACCTTGAGAATGGTTAAAATTAACATGATAGCTGTTTCTCAATCACAGTATTGTGCCTGCTCACAATATTTCTGTTTTGAGAGGTAAGTGACTGGTTTGAGACATCATCACAGTGCATATGGCAGCCAGAGCTAATGTTAAAGTTTGTACTAACTTCACATTTTGAGAGCTTATGTTCCTGCTGAGGAGCCTGCTTTGCAGCAGCACACATGGGAATTATTTTGACACCACTGTACCACCACCACATTTTTCCACAGTTTGCCCTTTGGGGAATATACCAGTGAATGATATGATGTCAGGAACCAGCCACTGGGATTTTTGAGATTAGCGCTGCTTGCTCTAGCCAGTTGCAGGAAATGAAGAATGTTGTAATGGAAATATTACAATCTGCATTGTAAATGTGAAGAACCACACTGAGCTCAGGGAGTTGTGTATTCTGTCATTGCATCTGACACCTCAGATGAGTTACACTGCCAGAAATCTAAGTCCAGAAAAAACTGCTGCACAGGTTGAAATGATAACAAAGTAAAAAGAATCCAGGATCTGAAAGAAAAGTACACGTTAGTTAAACAAGTACCTATAATTTTATCAGGTCCAATGAGACGGTGATGTTTGGTACATTAGGGCTTAAATCCTTTTCAGTAGTGAGAGCGCTACCACAGGGACACATTGCTATTTCAGTTCCAGCATATAAATATGTCCAGACAATGAGAAGATTTACTTTCTTTCAAGCAAATCTGGAACCAAACTCTGACACATGTAGAGACTGTCTTTCTTTTTGGTAGCCTGCTTTAGTCTGTGTTTTTTGTATTCATTTGTGGAATGAGGGCATCTCAATGCCAGGCAGCATTTATTGCCCATCTCTAATTGCCCAGAGGGCAGTTAAGAGTCAACCACATTGCTGTGGGTCTGGAGTCATATGTAGGCCAGACCACGTAAGGATGGCAGTTTCCTTCCCTAAAGGACATTAGTGAACCGGGTGGATTTTTCACAACAATTGACAATGGATTATGGTCATCATTAGACCCTTAACTCCACATATTTATTGAATTCAGATTCCACCATCTGCCATGGCGAGATTCGAACCTGGGTTCCCCAGAACATTACCTGGGTCTCTGGATTAACAGTCCAGCGACAATACCACTAGGCCATCGCCACCCCTTCTGATGTCTGTTGCTGAAACGCCAACCTCCTATCATTTTGTGGTTTAGTGATTACTTAATGCACTATTACAGCAACATCTTTCACCTAAGCTGTGCTTCCTCCCAGACACTGCAGTGAACTTCCATCACTGCTACCATTTCTGATATGTCAGTGCCTGCAATATCATTTGCTAGCTCTACTCACATTGCTAACTTGACCAAATGCACCATCAGCTCTGTGGAGAGAATCAATACGTTACCCTTTTGGGTAGGGTTTTTGCCCACAGTTGTAATCACTTCTTTACAGTAACTGTGTCCACAACCACAGAAAATGTGCTGGATTACAAATCAATTTTCATCTCCATTTAATGGAACTTGAAATCAGACATGGATCTTATCCCTCTCAAGATTTATTAACTGTAATACATTTTCTCTTGCTTTTTAAAACATTTCTGATGTATTATAGATTTCAAAAGTTACTCTTACAATATCTAGAACAACGAAAGCAGAAGAAATGAGAAAAGATTCTATTTGGAGTCCAGTTGCAGGTAGAACCTGTAAAAAATCATATAAAGATAAGAAAGAAACTATGGATGCTGGATTTCTGAAGCAAAAACAGAAATTGCTGAAGAAACTCAGCAGATCTGACAGCATCTGTCAGAAGAATGCAAAGTTAACGTTTCGAGTCCGGTGACTCTTTGTCAGAAGTCACTGGACTAGAAAAATTAACTGTGTTCTTCCCATAGATGCTGCCAGACCTGCTAAATTTCTCCTGTAATTTCTGTTTTTGCAAGAATGATTTGTCTGATTTTTGAGACAGCGGTAATTATTGCTTTCATAAATAGTACAGTGATTGAAATGGGTATTCCTTAAATATCTATCTGATCATTTGAATGACTTCTGTTTCTTGTGAGTTGTGGGAGAAGACCATCTTTCACTGAGAAATCATAGAGTCCCCTACAGTGTGGAAGCAGTCCATTCAGCCCATCGAGTTCACACTGACCCTCTGAAGAGCATCCTGTCCAGACCCACTCTTTTCCCCACCCCCGTCCTATCCCTGTAACCCAGCATTTCCATGGCTACCCCACCTAACCTATACACCTCTGGACACTATGGGCAATTTAGCATGGCCAATCAACCTAACCTGCACATGTTTGGACTGTGGAAGGAAACTGGAGTACCTAGAGGAAACCCATGCAGACACAGGGAGAATGTGCAAACTCCAGACAGACAGTAGGCAGCATTGCTAACCATAGAGCTACTGCACTGTGTCCTGGTGGGAATGTAGAGAGCAGAAATAAAAATGTTCAGTTGCTATTATCAAACTACGGAAAGCTTTTTTTTAAATGTTGTGCATGTTGTGAGCCATTAGGTAAGTCTCCTACAACAATGTTTGTTTGATGGTAGATCTTTGCAAGTTTGGCTTCTGTTTCTGCAGGATGTTTTATGTTAAATAAAGTTAAAAGTGCAAGTTTTTGTTGGGAGCCAGAAATCTGAAGTATATTAGCAATGCTTCCTTTCATTTCACACCCATGGTTGAACCCCAGCTAAGAAAATCCCAGAGACAAGGAACTGATACAGGTTCAGCCCACCTATTGGGGAAATGGTGGAAAACCGTAATGACAATCCATTAGTTGTTGTTCTTCAACTGGTTTTTGAGTTACTACACATTGTTTCATTGAGTAATCAGTTGCTTTCTTTGAATAATCGGTTGCAATCACCTATCAAATGCCCCTTTATAAAGGATGAGGCACAGCCTTAATTAACCATCCTTATGTTCTAATCAAGCCAAGTAAATCTCAATAGATCTTTTTTATCACAATCTGCTTATTCAGCTATTTACGCAAAGAAGCCCTGTAAATTACCAACCCATAACATCTCAGATAATATTCTCAGTTTTTAAAGACATTACTGTCGAGCATGTTTGTGAATGATCAGTTGAAATAGCAATTTACAACTCAATTCCTCTAGCAGTGAGAATCTAATTCAAATGGATAGAAAAACTATGATTTCCTAACTGTTTGATTTCTTCAAGCTTTGCTCCTCACAAACACTACCACAAATATTAAACCAAGATGACTTTTAGTATAGTGTATGTTATTAAAGCTGATGTCCTGGGTTTACATAGACTAAGGCCATCTGAAGTGTTCATTTGTCACCTTGACAACATCACTTTACTTAAACTAAAATTGCTAATTTTTATTAGAATTCTCACGTGTGGGTAGCTTAGTTAATTCAGAATTGTACCATTCAGCCCAAATTGCCTTGAGCAGCGATTCTTGTTGAGATCCAAAAGATTCCTTTACAGCAAGTGGAGTGGGCATTAGGCCTCTTTGATCCTCTTCTGTGCCTCTAATTTTGCGTGTATGATGTCATTAAGCATTTTTTGGTATTTAATGGCTTTGAATGTTTTCTATTGTCTGTCTCTTATACACTACTCACTGATCCTCCTATGACACTCTCACACCTGGATCATTGTGTACAGATTTAGTTCGCCTTATCTGAGGAAACGCATTCTGGCTATGAAGGGAGTGTAATTTAGGTTTACCAGCCTGACACCTGGGATGGCAAGACTGACTTAGAAAGAGAGACTGAATCTTTTAGGAATGTATTCACAGAAGTTTAGAAGAACGAGGAAGGATCGTCTAGAAATCTATAAAATTCCAACAGGACTAGAAGGAAAGATGACTGCGAGTCCAGAACTAGAGGTCACAGTTTAAAGATATGGGGTAAGCCATTTAGAACTGAGATGAGGAGAAATTTCATCACCCAAAGATTGGTGAGCCTATAGAATTCTCTGCCACAGAAAGTGCTGAGGCCATGACATTGAATGTTTTCAAGAAGGAGTTAGATGTAGTTCTTGGGGCTAAGGGATCAAAAGGCATGGGGAGCAAGTGGGAGCAAGGTATTGAGTTGGATGATCAGCCATGATCATACTGAATGGTGGAGTAGGCTCATAGGGCTTAATGGCTTACTCCCAGTCCTATTTTGTGTGTTTCTATGTTTGATCGATTAATGCACATGTAGAATACAGAATACCAGTATCTCCACCAGCAGCAATTTAACTCAAATTTGTTTTTGGGTGGTACCATTGAATCGGGCTGTAGGGAGTGTCAGTAATTTTCATAGCTCTGTGATGTTTGCCTGCCAGCATCATATAAAATCAGCCAGGTGGACCTCATAGAATATGAGTTTACTGTTTGGGGCTATTAATCTCGTCCGGTGTAAAGGGTGAGTTGGTGACAGGATACTGGTCTCTGTGGAGTTATTTCAGCGGTAACGAGAGTAAGCACACTCCTGAAGTAATGCGCTCGCAACAGTCGTCTTTGAGTTGGGATAAGCATTTCCGGCATCATGCCGTTGTTTGGGAAGTTTGACTTGTTTGATCCTGCTGTTGAAGACTGGGCCCAGTATGTGGAAAGTATGCGTTATTTTTTCAGGGAAGACAACATTGGGGCAGATGGAAAGATGAAAAGTACCAAGGCTTGTGGATCCACAGCCTTTTCAGTTATAAGATCCTAACTTTCCCTGAGGCACCAAATACTGAAACCTTTCAAGAGTTGACAGATTTAATTAAGGAATATTCCGGCCCCAAGCCTCCTCTAATTTTGAGATGTCATTGGCTTTACTCGACAATTTGAGAACCAGGTTAAGACGACTAGCAGAGACATGTGACTTTGGTTTAATCCTTTTTGAGATGCTGAGAGACCTTTTGGTATGTGGAATTTATGATGTAAACATGCAACAGCATCTACTAGCTCAAGCCCAACTGGACTTCAGACAGACACAACTGGCTTTATCATTGGAAAATGTAGCAAATGGACCATATGAGTTGCAGGGTATTCCATTAGAAGTGGACATCCTTGGCAACTGGTTGGATGATGACTTGGTCAATCAGGAGAGGACCAATGCTAGTCAGCCAACCCCAAAAAATATTGAAAAGAAAGAGAAAGCAAAGGGTGAACTGGGTTTTGACTGGGTTTATGGGCATGCAGTAATGTTGTCTTGGAAGCTGTAGGCCTTTTTTTTTCTTTTTGCCCTCTCCAGTTAGCAACTTATTAACGGTCCTGAGAACAGAGCCCCATACAATAATAAATATTGTAAAGAAGTACTCTGCAGATACTGTTTGCGTTGATTAGTGACTTTGGAATTCAAGCAAGACACAAGCCTATGTGCCTATAATACAATCCATTGGATTTCATGAGGGCTTGGTATTCATTGTTGAAACCGTTATCACACTGGCAACTTACAATTTTTGAAAAAAATTATCGCTAAACTATGTCGATGTGTGAGTGGGGGGTTGGTGATCAAAGAAAATTGGGCTAAGATAGTAGATATTAATTAGACTGCCTTGTATTTTAACCAACCTGCTGAAGTCACATTTATTAATAATACATTGCTACTTTTTATGTAAGTATAAACTTGGTGTCCAAGATCAGTTATTTTTAAAGTCTGGTCAAGCAATTTTGAATGTCCATAACAATGTTTTAGTTTCAGTGTGTTATGAATCCAGTGTAAGTGAGTCTGATCTGGCCTGGCTTGCTGCTATCCCTGAATCATAACCCTGCGCCATCCAATGAAAGTTACCATTGGGCCAGACTGAGGGGCTTGGTAGCTCATTTCAGAGGGCAATCAGAAGACCATCAGGTTGGTGTGGGACTGAAGGTGCCCATAGACCAAACTGGGTAGGGATGAGGGCTTTACGTCTTTAAGAAATATTAGTGAACTAGAACAAAATGTCCCTTTCTTTTCAGGGTTCATTTTTCTATCCAAGTGTCAGTGGACTCGAAACGGTAAATCTGCTTCCTCCGCACAGATGCTGCTAGATTTGCTGACTTTCACCAGAAATTTCTGTATTTTTTTTATTATTAGTTTTATATTTTAAATTGAATTCAAATTATCATTAATTCATTCATAGAAGCATATTCAAAACTGCTACAGTGAGATTCAAACTTTGAATTCTTGTCCAAGTTACTAGATTATACGTCTAGTGACAAAACCACTATGGCTCCCATAACCCTTTCAAGATACTGTTTACTCAGGAGAGCGATGTCATCAATAATGTTAGCTTGACTGGTTAATAACTCTGTAATCCTTAACATGGGAGGAGATTTTCAGGTTGTATACCAAATGGTCCATATTCACAAACATTCTTCTCGTAAGCTGCAGGTGCCAACTCTCTGCCTCATTGTATCTCATTAATGTGGTGAACAGAATTGATGGGTCAACATAATGCAGTCCACCAACTGGAATGATGAACTAGGAGTAGGTATGAGTAAGGACGATTCAGCAGCCTGGCCAGAACATTTTTGAGAGCCTCAAGGGAGTATTTCTGCTATTGCTATCTGTACAAAAATATTTAGACAAACTGTCAAAATATATCTTTTGGAAGAGAATTTTTATTGGCATACATCTGCCCAATTCTTTCAAATATTGCAATCCCAGCGGTCTACCCATTTGTTTTAGGTAAGCTCAATATCCATTTAGAAGCCTGCTTGAAAGATGTTTTGGGTGAGGAAATGAGTGTACATGATTGGTGTTTGCTTTTCAACAGACAGCAGCCTGTTTCTTAGGTGGGAAATGGATGTCAGATTTTGAGTTTGAGTTATTGTTGTCACATGTTTCATTTTATATTGGTACATGTTGTTTTGCATGCTATACAAGCTGATCGTATCATGCAAAGTACATCAGGGTAGCAGAACAGAGTGCAGATTACAGTGTTACAGCCGCAGAGAAGGTGCAGAGAGAGAGAGATCAACATTAACATTTGAGAAGTCTGTTCAAAAGTGTGACAACCGTGAGGAAGAAGCTGTCTCCACAATGCCCTACAACTTGCTTTTTTCTCCCTTAATTGTTTCAATCAAGCCTATGGCTGCAAATAAGTCAAATTCCAATCTTTTTGATGGTATTTGGTTTCTTCTCCTTGCATCCTTTTCTATTTAAGATCACAAGATGATTATGGATGGGTAAGAATCATAGAACCCTACAGTGTGGAAACAGGCCATTCAGCCCAACAAGTCTACACTGCCCCTCCAAAGAGCATCCCACCCAGACCCATTCCCCTATCCCTGCATTTCCCATGTCTAACTCACCTAACCTAAACATCCCTGGGCACTTTGGGCAATCTAACATTGCCAATCCACCTACCCTGCACATCTTTGGACTGTGGGAGGAAACCGGAGCACCCGGAGGAACCCACGCAGACACGGGGAGAATGTGCAAACTCCACACAGCCCGAGGCTGGAATTGAACCCGGGTCGATGGCGCTGAGAGGCAACAGAGCTAACCACTGAGCCACCGTGCTGCCCCTAAGGTTACTGTCCCCTATCATTGCCACATCCAATTGTTACAGTGATTTAGGGTTTTTGCCTCATCTGCTCTGGCTGGCATTCATTCAACATGTTGTTTCTTCATGGTAATGTTTTATTTTCAATCTAGAAACTTTAAACTTGAATCTTAATGTTTCAATTTGTTTGTCCATGTTGCCAATGCAGGAATGTTGATGTTATTTGAAAGGCAATTTTTCAGGGTGCACAAAGAAGATAGATATTAGTAAAGAGAATTGTTAAAACATTGCAAACTGATGGAGACCAATTAAAACAGCTTTATCCTCATGGGATTGGCAATATTTTTTCAAATCAATACTTCACGCACGTTATGCAATTTTGCTCTCCCATTGAAATATAGTTTGTGTGTTTTATTATATATTCTGTTCCAATAGACCAGCATATGAATGCAGTTTATGCTATATAGAGCTGAAGCCGATTCTTAATTAGAATCGATATTGTGGTTTGTTTGTTTGTGAGATGTGTTTTGACTGTCTGGTTTTACTATACTTTGATCTGTAAGTGCAGTTTCAGAAGGTTCTCTGTTGGAATTTACAAGCTTATTCTGCTTCTTTTGCCACCGCCTGTTTCACATGTTGAACCTAATGAGGTCTCGGTTTTTTGTTTTAGTTGTTATATTAATCAGTATCTGTGGTTTGGTCAGCTGTGCTCATTCAGTAAAGGCTGGAATTTATGTGCATTCTTTAGAAATTACTGTCCAGCTGTCAAGTCCCCACCAACTGCAGTTGTTCTACCGTAATATTAAATTTGTGTCTTATAGTACGTCCTTTCAACTGCTTTTCCAAGAATCGTATCTATCTCCCACACTATAAACATGTGGTGGAATTCCTCCTCCTTATAGTAACATGAGCAACAGTGAGAAAGGGGGTAAATTACAGAGAATGAGAAAATCAGAATCTCAACATCAAGAATATTATTTTTCCCAATTTTCTCTTCAACGGCAACTTCAGAATCTTGCCATTGAGCAGCGATGACTTTATTTTCATATATTTGCACCCACCCATTCGCCTTATTCATGCAACACATCCTAATCTCTTTTCCTTCCTCAAGTGATCAAACTGTACAAATTCCCGACATGTAAATCAGAGTGGCTACCCAGCTGCTTATCGAATCTTCATTTAACTGCTCCTGCAGCACAGTGTCACTGCAGACTCCATAGACAACATTCTGCTATATATTTGTCTATACAAGTCAACAGCAGCGAAACACCAACCTCACCACATCACCATGGCTGCTCTTCGACAAACTCTTACATTACTTCATCCCTTCAACGCTTTACTTTGGAGCTCGGGGACACCTACGACTTGCATGCGTCTGTCGGCTCACTTTATGTAAAATGTCACAAAACAGTCCAGAGAGGGTTTACTAGACCAACACCTGGAATGAAAGAATTGCCTTCTGAGGAAAGGCTCAACAAGTTAGGCCTGTATCCTTTGGAATTTAGAAGAGTCAGAGATGACTCAGTTGACACATGTAAGATCCTGAGGGGACTTGGTTGGGTGAATGTTGAAAGGATGTTTCCTCTTGTGGAAGAATCAGGAACTAGAAGTCATAGCTTAAGAATAAAGTTTTGTCCGTTTTAAGATCGTGATGAGAGAAAATGTTTCTGTCGGAGACTCTTTGGAATATTCTCTTTCCAAAGGCAGTGGCTGCAGAATTTTTAAATTTTTTTAAGATAGAGGTGGACAGAGTCTTGATTACCAAGGAATGAAAAATTATCAGGGATCTACAGGAATGCAGAGTTGAGGTTAAAATTGAATAGCCACGATCTTATGCATCACTTGCATCTACATGGATACGTCTTATGGCTCTTAGCTTCCTCTGTTAGGGCCTGCTTACATTGCACTTCCTTGGAGGCTGTCAGCCTTTGTGTGGATGACATTGCTTTATGGCATAGAGGTTCTTCAGTGCTTAGTTACAGGCTGCCAGCCTCTGTGACTTGCATTGGAATTTATTACAGAGGGAGAGTCAGGTAGCTTATAATGGTTTAGAACACTGAATAGTCATGGGGGAGGATATGTCAATTATGGCATTGGGCTATGTCAACGTCTCACCAGCCGCATGTGCCAGCAGTTTATGCGACAAGCACCCTGCATGTGCTGCAACCAGATTGCCCTGTCTGATGGTCAGTCAAGAGACTTATCCAATTCCACTCCAGTGGCTCCTTTGGCCTATGGTAATCTGAGTAACCATGTCTTTGTAGTCTAGGAAATATGGCACAGTCAGTCCTGCAGATCAAGTGTGGCCAGTCCAGGGATTGGAGTTAGGTCAGTGTTCTGATTGGTGGCCCAATCTTCCCTGTCATGAATCAAAGGGAGGGTTAAGTATGATGGAAGTGGATGAAAGAGCAGTTTGTGGTGAAGCATGAGCAGGAGAGGAAGTAAGGTGCCCCAAGTGAGTGAGCAGTTAGTGCAGAAAGCAGGAAGCATTAATAGTTTGAAAGACTGAGGTGGGTGAAAGCCGTTGAGTGTACGTTATTGCATGCAATAATGAGAGTTCATGAGCCTTGATGTGACATGTATGGAGTGGTGGATGTTCCATCTTGATTGTGGACAAGTTCCCAATCTATTACGCTAGAACCGCAAACTGTTAAGCTTCTGGGTTAGGAGGGATAAAATGGATTCCTCTCTTTATTCACCCGCCCCTTAATTGAATGCAGTGAGGTTAATTGAAAAGGGATCCCTTCCCTTTTAGGTGATTTCTTCAAACCCAAATTAACTTATCTTTTAAAAGTAGCCCATTTAACTTGGCTTCCTTGAATTAACGAAAAGAATAAGTTTATTTATTACTAAATGCAAGAGTTAAGAATGCACACAGATACACAGAGTGTGTTTGAGGTGAAATTGAGTTACAAATGTGAGTCCAAAAGGTCAAAAGATAAAAGAATGACATAAGGGTTAGTCTCTGAATTGTTCGTGAAGAGCAGATAGTTGAATATTGTGGTCATTACAAGGGAGGTTACCAGAGGGTGCATTGACATTGGTGGGTGAACAATAGACTTCATGATTCTTAGTTTTGCAGATTGGTTTAGATCTGTAGTTCTGAGTCATTTTGACTTGTCATTGAATTCCAGCATTCTGGGTGAGAGTGTTCTTTAGTTGTCTTGTTTCATTTTTAACTTATTTGTAGCACTCAGAGCAAGAAAATCTTTACAAGTAACGCAGGGGTAACTCAGGAATAGTTCTTCGACTGTGGCCTTTACAGCAAGCTAATACCTGAATGCAGGCTGGTGGGCACTAGCTTGCCCAGTCCCACAAGTCAACTCCTGTTGGGTTGAAAGCTGGCTTTTTAACTCCTATCCTTGTGCATTCTTCAAAGGCAAAAACACAAAATGTGCAGTTTGGGATATAGTCCTCTGGGAGCGGCTTGCTGTTGAGCAGGGGGTCATCAGGCCCTCGTTATCTCTGAAATCACAAAAGATCACAGTTCAGCCTCTTTTGACTTGCCTCCCACCATTTTGAATGGCTGTTGTTTAAAATTCCCTTCACATCTATCAGTATAATATTCCAAGGGTCTCTCTCGCCATGGAGCTGCTTAATTTATTTTCGCAGCTATTTTTGTCTGTATCAACCCTCTCTTAGGAAGCACATTTTGGAATTACAAATTTAAACATCCTACTTTATTTTGATGTTCTGACTTGTGATCTTGACATAGATTTAAATTGAGTGGTAGCCCTGTGCATGTGAGGTAGAGCATAGAAGATCATGGAACTTCTTTCTGCACTGCTAAGCTTTCCTTTCAGTGTGAAAACAGCACTGACCCAGGCTGGAATTTGGGTTCAGCCTGGCTTGGTGTGGGGACGTGGCCTATTGTGGCAGTCTGCAGAATAAAGGACGGCCCTCTGCTCCACCATCCTGTATGACAGGACCTCCCAGTCCTTGTCCATGTAGCAGCAAGCAAGTTTTCCTTACCTGTGGGCCACGTCCTTAGAGATAACAATCAAGCACCATGGTGTGAGAAGTTCCTGCCTTGCAATTGGTTTTAACTATTGTGCCAGTGCATAAATGACAGAAGATCCAGTCAAGAGCAAACACTTCTGTCTCACTTTTGAAAGGCATCCAAGAACCCAGCTGGGTAATTTATTAGGTGAAGAGCAGAAGGTCATTTGAGAAAAGTAGCTTGAGCCATGGCAGACAAAGCAACAGACACTCAACAAAACACTTCAACTGAAAATGAGAAAATTCCTCTCTTAATTCTCCATTATCTTCTTGTTAAATTTTTTGAGAAGGTTTGCAGCTCGGATTACGGACGAAGTTGTAGACTTGCTCACCGAGCCGGTGTGTTTGGCTGCAGATGTTTTATCACCCTGCTAAGTGACATTGTCAGTGCCGGTTGGAACTCCATCAACAAACACATTGAACTGAACTCGATATACAAACCACTGAAAAACAGAACCAGAAGTAATGCCAAACACCAGCAAATCAAGGCATATAAATAACAAATGGGACAGAACACCAATGCTTCACCAGAGGCACACTGATGATGTTACCTAGCAGGGTGACAAAATGTCTGCAATCAAACACATCGGCTCGGTGAGCAAGTCCACAACCTTATCTTTTTGTTAATAACAAGAAATTTAGGAATGAGAATTTTCACAAATATAAGGAGCTAGTGATACCCCTGTTGGATTTTGGTTTACTATGCAGTGGTATAGTCAGGAGCAGAGGTCATACGGCAACAGGATGAAGTCTGACTGTAGGTGATTTTCTAAGGCTGTGTGAGTCCATAGTAATTCTGACCCAAATTCCATGGTCCAAGGAAAGAGATGTGGCTCACTGCAGACTTCAAAGAAAACTTCCTGCAAGAAAGGAACTCTCGGCATGCAACTAAGAACACAAACAAACTTGAAAGACCAATTCAAAATGGAAATTGATCTTAATGGAGAAATTTGATGTTGCATTAATAAAAAGTGAGTTTTCCAGGGCTAGGGCTGTTTTTCATCAGCAATCACAGCCTTAGTATGCAATCAAGGATCTGGTTACACAGCCTTCAGTAAAATGTGACTTTCTCCAGGCCTTTCCTTCTTCTAATGTTCTCCGCGCAAAGGCAGGCCCAATCAGTGACACCATGATCTCCACCATGGGTATGGCAAAGAAGTAGGTCCTAAATTCGCCAAAGCCAGAACATGGAATGAACTGTGTGATGTAGACACCAACCTAATCCACTCCAGCCAGACTGCCAACAGGTCTGTCAAGGAGTCTGAGTTGCTGTGACATCATACAATTTTCCCTGCATGTTGTAGCCTGGAGCCATGGATGATGATGGTGGAGCCTCCAATTCTTTTCCATAACATGGCTGACTAACTGTCCGCCATTCATGTGTGTTGGAAGGATTTACAAGTTGATATTAAACCTATTTGGCTGCATTATGAATGCACTTCCTTGATCATCATTACTTCAAGTGGCACTCAAACCCGAAGCTCCTGACCAAGAGGCAGGGATGCTAACAACTGTGTAACAAGACACCTATTCATGGGTTTTTACAGTAAGATTAATAGCGTAAAAATGTAGACATTGGGGGGGACGAAGTGGTTAAATTTTATACAGTCTCGGAGAAGTTTGTATGATTTTTTAAGCCATTCAGTTTGCAGTTAACTCAGTTAATGCAATTGGTATTAGAAGTCAAAATTCCAATTTGTGCAAAAACAGCTGCTGTTCAGCGCAGCAGCTGTTTGTGTTCGGCAATGTTCTAATGTGCAGTGACTTGTTTCCTCTGAAATAATAAGGCAGTAGTGTTGAATTAATAGCCTTTTGATTGCATCACCGTGAACCATGCCTCATTACTACAGGTCACATTTTTTTCTGTGGCACTGTCCCTTGCACCAGGCAGGAAAACAAATCTTCCACTAAAATAGTACAATTGCATTGCTCTGACAGATCTGTTGATGTTTAAAGTCTCAAGAGTTTGTACATCTTCAGACTAACACTTGGGTCATCAACAATGGCTCCTTTGAAACCAGAAAGGGCAAGATCCATCATTACTTGAGGGGGTGAGGTCATGTTCAGGAAATGATGCATGACAATCAATCAGTTAACAAAGGTTATGAAAGAATACTGTTAGCTAGTCAACAACAGAGTTAGTCTCTCATTGTTAATAAAACCTACCAATCTTCACAGAAGCACAACTGTACAGATTACTGTGTCCTTTTTGTTGAAGTTTTGTGCTGTTGCCCTCCCATTCTTAGCTTTATTTCTTTCCTTATTTTTTGCAGCATTTTGATTAATTAAGATCAATTAGAAACAGTATTCATCCAAAAATTTTTTAATAAATTTGTACAACCAGACAATATCGCAAGGATGAATTCATAGAGCTGGATTTCATTCCCCCTGACAGCTCAAAGTCGGGGAGCAAGAATACCCACAATCTCGATATCCACAGGAATTTAACACTGGTGTTTTAAGGCAAGACTTTTGTCGCTTTCTCGGAATGAGCGGATTGACCATGGTAGATCTGTAGTCCTAGGCGCGCTAAGTGGGGGCCATTGCTGGGTCAGAAGCAGTCCCACCTTGCCTTGGAGTCCAGGTGAGTCCAGGCTCTGGGATGGGGGAGGAGGTCTGGCAGCAGGGTCTCATCATTATGTGCGGGGTTTAAGAAGTCATGGGATAGGATTTGAAGGGGGAGGGATGGAAGGCATTAGTGGAGTGGCCCTGTGGTTCACAAGAGGTTCACTTCTGTCCCCCCTCAGCGGACACCCAGCATCGGGTAAGGGGGTGAGAAGGGTCCCGCTGACAACCACTCTGCTTCCTTCAAGTGAAGCAGCTCCCCTACCCCTTGCTCTCAATCCTCACTTCATGATCCTCTCCTGCACTCATCCACCTCCAGCATGGGGTTCCCACAGTAATCCTAGGCTTCTGGTGGGGGCATTGCCATCAGCTGCTGCCATTTCTTCATGCACTGCCTATCTCAGATCGATTGCAAGCTCTCAGAAGGAATGGAGGATGGAGTTGGGGGTGAGGAGGAATCAAAACCATGTACTCAGGAAAGGCCCCCTGTAACTGTCCTCAAAGTGTCTAATTGGCATTTGATTTGGCAAACCTTCCAGAAAAGAGAGAGGGTATTAGCTGGCATTAAATAATTGCCTGTGTTTAATGATACCAGTTACGGAGGTAAGATAATGCTGACAGAAGTTCATAAGCATTTGAGGCGAACAAATGATAACTTAATGCATCAGAGATAAAAGGTACTGCAGATGCTGGAGAATTTTTTCTGATGAAGGGTCTAGGCCTGAAACGTCAAGTTTTCCTGCTCCTATGATGCTGCTTGGCCTGCTGTGTTCATCCAGCCCCACGCCTTGATAACTTAATGTAGTTGTTTGCTTCCCTGACCAGAAATAAAAATGTGCATATTATGCAATGTATTTAATGAGTTATGTAAAGTGTGTAGTTCTGTTTGACTTATTGCAATTACAGTTCTATGTTTGCAATTCTTCTGCAGGTTCTTTAGTACATAAAGAATCCTAATTCAAAAGGACAGGATTGTATTATATGTGGTATGTTTTGCATAATACAAGTCTGGTCTTGGCCATTCCAGTGTAGGAAAGTGCAAATCTCTGCCACTCTTGTGTAAGTTTAAGTGGTTACCTCAAGTGATATTTGCTGAAACCTGACAGTTTACTGTGTAAACATTGAAAGAAGTTGAGAATTGATAATCCAGTCCCTGAGGGGTTTGTCTGACGGGGAGAGGTTGAGCAGATTAAGCCATTGGAGTTTTGAAGATATAACAGGGGATTTGATTGAAATAAGAAAGATTCTGCAAGATCTTGATGGGGTGGATGTTGAGATGATGTTTCCCCTCAAGGGATGTTTAGAATTAAGGAGACCATTTAAAAATAAGAGGTTTGCTATTAAGATAGAGATAAGGAGGAATTTCTTCTCTCAAAGTGTTGCTAGCATTTGGAATTCTCTCCACCAAGAGCAGTGCAGGCTGGATCATTGAATACATTCAAAGCTGAGCTGGACAGGTTTTTGACTGACAAGAAAATCAAGGATTATGGCAGGTTGGGGAGAGGTGTGTGGGCAGGAAAGTGGAGTTAAGGCTACATCAGATCAGCCATGATCTTACTGACTTCCAGAACAGTCTCAAAAGGCTAAAAGGACTACTTTTGCTTCTGTTTCTCATGTTCTCAATCCATTCGATCCAGATACAATGGTGTAATTGGACACATAGGTGTACATACTGTTGTCTAACCCGCCATACCTTGGTCATATAATCACTTGGGAGAGACAAAAAATCAAAAAGGTTCATCTTCAACTTCTCAAGTCAATCCAGCTGAACTCCAAAATTCTGTACTGATCAAAAATCCTTTTGAACTCATTCAGTCCAAAATCTGTGGTGTACTGTGCATTTCCACTTTCACTTCCTAAACACCTGTGATCTTATGCTTCTTTCCAACTTCAAAATCGTCCTCAAAACCCTCACTTTCACCAGATTGTCAGTCACTTCTGCGAAATGTTTTCCTCACAATTACTCGCTGACTTGTTTTATTTCCTTTTTTTGGAAGCAAATTGCAACATTTGATTTTGTTAAAGTCACTCAACGAATCAAAGCTATTTTACTTGTTAAATGCAGGAATTGTATAAGTCTGTTCGCTCTATAGAAATGTGTTGCACACGTGTTATGTAAATGTTTGCAAAAGTATCAATGTATTATGGGCTCATAAGCATCCAAGACATAACCTTAAATTGATACAAGGATACACTGTAGGTACCAGGATAATACCTGCTGAAGTGACACTGAACTGTATGGCTAGCTTAGTGTTGTTCAGTTGCTTGACCTCCGCATAGGCATCCTTATGTACAAATATACAGCATTGTTCACCAGAGTCCGAATGCTACATAGGTAGTGTTAACAGAAAATTGTCTGAACAGTCAGCTTTGTGTTAATGGCAAGATCGCAGCATATGTTTGGGCACATTCCCTGGCAATCAAGCTTTCTGTTTAGTTTCAGTCATGAGTTCTGTTTGTTGAAGTTCTGATGTTTGTTCAAGCTGAGTGTTACTGAGTAAATAGGCTCCGTTTGCTGTGGTATATGCTGACTCTTGCTTATCTAGAATAAAAACAAAAAGTGCCGGAGAAGCTCAGCAAGTCTGGCAACATATAAACACAGAGAAACAGAGATTTGTGCTTTGAATCCTGTAGGTATCTTCTTCCAAAGAACTCAATATTGAACTTGAAACGTTAGTTCTTTCTCTCTCTACATATGCTGCCAGACCTGCTGAGTTTCTCTTGCACTTACTATTTTATTTCAGATTTCCAACATCTGCAGTATTTTGTTTTATCTAGATCTCGTTTGCTGTACATTCTGCTGTAGGTCCCATCGTGCCACCAACTGATTGGCTGACACATTGATGTCCGATCTCTCAGTAAAAAGTAATAAATATAAAAGGAAACTGGCTGCTTCATCAATGCAAAAATTCAGGTTTGCAGTGTATTGCAGTTATACTGCAGTAGTTGTGAAACCATGTCTGGAAAAGCTCTGGCTAAGTTTATATAACGGAACACAAACTGTTGTCAGAAAGCACTCTGGGGTTTTGGTATAGCCTAGATAATTTTTATCAGTAATTAATATATTTCAGCTCTCATTTAACACGTGCAAAATCGATGAATTGAGTTTGTTCAATTTCTGAATGCCATAACATGTTTTGATTTCTATCCCAGAAATTATTCTAAACTTTTATAAAGCTCTGCTTAGCCATCGGTTATGGTGTAATATTCAATACCGGACACCATCCTTTAGGAATGATATCAAGGCATTGGAGAAGATGTAGAAGAGATTTACAAGAATTACACCAGGCAAGAGGAACTTCATGTACATGTACAGCACAAGGGGGTTATTCTCCTTCCATCAGACAAGTTGAGGCAGAGAGTTCATAAAGATGGTCAAAATTGTGAATAGATTTGACAAAATGAAGGAGATAAAATTGCTTTCAGTGGTAAAAGAAGTGCCAACTGGAAGACACATTCAAAGTAAGTATCAAAAGATGCAGAAGGGTCAGAAGACCAAGGAATGCACACCTTCCAAACCCATGACCACAAGCATCGAGAAGGATAAGGGAAGCAGACACATGCAAATACCATCAACTGCAAGAACCCCTCCAAGCCCCTCAGCACCCTGACTTGGAAATATATATTGCAGTTCCTTTAGTGTCACTGGGTCAAAATTCTAGAAGTCTACCCCTAAGGGCATTGTGGCTCTTCCAACACCAATTGGACTATAGCTGTTCAGAAGGCACTCACCACCATCTTCTCAAGGACAACTAGGAATAGGCAATTAACACTGGCTCAGCCAGTGATGCCCATGTCCTGGGAGTGAATAAAAAAAAGCATTACAGTGAAATCGCTACGGGTCAATACAGATAACCCAAAGTTCAGGTTGAGGTAAAATTGTCAGCCATCCTGGCCAACAGAGAAGAAAATACAATAGAATGATACTCTTGTTGAGCTGATTGGTTACTCCAGATCTGCTGAACTCATGCACACTTGTCGTATGACCACGCTAACCAATCAGAGTGGATTTGGGTCATGCTGAAAGGTGAAATTCGGAAAGCCATCATTTACATGGAAAGATTTCCAATGAAAGCAATTTCAAATCCTGCAAGCATGGCCAAACCTGTGAGAAATTTAAACATATAGTTCATTGGAGACTAGGCCACAAGGTGCACACCTGCCGAACTGGATGGCTGGACCAAATCGAGACAAAGCACAATGTTGTCCTCCATGCGATAATCGGAGAGTGTGTGTCAGTTACAGCAGCAATAGCATAATTAGAGATGAAAATGATTTCATTCACATCTTGAGTGAATATACACTAAAGGAGAATACAAATGTAGATGAAACTGGGGTGTTTCACTGTATTATTGCCAGATTGGTCTTTAAAGTTTAAAGATGAAATGTGCAAGCCATAATTGCGAAATGTTTCCATCACTGTGGGTTCAAATGGACTACAACAGTAAAAAATACTGAGAAGAAGCAGCAGGGTGAAGCCAACCCAATGACAAGACTTTTAGCTCACCTGTAGCAGGCCAGCAAGCAAATTCCAGCAGAGACAACCACAGATCTTACTTCAAGGTGGATGACAATGCATGCTGCACAAGGGAACTGGCAGATGTGGCGATCGTCGATGCAGTATATTCGTCAAACAAGGAAGCTGATGATCCTGAAGAGTTGATGAATGCCCACCTACACTCCTCTCTGCTTCCCTAGCTGAAGGCACCAAGACAGAATGTGTTTCATTCTGCAGCGCGAAAACATGGAAGAGATGTTTAACCGCATCAGTGATGTGGCAGATCGTATCACCTTTGCCACTTCCAAAGACAACTCACTTGACTGAAAAACAGTACTGAGCTTTTCTAGCACTAACTCTTAGAGTTTCTCAATGCATTCTACTGTACAGTATCAGGCCATTGTGATAATAGAGATATTTTTCATACATTTAACTGCATCACCATTTTTTTTTAACATAGATCATGTTTGTAGGCAAATCACATTACAGAGCCTTCCTCAGCTAGTCAAAGCTGTGCTGAACCTGAAATTGTGGGTGGGCCCCCTTATTATGATTCTACTGTTGTAAATATTTAAAAGAGAATCGGATAGATACTTAAAGGAGGTAACATTTACTGAACTCTGTGGAAAGAGCAGGCTTGTGGGACTAATTGAGTAACTCAAAGTCCTAGCAGAAGCACAATGTATCAAATGGTTTCCTCCTGTTGTGTCATTTCATGTTTCTGTAGTTGTGTACTTGGTTAAATCTGTTGCTGTGTGTTTCAAACAGCTTTATTGATGGTTTAGTCAAATATGGATTTCCCTTGTTTATCATTCTGTATTACATCCTATTGATGGAATCATCACATCATAATGGAATTATGACTTACTTCCACTCGCAAAGCTTGAAGAGGTTTCCTTTCTGTAGTGGTCATTTCCTTTGCTGATACGCATTTAGTTGTTCTAACAGCTTGATGTTCTGTCATTCACCCACAATACTCTGTTGATATTGACAAACGGGATGCCTTGTGCTGCAGTAGGTAGTGTCCCTGTCTCTGGAACAGGAGGTCCAGGTTCAAGCCCTCCAGAACATTGTGGTCAAGGAAGGTATGTTCATCATGTGGCCAAACTGATTGAGTGTCAACTTGTAAATCCATCCAACACACTACAGTGGCAAGCCTTAAGAGCGGCAGAGATTCCTGGTTGGCCATGTGATGAAAAGAATTTAAAGCCTCAACATCAATATCCATAGCTGTGGGTAATAACATGCATGGAAAAGCAAGTTAGACTCCTCAGTTGGCTGCACGGCTGATATAGATCAGATTGGTGCCAACATCATGGGGTTTGATCCCCTTTCTGGCTGGGGTGGATTTAGGACCTACCTCCTTGTCATACCCATGATGGAGATGGAGATGGTGATGATGGGGCAGACCTCCCATTAAGCAGAAAACTGAGGAAGAAAGAGATTGGCAAAGATCCAGCAGCTATCTTCCACAAGTAGCCTTATTATCAGACCAACATCCATCCACAGATTTAACTAAACAAATGTTAAATGGGTCACATAAAACAGGTTTTGACGCTGACGGACCTCAAAGGAACAAGAATATCTTTTGATTGTGTTACAATTAATTGATAATGTGAGGCACAGTGTTCAAGTAACCAGTTTTTCATTTCCGTGATGCACACAGAGAAAGTTAATTCTGAAGTGTGACGATCTATATTTTTATTATTTTTATGCTAAGTTTCTTTGTTGCAATTATTTGTCAAAGTAATGAGCACTTGCACTTAATTAAAGAATAATCATAGAGTAAGAGATTGTTAAAACTGTCTGGTACATTGTAGCATATTCTCTGTAATTGGACCAGTGTTACTTGCCTAAAATCAATTAGAAATTTCAATCCCAGAGTTTGGAGAGCACGATACAAAATAAAATAGAACTCTAAAGGATTATGAAGGACTTCTGGCATTCGGCTATTATACATGGTCCAATCCCACTATTTGAACAGCAAATGAGGAGCCAAGGGCAATGTACTGTGGGAAACATGCACCTGCATCTCCATTAGCCATGATAATTCATATTGGCATATTTGATCTACCCAATAGTACATGAAAGAGGCAACTGCCAAGTTAAGTCACAGTCATTGCTAATGAAGTCAACATGCAGTAAGTCCACTTAAAAAGGTTCATTGGAATCAATGCCATCTGAACCTTGCAGCTAATGTACTGAAGCCATTCCCGTGCTTCCCTTTCAGTTCATTTTCTGACTTGAACCTTCATCTTCTGGCTTGAAATGTCTGAGATGATGGACCTAATTTTGAAAACAGTTTTAGAATTATATGTAGCTGATGTAAGGCTGCACAAAGTATGAGAAAATTAAACAATATAATTGTCAAAAAATAGAATTAGTATTAGTGAACAATGAAGGCTAGTGCGGGCTGGAGTGGGTTAATTGTAGTGCTGAATATGCAGTATATTGGCAATTGAGATATGTGTTTTCTCTCTCAGAATGTTTTGGAGGTAATGAAAAAGTATATGGCTTTGCAGATGTGGTGTGCCTGCAAAGATTCTCAGAATTGCTCACTAAGCATTGAAGTATTCCGCGTGTCTGAAATGGTCAATGTTTCACAGCTATTGAGTACTTACACAGTGGAAGTGTGATCACCCATGGAGTTAACCCATTGTCCTTCTAGAAGCTGGCCTTGAAATACACTTTGCTACTGTAGATCAATTCCATTCAGCTACTGTATTGCTAGTTAAAGCCTTTAAATGACAGCTGTCAAAAATTTAAAGAAAAGCTAACAGGCTAGTAAAAATCAGAGAAGAAACAATAGCTTTTGATCAATCTAAACAAGCAGAACAGAAGCCTTGTCTCCCTGATTCTGTTTTAAGATGAAATTGTTTTGGCTAGTTTCAACTCATTTTATAGCAGGACCCTGAATACCATGCATCCACAAATTGGCAATCTCAGAATAGAAAAGACTGCAGATTAAGGCAGTTAAAAAAACATGGATTTACCAATGGGCTGTTTTGAGGTTGTGGTTATATAACAGACTGGGCTATCAGCAGGTTAGGAAGCCTTATTCTGCATATTATTTTCGGTAGTTGCCCTGAGAGTACTTCATGCTGGGAGTGATTCATAACTATCACAGAAACAAATAAAGGACATAAACGAAGCTACATACCCATCTAATCTTTGTCAGAGTTTACACCCCCTGTAGCAGATGATTCCCCTCATATTTACCTATCCATTCATTCCTCTTTCTTTCACATACGCCTTCAATTGAAAGTTAAATATTGGCAGTTTCTGCCTGCAACGACTCAACCTGGATGTGAGTCCCAACTCTTTTGTGCCTCTTATTGTAGTGTCTTAGAAAATGCACAATGAAAAAGATGTGTGTAGGACTTCTTCAAGTAATTCTTTTATTTATGCCATAATAACTGATTACAATAGAACTAAACACGTGGTCTAAGTTGTGGTTCCTCTTTTCATCATCTCTCCATCGAGCTGTGATCATATCACCATTAACATGGCTTCCTATGTACATGCTCAAGAGTTAACCTATTATACTGTGTTAAAAGTTACTCTGTCCTGTGTATCTCCACTTCTGGCCCCTCATTCTCCACCCTACAACCAATGGAAACTGTCTTGGATTGCCCACTGTGCCCCATAATCATAATTTTAAGGTTGTAGCACATCACCTGTGAACGGTTGTTTTAACAAAATAAACTTCAATGTTATGAGTCTTTCTTTGTACTAATATTTCACCACAGTAGACAACATCATAATGCTCCTGTGTTGTAACCTCCCTCAACATCCTTCCCATAGTTTGTTGTCCAGCACTGTACATACAGCTCTAACTGAGGTCATGTTAAGGTTTCTTGTATATCCATTATCACCTCTTGGTTATTTTATATTTTATCCAATAGGCTTTATGAATGGTCTTACCAACCTTTAAATGTTCTGTGAGTTTGTAACCATTCAGTTTCTCTTCTCTTCCATAAAATTGGGCCTGTTTCCATTCAGATTTTCATTACAGCTGTTTTTATTTAACAAAATGAACTAACATAGTTACTGACACTGAATTTCATTTTTAACATTTTAGCCATTCCTTGCATTACCAATACAGCTTTCCAGTCATTTAAAGGATTAATTGCTTTTTATATTTTGGTATCATCTGTAAATTCTCTCTCCCAGGGCAATATCTAAGTTGTTGATACACACGGTGAACAGAACCGATCTAGACTTGCATGATATGGTACATCGCTATCCACTATCACCAACCAGTCTCGGGGAAAAAACTGGTCTCAACTGCTATTCCCTTTCCTTCTTTATAATTGATTTTCAATCCAATTTGTTCTTCTCCATCTAATTCCTTAATCATTAATCTCCTATTTGATACCTTGTTCAAAGGCTTTCACAAAATCCATGTACTTAAATTAATTCATGGGATGTGGATGTGAGTGACAAGGCCAGCAATTGTTATCTATCCCAACTGCCCTTGAGACAGGTCTGGTGAATTCCTTCTTGAACTACTGAAGGCCATCCAGTGTAGGTACACCCACTGTTTTATCATTTCATTCATTGGATTTGCAACCTGCTGTATAAAAAGTTACATCTCCAAAGATGCTAAGCACCACCAATCCTTTTGAGCCCATTCTTACTACTTCTAACTATTTCCTTTTTAGCTAAGAATTTAATTGCTACATATCTAGATAAAACCTCTGAAATGTTCTGTGCAATATATGTGAACCTAACTGGGTCTCTCATGACCCATTGTAGCTGGTGCCCTGTTTTATAAATGAATATCCAATCAGCCATCAGTCTTTTTAGGCACACAGCCCACATTCAATGTATTCTTGAGAAGCAGAGGGTAATGTTAACTCAGTTCTTTCAGGGAGAAACTGATAGGATTGTTCCATTCAAAGGGACATAACATTTGGCAGAATATGGAATGAGCAGCCAATTTGATCACCTGTTTCCAGGCACATTAGGTAAAAAATAACATGCCAGTTCCTAGAGCCTTGGTAGTGTCCTTTGGGATGCTACAACCTATTTCTTCAGGCCCTGGCTCTTTGCCCCAATTAAGTTGCTCGCATTCTCTATCATCTATCACAAAGTCACAGCTAACTCTCAACAATATCATGATTCAGTTTGTCACTGACTCTTGTATTTTACAGCTGATGTAAAGTATTTATTAGAGATATTTTTGATCACTGTCTTCAAATTCACAACTCTCTTCTTGGAATTTTAGTGATTTTTTTTAACTGATATATCTGGAATGGATTTTAGAGTATTAATATGGAACAAATTAAGATGTGTTCTTGTAAAATTGTAAATGCTGTTCACTGTGGACATAAAATGGCAAACTCTCCTTGTGAAAAGCAGAACCAATCCCTTTCCTTTGTAATTACAGGGGGAATTAACAGTTAAGAAACTGTAAACTCAGAAATTGATCTAATTTATTCTTTCATTGGATGTGGGTGTTGCTGGCAAGATCAGCATTTGTCGCCCATTTCAAATTGCCCTTGAACAGAGTGGCTTACTAGGCCAATTCAGAACACAGTTATAGGTAAATTATATTGCTGCAGTCAGGAGTCACATGTCGGCCAGACTGGGTAAGAAAGGCAGATTCCTTCTCTAAAGGACATTAATGAACCAGTTGGGCTGGTTCACAACAGTCAATGATAGTTGTCATGGTCACCATTATGAAGACTAGCTTTCAAATTAATTTATTAATTGCATTTAATTCCAACAGCTGACATGGTGGGATTTGAACACATGTCCCTAAAGCATTAGCCTCGGCCTCTTGATTTCTAAGTACAGTTACATTACCATGACGTTGCGGCCTTCCCAATATATTATGTATTGCAAAACACAGTTCCAAAAATTTTCATTTAAGAAGTAATCCAGAATTCTTTCAATCTCTCACTGAAAGCAATTTAAGCCCTCAAATTTCCAGTTAGATTTTGGAATTTATAAGTGTTAGCATGCACCTGCATACACACCAAAACTCTGTCCTTACCATACTCTTTTTATATCAAACACCCAAATGACAAGCAGGTCAACTTCATATAAAAGGATGACCAAGACTGGAGTTTCCTCACCACTGTATAACTTTACTGGAACAACTTATGCAGCAAAAACTTATATCTATATAGTTTAATTCAAACTACAAAAGAAAGTTCCAAGGCACTTCAAAGTTATGTTATTAGACAATGTTTGATACAGATCTGTCTGAGAGAGGAAAGTTGACAGAAATCTTAGTTAACAATTAAACTTTAAATAGCACCCTAATAAAGGACAGTGAGTCAGGACAGTGGAGAGGTTGAAGTAAAGTGAATTTTAGAGATAAAGGCAGAATCAGCTGGAGACATGGCACCCAGTGCTGGGAAAAAGGAATTGGGAAGCCTGATTTAAAGTTATTGCAAGGCCAAAAGGTGGGGGGAGATTACAGACCTAGGCAGGAGTGAGTGTAGAGAAAGATTTTAATGAACATGCAGATGAACCTCTGAAGTAAGCTGTGATATAACTGTGACCAAAGTAGGTATGTAATAGTAAAAACTAAGAACTACGGATGTTGAAAACCTGAAACAAAAAACAATGTGCTGGAGAAACTCAGCAGGTTTGGCAGCATCTGTGGAGAGAAACACACAGTTAACATTTCAAGCCCAAAGACCCTCACTGGAGCAATGACCACTGAGCTTGGTCAGATATGGAGCACTGTTCCCAGAACTATTTCTGCTGTAAACTCCTAATATTTCAGCTATATTTTGTGTCAGTAAAATGAATGAAAGACTGCAAATAAATTATTGAGTTCTGTTTTTGATTCTTTAAATTGAGTAGGTATGAAATATCATTCAGGTGAATTCAAGCATGGGTTTCATGAATGAAAAAACTAGAGGAAGATATAACACATTATTTTGGGACGATAGATATTTACTTGTATTTCTTTTGAGCAATAGGCATAATTCTCCAATTGCTATAACATTTATAGAAAAACTATCTGCATAACAAGAGTAATCTGGTAGTATGTGAAAGATTTGCTGGTTAAATAATAATGTGAATGAACACATTTAATGAAGGGCAATTTTTCGGGCTTGAAAAAGATTGAGGGGTGATTTTCTGACTCTGACTGCTAGTCGGAAATGTTGGTTACATCCCACATGATTTTCTACTTATTAATGTGGCCTTTTCCAATAATTTCTAAAAGTTGGAAAATCCCAGTTGACTCTAACATGGATTCCCGGCGGGCACTCCTTGTAGGCAGAGTGTCATGCCAGGAATGTGATTTTGTAAGGCTATCCTTGACGGTGTTACATTTGAACTGATTGGTGTTGGGATTCCAGCCAAAGCTGGTGCTTCCTCCCAAGGATTAAATGATAGATTCAGTTAGTTTAGTTGATTTGAAAATGATGCTTGATTGTTCAACTTGTCTGTCATCAACCTTGAGAAACACAGCTTACTTTTTCAAGGATAAATCAAACACAGAAACATAACAAAAGTATCAGTAATGTCATATCATCAGAATGTCCTAATACATCTCAATCGCTTACAGTGAGAATGGTAATCAAGAAAACAGGCTGCTACATAAGTACTTAAGGTAATGCAGTGCATTGATGTTGAGGTGTAATATGCTTCTATAATCCCATAAAAGAGCTTATAATTGTTTCTCCCTACGGATAGGGGAATATAACCTAGGTTAGACACACTAGTTCACAGGAAATATGGAGGAGCTGAAAGTCTGAGAATGAATAATCTAAAGTAATTAATATTAATTTCGCAAGGACTTTTTTTTAATAGGGTTAAAAAGTGACAAGTTCCCTGAACCTGACAACCTACATCCTGGTATTTTAAAAGAGAGACCTGCAGATAAAGTAGAAACAGGATCTTTCAGACTTTTCTAGATCCCAGACCAGTCATTCATGTGGATTAAAACATAGAAATGGAACCTCTTGAGGAAGTTGCCTACCTTAATTTTAATCAGTTTAGTTTATTACAAATCCTCAGAGACCATGCAGAGAGGTAATGTTTCAATCAGAAAACACTATCAGAACTTATAAGATAGGAGAAGAAATAGACCATTTGGCCCTTAAATGCTGTTCTATTCATAGCTGATCTGTTTGTGTTTCAAATTCCACATTCCTATCTACCTCTACATAACCTTTATTCCCCTGCCTAATGAGAATCTATCCACATCTTTCCTAAAAATATTCAATGACCTCCACAACCTTCTGCCTACAAGGCACAATTCAGGAGTGTGATAAAATACTTCCCATTTGCCTAGATGAGTGCAGTTCCCAAAACACATGCGAGCTTAACTCCGTGAATTAAAAAAATGCTCTGCTTGTTATGTTTCTTTATTCATTAATTGTCATCAAGAGGATAGCTGCAATCTGTAGAGATCAGAAAGCAGATACTTCTTCACTTGTTGAAGGAGAAAGAGCAGAGGGTTACACTAGAGGAGTTTCTTTTTCACTGAGTCATGAAAGCAGCCCTGACCCTTTCTGACTTTACATGCCAGCAGTGGGTCATATTTGAGACTCATCGGCCTGGCAATTAGCAGTGAACTGGAATGAAATGAGGATACTCTTCAACTTGAAGGAGGCAGAAAGTGGTCTAAGCCCTAAAGATGAACAAAGAAAAATATTTTTTGTGATGCTGTTAAAGTGTTTTCTTGAGTGGGGCTGATAGTGCCCATTTGCCATGGCCAGGAGCAACTTTTCACACAACCTCCCACAGTTCTACTCATTTAATTACATAACTAGCTCTTTAGTGCCTGTCTCACAGAATAATTCAGCAGAAGAGGCGAAAGTGCTTGCCACTGCCAGGACTTTCCAGTGTTTATGCCACTGACACCATATTTACAGCCTAACAGATGCTACAAGCCCTCACACTGTGCTTTACCATTATCGCTGAGATCATGGCCCGGAAAGCAATGTTTGCTCCCTGCTTTGTGAACAAGGATCAGGAAATGCTAGTGAGTTGGGGGAGTGGAGGGCGTGGGAAAGGAGGGAGTCCCTTACTCTGCACCTTGCCAAAGAAGGTCGTACCACCAACGTGGACCCAAATTGCAGCCTTGATCAGTGTTGTTCCCAAGTGAAAAGGAATGGCCAACAGTACAGAAAGGAACTTGGGGCAAGTTTCACCATTCTCTCTCTGGTGCCTCACACTCACAGGGTCACCACTCTGTAACTGCACATGGCTGTCAGGCTGATGGACTACAACTCTCACTATTCCATGCATCATGTTTCACCCACCTCATCCTCCCAAATTGTTTCCTGCCTTCTGTGCTTCCTATTCAATCACTGGGTTAATGTCACCTCCTCCTGTTCCTGCAAGACCACTAGTGGTTCTTCTGTCTACTTCCATCATACTGAATCCTTCCCTTTGTCTTATTGCAAGAAAGATTGGCCAATGGACTGATATTTCCACAGCGCCCTGACGGAACTACATGTAATTCCTGGACTGGTTACATTTGATCTGCAGGTCTGCCCATGGCCAAACACCAGACTGCAAGGACACAAATCCGAGGACTCTGGTAAGGCTGAGTACCTGAGTAACTGTGGCCAATCAAAGGACTGGAATCTGATCAGTACTTTGACTGATTATGACAGTAACCCCAGAATGACTGCAGTTCCCCATGAAAGACTGCTCCACTTTGACTTCAGGCTTGGCCATTTGCCTGAAGCACACGCAGTGTGTAAGCTGCTAGGACATGCTGCAAGTGTGACATTAACATTGCCTGGTGCCATGCAACAACATGTTCGCTCTCATGATTTTGATATTCCCCACCATGACAAGAAATGCAAGCCAAAGAGGCTGGTAACCTCCAAATAATCGCAAAGTGAGTGAGTACCGAAGAAGCAAGGTAAAAGCCATAATGTACATCCTGTGCAGTTACATGAGATGTGTCTGTATGTGTCTGCAAACAAAGCTACCTGGCAGAAGCAGGCAAGTCTTAGGTGTAAGTGAACTCCAAAGTGAAGTGTTCAAGGGTTGAAGTGGTATGAGAGTTAGTTTGAAAACAGGCATGTTGATGTGGTAAAGTTGGTATTTTGCTCTTGCCCACTTGTATAGACAAAGGGTCAAAGAGGATGGTGTCCACAGAGCCTGCACAGACACTGTGCTAAAGGAGCCATTGGTTGATGGTTGCAACTAGCATTTGGCTAGCAACAACTGCCAGGAATTCACTCTAATTCACATGTTGGGAATTTGCAGCATCTGTATTTTCACTGGAGGAGAAGAAATTTGTAAGTGACATAGAAATGAGGCAAGTTGGGCTGATAATAAAATGCAAATGCACAGAAGTAGGTAATCGCTGCTTAGTGGTCAGATTCTGAAGTCACCATTTGAAGTTCAAGGGGAAAATCCAAAACATTTTTCTTGTTGTCGAGATTCTGATTTTTCTCATTCTTGCCATATTTTCCCAACTTTCTTGCCATTGTGCACGTCACACCAGGGAGGGGGAGATTCTGCGTGATGTATCATATTCACATTATTCTCAGTAGTTTTTTTATTGCTAGTTTGTAATGTTTGGACCTACATCTTACAAAACCAGTTACTTCAGCATTTTATTGCTCTGATCTTAATTTCAATCATCTAGACAACCCACCCTATTTGCGAAAGGAACAATTCCAAAGCACAATATGATTGTAATGATATTTGCAGTACTCCATACTGGCACAAAATTCAAATAAACCCTCTGTATGATATTTTTAGATACTATAATCTAAGGTAGATGTCCCCATTTATTCATTTTGTTTCGAATATTCAGCATCTATAGTTCTTCATTTTATTTTATGTTCCCATTCATTCCTCTGGTTGCAGAGATCAGACTTTATTCCAATAAACAATGGTAGAGGATTAAAAAAATGAACTATTTAAGTTATCTTCCCAAATTCTCATAAGACCTGACAATATTTCTTCGTATCTAGGTATGAAAGAGAAGTTAAATACATAGCAAACAGTGGTCATTTAAGATCTTAATCCTATTTTCTCACTCCTCCACCATGGAACTCATTATACTTACTTACTCCCCTGAACAACAGAATGGTTTTAAATCTTTTGACTGCTGAGTTATGGGTCTGGCGTGTTTCTAGTACACCACCTCACTGACTGCCTCATGACTTGGCTTGTTCCATGGCAGTAGTGGCACATGTTCTCACATTACATTCCCCCCAGCAGGTTACCAATCTGACAAAATCATTTCAGCATTGGCTCTTCTCATTGTGAAATTAACTAGTTTTGTAAAAGCAGTGATTGGAAAAGAAAAAAGAGAAAAATGCAGAGTTCCACTACTAGATTGTCTTTGGGACAGTTTCACTGAAAGAATAATAAAATTATTAGTTTTAAGTATTTTAAATTTATGTAAGTGAATTTAATTATGAAATTAGGATGCTAATATATATCAATTTTATACTTTTCTGCATTATAACAGTCTTCACAACAAAGCATTCCTTGTATTCAGTGTAAGGTAACTTTTAAAATTCATCTTTCATGGAATATAGGCACTGCTGGCAGGACCAACGTTTGTTGCCCATCCTGAACTGAGTGTCTTCTAGGCCATTTCAGAATTAATCACACTGTGTCTTTCTGAAGACACAGGTAGGCCAGATTTCCCTTCCCTAAATGGGTGAGCCAGGTGGGTTTTTAAACAACTGATAGCTTTGTGGTCATTATCACTGAGACTAGCTTTCAATTCCAGATTTTATTCATTGAATTTAATTTGCACCAGCTGCTGTGGTGGGATTCGAACCATGTTTCCAGAGTGTTAGACTGTGTCTCTTCATAACTAGTCCGATGATATTGCCACTATTTCACTACCTCTCTCTAAGAGTCACCTCTTAAAATACCTTTAAAAAAATCTAAATTCAAGGAAATGCAAACATTTGTGAAAGTCTTTGCATTTGTGTTACTCAAGATAACTGATCAAAGTGCAGTGAAACTTTTTTTAAGTGTCTAACCCACACCACATGTATATATGAAACTATTGAGTGTACACATGTCACTTGTAATCATATTTAGGAAGCATTTTTCCCCCAGTCCCAGAAATTACAAAGGATCTTTGAGAACCATTAGGAAAATTAAAACAGTTTAAGGCTGGGTAGCCTCAAAAGAGCTTATAAAATATTTAAGCTGCCCAGCTTCAACTATGGGATTTTATTCTAATTTGAAACTTGATGCACTCTTATCAGTGAGCTTTCCTGAGAGACAGGAAAATGATTCAAGGTGACCTAGCCACTATTTAATAGAGATTGATGACTGACTATTTGTGTGATCTTTGCTGGCTTTTCTAACACAAGGAATATGTTTTGAAAGATGCATATGGAAAGATGGAGATGGAGAAAGGAACTTCTACAATAGAAGTAAAGTGACATTTAGAATTTAGATTTGGAAATTGAGAGCAAGTCTTCACTGACTGTTTTAAATAAATATTTGTATTTAAGTATTGACCTCACTCTGAGGATGTAAGTAAAGTACCATTTCAAAATAAATCATCCTTTTCACAAACATGATAGTAAACAGGAAAAGTTATAATAGAAATATTTCATTAGTTTTTAAAATATGAGTTGACAGTGCAAGCTAACCACACACTGGATATGAACATAGAATACCAGAACACTTCTCAAATTGTTTTGTTTGGGAAACACGCTTTGAGAACTATCATTTTACTTGTTCTCAGGTAAAAGAAATAATTGACTGACTGTATCTGAACATATGCTAGACTCTCAGAATAAAGGAACCTGCACACTTGAAGATCCTGTTTCAGGATACTGTGATATAATTCTTTCCTCTGCTTTTCATGATGTAATAGGCAGTTACCTTCTTGGGTATCAGGGATGCAGAAAATTCTAATGCTGCCCACACAAGGAAGCTTTTATCCTCCAGTGTGAGAATGAATCTTTATGGAAAGTCAGTACTTTTGGTGTTTAAAATATCAATAATTTCAGTAGTACCCACAAAATGGAAGAAGTGAATGATGTCTTGCCCTTGGAACAGGCACAATCTGAAATAGCAAGTCACTGCTTCCTCCAATAATTACATTCTTTGCTATGGGAATTCCTATCATTGTTTTGCCTCCCTCTCTACCCTTGAGCCCGTCCACTCACTTCTGTCACTGATCAGTGGCCAGCAGGGCTCCTTATTGAAAACAAGCCTCTCCAGCCACCCTCTATTGGAGTGGAGGTAGGATGAGACAGTAGTAGCCATTCAAGGGCCCCAGTTGGATCATGGGTGTATGATCCGCCTGAGGCCTTCCAGCTGCCTGTAAAATGGTAGAAGAAGCTGCTGGACTGATGGTGGGCAAAGCACAAATGGCACGGCACCCTAATGCATGGGACACTGTCTATTTTCCCACCTATAGGTGGACAATAAAATTCAACCCAGCTATGTCTTTAATGTTTTGGCAAGTGTAGTGGCAATGTCACTGGACTAGTAATGCAGAGTCCCAGACTGATAGTCTGAGGACACAGGTTCAGAGCTGGTGTTCAATTTAAATTCAATTAATAAGTATGAAACTGAAATCTAGTATCATTAATGGTGACCATTACAACTATCACTGATTGACATAAAAACCCAACTGGTCCTTCGGGGAAGAAAATCTGCCATCCTTACCTAGTCTGGCCTACATGTGACTACAGACCATAGCAATGTTGTTGACTGTTAACTGCTGTCTGAAATGAGTGCCAGTTTTAGATATGGACAACAAGTGCTAGCCTGACCAGTGATGTCCACATCTCATGGAAGAATTCAAACACACCAACATACAAAGTAGTAGTAGAAGTAGGCCATCTAGCGCTTGTGACTGCTCTGCCATTCAATAAGTTTCAAATTCCACATTGCCATCTTCCCCTCCGCCCCGATAAGCCTTGATTCCCCTGCCTAACAAGAATCTAACCATCTCTTTCTTAACATGTTCAATAATCTGTCTCCATCGCCTTCTAACGCAGAGACTTCCAAAGTTGTATAACCATCTGAAAGAAAGAGATTCTCTTCATCTCTGAAACAAAGACAGAAGTGCTGAGAAGTGCTAAGATGAATTCCATCTGGACCTGAAGACTTGACAGCCTGCAGCTTAATCACTTTGCTTTGTACCACTTACCTTCAGTACTACCAGGCTATTATTTAAAATATTATTAATTTAAAAATTACTATTATTATTTAAACTTCTTCACCCAAACACTTGTGAGAATGGGTACCTGCTACCAAAGGGAGTGTCTAAACTGAATAGTAGAGATTAATTTGTAATGAGAGTAGGTAAGAATATAAGGGAGAAAAGTGCAAACTGCTTTCCTATGTTCTATATGCAAGATTCCCAAAGTAACTGCTTAACACGACAATAGCTGTTTAACATTTTGGTTATGACTCAAAACATAATCCCTAAGATGTCGGAATACGCTGTTTAGTCCCTCAGGCTTGCTACCCATTCAATAAGATCTTAAATGATACTCTACACCAATTCCACTTACTTACCTGTTTCCTGATGTTTGATTCACTTTATGTCTCAAAAATATCTGAGATTTAGCCTTGAATACACTAATTGAAACCACAATCACTGGGGTAGAGAACTCCAAAGATTCATAAATAGTCGGAGTGATTTTTTTTTTGTTTATCACACCAATATGAAATGGCCAACTTATTTACTGGCACTAGGACCCCTAATTCTGAATTTCCCAGTTGAGGTAAAGAGCCTTTCAGTACATTTCCTACCTTAAAGAATGTTATATCTTTCAATGAGGTCAACTTTTAAGCTAACCAAATCTAGCAGCTTTAGGATTCGACAAGCTTGATTAGTTATGGTGCCAGGTAACCAAATTTGGTGATGGATGTTGAAGACCCTCGGCCAGAGAAGGTTCTGGCCCTTGTCTCCTAAGTACTTTGTCTAAGTGGCACTCAACATGAAGGAGCACGATTCATGAGTCAAGTGTGGGATGGTGAGGTGCAAAATGCAGCAAACAGCAGAAAGTTTATTTGCCTACATTTGATTTGATGCTGTGAGACTTCATGATGCCAGAATCAATGTTGAGGATTCCCAAGGTGACTGCTCTTCCCTGTCTACCACTGTGCTGTCACTTGTACTGGGTTGATGATTGGTGTTTAGGACATGGTCATACTCACGAAATTGTGCATTACAGACAATAAATGTCAGGCTGTTGTTTTATTAATCTGTGAGACTGCTCTCTCAGTTCTGACACACCCCCAGATGTTAGTAGGGAGGACTTTGCAAGGTTGAAAGTCTCAGTTTGCCTTTCTTGAAAATTTCCAGCGTGCCCGGTTTCATTCCTAATTCAAAACTTTTGTTTAGTGAGTTCCATCAACTGAGTGCTTTATTGGCCGTTTCAGAGCTCAGTTAAGAGTGACATGTAGACAGAATTTCATAAATGGGTTTTAGCAATCAGCAATGGTTTCATGGTCATCATCTCACTTTTAATTCCTGATCCACCATCTGCCATGGTGGGATTTAGAGCCAAGTCAAAACAACATTACCTGGGTCTCTAGATTACTAGTCCAGCGACAATACCACAGTGCCATCACCTCCCTGATAATACTTAAGTATCTAGGTATACAGAAGGCCATGAGATCATGATATCCATGTTCTTAGCTTTTGGTACCTTCATTGTTGCATAAATAACCCTCCCTTCTCCACTATCAAGGGGAAGATAAGGATCTCAAAATTAAGTGGTAGGATCTTTGAAGATTGAAGTCTAACTCAAGGATGAGACTTGGGAGCCACTGGACTGGGCCAGCAAGGTCAGTGATGTAAGGAGCCTGTGACTAGGCCATCATAACAGAAATCTGAAGCCTGCGGGACTTGGGAGCAATGGGCAAGGCCAAGATTACAAAAATGCTGTGCTTTCAACTTTTAAGCTGGTGAGAACAGCATTCTGAAGGAGTTCTACTTTTTGTGGCATAACACCTGTTTCATATTTTTAAAGTGACCAGTGCAGAGCAGTAATCATAGGGTTAACACCAGCTCCACACTATATTATCTCCGACTCCAGCATCTGCACTTGCTATCCCTGTAGGAAAATCTTTTATGATATCTTGGCATCATATTTTCATGTCTCCCGTGAATTATAAACATTACTCTCCAACAGCTTCAAGATGATTGTGACTGCATTTTGAGATTTAATTGAAGCAAGACATTTACCCAACAAACATTTAGAAAATCATGGTTTAATAGGAAGAAACAATAATAATTATTCCTAAGGTTACAACTGTCATACCTGATCAAAGTTCTTCAAAAAGACTTGGTCTGGATACTATATAACGGTTTTATTATAAAAGGGAAAATAAGTGTTATGTGAAAATAAGTGTTACATGTTACCCAACAAACCCGTCATCTTGGATTTACCTTAAAAAGTTGCAAAAGATTAAGGGAAAGAAGTTTAATGAAGTACTTCTTATTCAAAATACTCGTCCATTATAAACTGATCAACTCTAGCCTAGATTTTGGCAACTCCATCTTTTCCAATAAAGCAATTGGGGAGATTGTTTATTAGGCATACTCACGTAACACTTATTTTCCCTTTTATAATAAAACAGTTATATAGTATCCAGACCAAGTCTTTTTGAAGAAATTGTAACAAAAGAGAACTTTGATCAGGTATGACCATTGTAACCTTACTTAGGAATAATTATTTAGAGATAGTAGGAACTGCTGATGCTGGAGAATCTGAGTAAACAAGGTGTAAAGCTGGATGAACACAGCAGGCCAAGCAGCATCAGAGGAGCAGGAAAGCTGATGTTTCGGGCCTAGACCCTTCTTCAGAAAAGATCTTGCTTTGGATCATAGTGTGCCAAAACCTTAGAGCATGATAGGAAAGTGTAGAAATTGAAACATTTCCAAGCCTGACCCTTTTCAGAGTTGATGCAAAGGTGCCAGGTTGGAGGCCAGGTTATGTATAAACTTTCCAATAATAGTTCAGCAGCACTGGTACTGACGTGGGAGCCGGGGCACCTTTGATCACCCTCACTTTATCTTCCAATGGATCTAACCCAGTTTTGAAGACCCCGTAGGCCAAGTAGGTCATTCGGGGTACCTGAAACACACATTCTTCCCTTCTGAGACTTACGCCCGCCTGGGAGAAACAGGTCTTCCCTGTTATTAACATATCATCTAGATAAATGGCTATTGGAGTAGACATTCTAAAATATTTTCCATTGTCCCCTGAAAAATTACACAGGCTGATGATACCCCAAATAGTAGTCTTGTATATCGGTACAAACCCTTATGCAAATTAACTTTGTAGCATACTTCTGGGAATCTTCATCTAACCGCAATTGCAAGTAGGCACGGTTCATGTCCAGCTTTGTGAAAGACAACTTCCCTGCCAGCTTTGCATATAAATCCTCTATGTGAAGGATTGGGTATTTATCCAGCAGCGAAAAGCGGTTTACCATTTGTTTAAAATCCCCACAAAGGCAAAACCACCCCTTGGGCTTCACAGTTGGTACAACGGGTACTGCCCATTCCACAAACTGGGCTGGTCTGATTCCTTCGCTTTCCAGCCTTCAGATTTCTGCCTGTACTTTTGCTCTTAAGCATGGAATTGCTTCCTGGTCAACATGCAAAGTGGTCTTAGCTCCTTTGATTGTCACTAGACCTTTCTGAAATACTTCCAGGTATTTAATTAGGACTCCACTCAGGCTGCCATTTTCTAATTGAAAAACGTTGAGCCACTCTAGATGAATCTTTCTCAACCAATTTTGCCCCATCAAGCTTGGGCCTAAGTGTTTTACTACAATCAGTGGTAACTGAACCAGCTGCTTCTCGTAAGAGACCAGAACCGAAGTTGTACCTTTAATCTGTAAAGTTTTCCCAGTATAGTTTCTCAGTCTAACCGACTTAAGGGTTGAAGTCCTGAGTGAATTTTGTTAAAGACTGGCTCTACAATCACTGAAACAGCCGCACCGGTATAAACCTTGTTAGAACTGGATGACCATGCAATTGGATGTTTAATTAGTTCTGATGCAGATGTTGCTAAGTTATTTAACTGTTTCAAACCAGCCATAAGTGGACTTTCCAGGGTGTGAACTCTCCTGGATTCTGACCTATGAGTTCTCTTACTCAGTTTAGACCTAGTGGGACTTTTTTGCTGTCTCGGGTCTGCATACCAGCAGCAACTACAATGGCTTGCTGATGCGGATCCTGAAGAAAATTTTAGCCATTTGGCCAAAGCTGGACTTTGTTTTGGGATTTTTCTGTGGGCTGACCTAGAGTTCCTCTGTTCAGGATATTGTCCTGAGTGAGGCTATGCAATTGTCTTCACTTAAGTGTTGTTCCCCAAGCTCAGTCGGACTAGGGAGAGTATTCACTTTCAGCGGAATAACCTGCAATTCATACGGTCCATTTGCAGCATTTTCCAATGATAAAGCCATTTGTAGTGGCTGCTTGAAACCTAGTTGGCTTCAGCTAGTAGGCGCTTTTGCATGGTTACATCATTAATCCTACATACCAAATGGTCTCTCAGCATCTCATTAGGGGATAAACCAAAGTCACATGTCCCTGCCAGTCATCATAGCCTAGTCAAAAATCCTGATATGGAGTCCTCTGGTTCTCAAACTGCCGAGTAAACCCAATAGCATCTCAGAATTCGAGGAGGCTTGGAGTTGTAATAATCTGGTGCCTAATGGAAAGGTAGGCTCCTAATAACAAAAAAAAAGCTGTGGGTCCATAAGCCGACAGGGGAATTACTGTTGCTTTTCATCAATGTCATTTGCCTGGAAAAGATAACACATTCTTTTCACACACGGGGTCCAGTTTTCAACCGCAGGATCAAACAAATCAAGCTACCCAAATAATGGCATTATGCCAGAAATGCCTACTCCAACTCAATGATGACTTACGAGCAAATTTCTTCAGGAGCATGCTTTTCTGTTATCGCCACTGAAATAAGTCCATAAAGGCCAGTATCCTGTCGCCCGGTCACCCTTTATTTACATGTGGAGAATCCTTGACACTGATCCAGTTCCTTCAGAGTCAGCTCTCAGTGCACAGAACCTCTGACACTCCAGTTTATATCTGTCAGACAGGACTCCTTGATTAGACCAGATGAACAGTCCCAATTAGGGAACTCACATTCTATGAGGTCCACCTGGCTGACTTCATTACAAACACTACAGTACACACTGCTGCTACTGAGCTTCGATGATGGAGCAACTGAATGTTTGTGGATGTGGTGCCAGTCAAGTAGGCTGCTTTGACCCATATGGTATGAGTGAGTGAACAAATATAGAAGAGAAGCACAAGAAGTTGATACTACATCTTATCAACTCTTCCTTTAGAGATTGGACATAAATCGATTGTAAGGATGTAGAGAAGGAGAGGACTGTGAATACAACGTTTGCTAACTGGGCAGTGTGTCTTTAATTTACTCACTATCTGCCACTGTTTGGCAAATGAAAACCATAGCTAATCTGGCACAAAAACACAGTGGTCCACAAAAGTGTCACGTAATGAATGGTCTGTGCTAGCTACACTTATTATTAAATTTGCAGGCACATGCCCCAGTGATTAGAAACAAAAAATCGTAGGCAATGTGCCTATGTTTCCTCTTATGAAGATCCCTGTGGACACTGCACATCATAAAATAATCTTCTGAGCTTTGACATTGATTTAAGATAAGGTTGCTGCAGCTTGTAGCTGCTCCTGTTGGGGGATTGTTGTCACGGTTTGTTGTACTCCTCTGTCTTGCCCATCCTCAAACATCCACGGTCGCCCTGTGCAATCTGTGACAGCTGTCATCCAACTGTGTCTAGGCTGAGCCATCTTTCAGCTACGTGTCACTTTCATAGTCTTTGAAGCCTATGCAAATACTTGGTTTACTTCTAGCTATTTAGCAAAGAGACAATGGCCTGGTAGTATTATCTCTATTAATTTAGAGACTCAGGTAATGTTCCAGGTTCAAATTTTGCTATGGTGGATTTTAAATTTAATAAAAATCTGGAATTAAGAGTCTGAAGATGACCATGAAATCGTTGTCAATTCAATCCATCCATTTCACTGATGTCCTTTCAGGAGGGAAACTGCCAGCCATACTCTTATTTTGCCAATATGTGACTCCAGACCCACAGCAATGTGGTTGACTGTTAACTGTTCTCTGGGCAATTAGGGATGGGCAATAATTGTTGGCCTAGCCAGCAACACTGACATCCTGTGAATAAATAAAACAAAATTGTTCCTTTGTTACATGCTAGGTTAAGATACATTAGATTTTCTTGCTGAAGATAATGACTTTAGTAAGACTATTGCTGGTAAATTATAGTGACAGAAACAGGTTATATTCGGCAATGACATGTCCTGTCTCTGATCCTAACAGGAATAAGGCCAGTCTCAACCATTCCACATTCTGTCATATAATTCTTTGTAATTTATTCTTTCTTGGGATGGTGCCATTGCTGGGAAGGTCTATCCCTAATTTCCTTTGAACTGTGTGAATAACTCAGTGATGTCAGAGGACATGAAAGGGTCAGGCACATTTTTTTTGGGTCTGGAGTCACATTTAGGCTAGGACAGCAAATTCCCCACCAGAAAAGAAAATTAATGAACCTGATGGGTTTTTAAGCCATTTAATACCAGTTCCATGTTCACATTACTGATACTAGCTTCCAATTCAAGATTTTATTAATGGAATTTAAATCATACCAGCTACTCTGGCGGTATTTGAACCCATGGCCACATGGGCCGCTGGAGGGATTACTCGACCAGTTTAACACTAGGTTCACTGGGACGACAAAATTGTTATGTGGCCACCACAAATGAAAAAAAAATCAATTTGCAAGCACAGAAAATGGCACTCAGGTAAATCTTGTATATGAATATTGCAGATTATCTTGGAGTGGGTGAAGGATGGCTAGGCACTGCCTGGAGAAGAGCACTCAGATCTATCTGCATTTTCTGAGCTGTTTTCTCATCATCTTCCACTACTCATAATTTTAAGAAAATGTCTGGCATTTTTGGGGGTGGTAGAAGTATGGGAAATGTCTTTAAGAATTATCTGTTTCATAGAAGTTACATGAAACAAAAATCATAATATCAACACTAACTTCAACTACTTTACAAGCCAGAACATAAAAGTGCTAGGTTTCTACTGTCACCTTCGGTTAATGACGGTCAGACCTATGAACTTTATTTTGTTACTGTATATATTGTTGGAGCTACATGAGCTCATTTGGCAGTGGCTAAAAGTAATTTCAGTGAGGTAATTAACGTCCAAAGAGAGAATATGCATGTGCTGTACCTTTTGACATACCTGATATGATACCAATTATAGTCTGGTTTCCATTGTCGGATGATGGCTGGTTTACATTAATGCTGATTATCATCGTAAGTATTTTAAAACATAATTTCAGTCTTTTTACAAATATTAGTTACTTTTAAAGCAGTGGATGTTGCAATACAACAATCAGTCTAAATTGCAACAACCCAGGTTTCTTTCATTCCCCATATAATTCTTTGTTTTGCAATCTTGATTAAATCATCATCTTTGTTTGCCTTTGTTAGGTTGCAGCCAAGGCTGGAATCTATGAGATCCTGAATCGCTTGGGATTCCTAGAATTTGAAGACCCTGAGAACATACCCCTCTCTCGACTGTGTTACCGCTGGTTGCAACAAAGTACAAACACGCTTCCTTTCCGAGGCGAGTTTGTTTAGTTTCCTTCTTTGCTCCATGAGCTGATGGATGATGGACTGCCTTTCCAGTGGTTGTACAGTATTGACACTTGTAAATCATTGGAACTGTTCACCATTCTGCTTGGATGTACATAAAGCACCGAAAAAGTTGCAAACAATGGACAAACATTGGAATCAAAACTAGTGTGAGCGCTATAGACAGTGAGAAGGACCAATTTGGAACACTCTCACAGAGAACTGATGCGGACACAATGGGCTGAGTGCTCTTCTGCACCATAAAAAACATATGGCTTTATATCACAGGACTAAGTTGTTGCTTAATACTCTTGAACACACAGAGTGAAAGTTATTAGAAAGGCTCCTTCAACCATAGAGAAAGAACAAGACATAGTCAGTCTGTTGAGAGTGCTTCAGAAATTTGCAATGATCCAATTCCAACCTTAATAAGACAGCAGCATTAGGCACTACACTGCCTTTACAGAAATGAGCATTACTACAAAATGTTAAGTCTACAAAAGGATGTGGGTATGCATTAAATAGGAAAACCGTCATGCAATCAGAATCCTTCACTCACTAGACTACTTCTTCAACGACCCACTGTTGTATATCCTTTCATCTTCTTTAGAATTTAGTGACTATACTGTAGAGCATACGTTCAATTTATAACAAGTCATAACACATTCTTTTCATTTGGAATTTCTGAACCTTGCAATTGATGTGAAACTTAAAGCATTTCCACTGTATGTTAAATGTGCAACATTAATTTCTTTCAGAATAACCTGATTTGTTTGGCACAGGAAATAACTGAATAAGTGAAACGTATTGGTTAAAATTGTCTACTTAGATTCCAGATGCACTATTTTTTTTCCAGTCAATTTTGCTGAGTTACAGATGTTTTGGTATATCCAGCACAGTTTTGTGCTTTTGCTGTTCAACACCACAGTGTTATCACAAATAATTCAATGTTTATCTCTTTTGTGCCTTTTAAAATGGAGAAAGATTGTTATAGTGGTTTCAGTTCTGGTTTTTGCTAAGTGTAAATTTTAATTAAAATATTTCAACAATGCTTTTTCACAATCATTACAAAATGACTTTGTAAACACTGCTGGAGGTAGATACAATGGCTCATTTCAAACCAAAAGGACTGTTCACCTGTGTCCTATTAAGGACAAAAGCTTGTTTAGTCAGGCCTTTAATGAGGGTTTTGTGGATGCCGAATAGTATTTGTAAATAAAGGGAATATTTGTTTTGTACTTTTAGAGAATTTATATATTTAAAACCTTGAATCATGAATAACCTTTGAGGAGGAGTTTAATGATTCTCCCACTCCCAAAGGTAAAATTGACCTGCTTATAGTTTAATTATCTTCATTGTTCTTTCAGCTACTTTATGTTAGGCTAACAGTCAGAAGTAATGTTCTTTTCCAAACCTAAGAAAGTTAACATTAGAATAGCAACTTTAGTTTAACAAATCATAACGAGTATCAAATCTGGCATGGAGTGCAATGCCCACAGCTTATCCTTGTGCTTTTTTATATCATCCAGAGTGTTTCCAGACTCTTTTCTGGATTTTAGCTCTTTCTTTATCTGGATTGACTGACGCTCAGGCACAATGTCCAGTGAAAGAATCTAAGAGAACTGAGGTTCTTGACTTACTCGCCAAGCTGGCTTGTTCTCATTCAAGTATACAAACAGATCAGCGGTACCCCAACAGGTCACCCAACTCAGCACTCATCGCAGAAGCAGTCATGCAGAGACTAGAACACACCACCCTCCCCGGCATTCAACCTAAACTATGGATCCGGTACGTAGACGACACATTTATCACTATTAAATGCAACAAATTTGAAGAGACGTACCACCTCATCAACAGCATATTCGCAGGGATTAAATTCACAAGGGAAAAAGAAAATAACAATCAACTTCCGTTTCTGGATGTTAAAGTTGAGCATATGACCAACGGTGAGTTCCAAACCTCAGTATACAGAAAAGCAACCCACTCTGACAAATCCTCAACTTCCACAGCAACCACCCCAACGTCCACAAACAAAGCTGCATTAGGACACTATTTAAACGGGCCAGGACACACTGCAACACTCCACAACTATGCAGGAAAGAGGAAGAGCACCTATACAAAATCTTCGCTATAAATGGATATCCCCACAACTTCATCCATGGATGCCTACTAAACAGACAACAACAGGAGGACACAGTATGCCCTAATACGCTGGTCACACTGCCCTACACCAAGAACATATTGGAACTGATGAACGAGAACAAGCCAGCTTGGCAAGCAATTCAACAACCTCACCCATAACCTGAGCTACAGATCTTTGCCAAAACCTAAAAGGGCTATTAACTATTGTACTGCCATGGTTATCATGCAGATTTTTTTCAGAATTTTGACTACTGCCAAATAAGATCCCTTTGATTTACAGCAGGAGGGGAAAGACCTGCTGAATTCTGCTACAAGCAACTGCTTCACTTTGGAATTAAATGAAGACATAGAAGTTACACTGGGGAATGGAAAGCAGATGCAATGGGGAGGAGTAAGAAAGGAATGTCTGGACTACAGAAAAATGTTACTTGCTGGAGAGCCCAAAAAATATACTCAACACTCTTAATGTCAGGACAGGTGATAGGCTTTGGTATGTTGACGAATATGCCATTGAGAAGAATGCTATCAGGTTGAATCTGCCCAAGAACCTAGCCAAAAGCACTGTGTACTTCAGTTATATTTTCCTTTGATTTTCTTTATACCTGTTCAACATTTAAAGCAGAAGCAGTGGCAGGAATATTTTCACCTGATCATCAGTGTGTTTAAAAATAATCGACAGATCATGGTTTCCTAAATGGGATTTTGGAATAACATTGTAGATACCTTTGTAGATGTGGTTGTTTATGTTTTTAGTGGCAAGGTTCCCAATCATAGCATTACACATATACCCAAGGAACAAATGCTTAATTCACATCAGCTGTCAGCAACTCAATGAATAAACATGGAAACAGCACCTCTGTTTATTAAAATATTGTGTTGTGGAATGACAATTCATCAAGCATATTTTTGTTTCCACTATTTCAATTAATGAGTGGAGATTAATTCCTTACCATCAGAATTATAGCAAAATAATTTATAAAAAAACATAACACATTCATATTTATTAAAGAAACATCACAATTATTTATTTGTTAACTCATGTGTCCATAATGCAAGAAAATCTGCTTGACCTAGATAGTATCTTCCACCAGAGTGAGTCAGCACTTGTCTAACCAGTGTAATGCAGTGGTTAGAATCCAGTATGTTTACCTAAATGTACAATTCAATCTCAAAAATTGAAGAACCAATCAACAAGAATTACATTTGACTTCCTTAGGAATTGTTGTCATATTTCTTTTAATTGGATATTGGTTAATTAAAAGAACTTTGCATGTCTAGCCAGTCTTGTAACACAAACTGGGAAATCAGCTGTCGTTCCTCCCTGTATTATTCGCTGGTTGGGCTTTTCACCTCATTAGATAGGAATTGGAGTGAAAGTGAATCTTTAGGCAGCTGAAAGCAAACATTCTCATCTGGAAGTTTAATACTAGATGTGGTTCAGAACTTGTATTGAATGGGGTAGTAAGATAGGATGAGGCTTTGAAGATGTTGTGGTAACAGGGAAACATTCTTTCTAAAAGCAGGAAGAAAAACACCACAATCACATTTGTTCCAGTTATAACTTCCCTGTAATTGAAGGTTACACTGGAATCTGTTTTAAATTGTAAGAGAAATTCACTGTTGTTTTGCTACTGTTAGAAAGCCTGCCAAGACATGACTGTTAGCTAGAGATTTACAGTTATTCTTACTTTCTTGACCAACACTCCATCAAGGTGTCAGAAGTTAATGTCCCACTCAAGAAAAGTTTGCAGGTTCAATCTTATTTGCAGAACAGCCATAAATAGCAGCCTTTAGTTCATTCTTTCTTGGTGATGTAAAACTGAATGATAATATCCTTGTACATCAAATTACAAACCTGCAAGTTTTATCAGCTCGAAGGATAAGGGCAGAAAATGGATGGGGAACACCATCACCCACAAATTCCTCTTCAAATCATACACCATCTTGAATTGGAATCACATTGCTGTTCCTTCATTGTCGCTAGGTGGATCAAAACCCTGCAATTCCCTTGCTACAGTACTTTGGGTATCCTTATACTATATAGAGTGCAACAGTTCAAGTAGGTGGCTCACCAAGGCCAATGCAATTAAAGATGTGCAATAAATGCTGGCCTAGCTACATTACATGACCAGATATTTTAAAAATGCTCCCATCTGAAGAAGAGTAATTCACCTGATGTTCTGGCCCATATTTTTTACTCAACCCACGTTACTGAAATGGATAATCTCACTATTATTTGTGGGACTTTACCACACATAAACTGACTAATGCATTTACCTACAATAGAATCATTGCTATCCTTCATTGGCAATATAGAAAATTTGCAACATTTCAAGGTCATAAAAGACATTTTAAGTTGTAGTCTTTGTTTTAATTGTCTCTAGTAAGGCCACCCAAGAAAGCAACCTCATTGAATTGATCCTCTGGCTATTTAATGAAGCTAAATGAACCAACGCCTCTTAATTTATAGGCCTGCCACTTTGGAACCTCACTGTAAAAATGAAATATATTTAAGTTTCATACAATTTCACGTATAGTTTATCACTGGTTTGCTGTTTTGGCAAATAGCCCACATGCTGCCAAATGTGAGACAGTGCCTTATGCATAGTACTACAAATTCAGAAAAAAGGGTAATACATCAGCAAAGGAGTGCTAAAATCATGATTTATTAGATTTTGAAATGTGTTTTCCAATGATAATCTATTTTCCAGACATAGATTTAGAAAAAAATGTAAATTACTTATTCTATTAACTTCTCAGTGTGTAGATTTTATTGCTTTATTTTAATAACGTGTTCATTTTAAGTATGCAAACTGTTTCTGTGCTAAGTTGGAAACAAATCTGTGAATTCTTTCATTCAAAAGAGAAAGGAAAAGAACATTTTCACAAAGTGTTGAATATTATCTCAAAGGATTTCAGCACTGAGTCAAAATGACAGTGTGCTAATGGGGTACTGTTTAGAGATTTACTGTTTCACTATTGTAAAGCTTGTCTTTTTTTGCAAAGAGTAACTTGTTTGTGACGTTTTTAAATTTACGAAGTATGGCACTTTCTGTGAATGGCAACACTTTTCACAATGCTTAATTTTGTGGTACAAGGGAGTAAATTATTAAATGTCTTGCACCAACTTTCTTGACTTTGTTTCTTTTAAAATACAAAATGCTGCACAAATGCCCGTTTTGGAAAATGAATTACAGACTCCCACAATGACAGTCTCCAAGATAATCAGGCATTTTTGGTGCATGCAAATATATTCGTTTTACTCCCGATTGTGATATTTGAAAAGGAGCAGAAATCTGAAGGACCTAAATTTGTCAAACGGGGATTGTTGGTTTAAACAAGTCTGTCATCTTTTCTCAATTCGCAAAGAAGTTGTAACATTTAAAGAGAACAAATTTTGGATCACAGCCCTGTTTGTAATCCTACTATGGTCTAGATTTTTTAAATTGCAAGTGCTGTTTACTAGATTTAGAGGTCAACGTTTCATCTAGTGGTAATTACATACAATTGAGATAACCTTAAAAGATAATGAGCTTAAACATTGCTGAAATGAGATGCAAAGGTAAAGCTTTTTGTGTAGCACTCATCAAGACTTAGACACAAGGCAACAAACTTAGAAAGGGAATCTGCATGCCAATGCCCTGTCCAATCAGAGACTGCTTGGTTGGTCTGAGTTTAATTGACTAAGATTGACAGTTAACAGTTCCTATTGCATGATGAAAACATCAGAATTACCCAGCCCAAATTAGTAAAATATGAAAATATATACTAAATGAGATTCTTGACATCAAGAAAAAAGGTTTGATTTTTCATCCAAGGTTTTAACAGTGAGATGAGAGTTTCACTAGTGAGTGCTGACATGCCCATTTGCATGCATTAAAATCACCTTATTACCTATTCTCATTGCACATGCAGTTTGCCGTTTCCCATGCACCAGAGAAAAACTAGATGGGGACACTTCTCAGCATGAAAGTCAGAGCAAGTAACGATTGGCTCCAGCATCTCACAGCATGCTTCTTTGGCACGGATAGCCTGCGTCCTTCGTCTACAGAGATTGGCACTTGACATGCACCAAACTTACCACAACATAATGGCACACTTCTGACTCACTTAGAATACAGTTCTCCACTTCAATGTTGCACTTCACAGCACACTGACACATTGTAACAGAGAACTGCAGATGCTGGAAATCTGAAACAAAAGACTGATAGGGAAACTCATCAGGACTGACAGCATCTGAGGACAGAACACAGTTAACATTGAGTCCAATGACCCTTCTTCAGAATTGATAGCATCTGGTAAAAAAGTGGTATTTATCTTGATGACAAGATGTGGAGGAAAAAAAGAGTGAACTGATAGGTGGATTCAGAACCCAGAGAGACAAACAAAAGGATTGTCAGCCAGGGAAGAAGAAAAGCTACATGGGTGATAATGGGGACCATGAATAGGTGAAAATAACTTAGCTGAGCTGAAAGCAAGCCATGTCACGATAGAGCCTAGGGTGTGGGACGGGATAAAAGACATGGAAGATGGTGCTCAGGCACTAAAATTATTGAACTCGATATTAAGTCATGAAGGCTTCAAGGTCCCCAAGCAGAAAATGAGAGGCTGTTTCTCCAGCTTGCACTGAATCTCACTGAAGCCTGATGCTATCAGTTCTAAGAGAGGTTCACTGGACTCAAAAGGTTAATTATGCTTTCTCTTCACAGTTGCTGCCAGATCTGCTGAATTTCTCTAGCAACTTCTGTTTTTCTTTCACATTACATTATGATCTTACGCCAGACCACATGCACAAAGGAACAGGAAGCTATCTCATGGATTGTTCATCTCAGGGTTCGTTGCTTGCTCTGATGATACTAACTCCCTTTGAGTCTCCTTGAATGTTCATATCATCTAAGTGTTCCACTCTTGAACATCCCAGACGTCCTCTGATTTCAAGGACCACAACTCCCCCCCCCCCCCTCTGGTGGTCGAAAATGTTCTCGACTGCATTCTTTGCGTTTCCCGCACCTCAGCCCTCACATCCCCCACCCCGAACAAAAACAAAGACAGAATCCCCCTTGTCCTCACATATCACCCCACTAACCTCCGGATTCAACTTATCATACTCCACCACTTCCACCACCTACAATCTGACCCCACAACCAAAGATATATTTCCCTACCTGCCTTTAATAGGGACTGCTCCCTATTCCACTCCACACTACCTAATAGACCCACCACCCTCAGCACCTTTCCCTGCAACCGCAGGAAATGCTACATCTACCCCAACACCTCCCCCCTCACCTCGTTCAAGGTACCAAACAAACCTTTCACATCAGCCAGGGGTTCACCTGTACATCTGCCATGTGGTCCATTGCATCCGCTGCTCCCGATGTGGCCTCCTCTCCATTGGTGATACCAAGCGGAGGGTCAGAGACCGCTTTGCAGAGCACCTGCGCTATGTTCGCGACAAACGACAATGTCTTCCAGTCGCAAACCATTTCAACTCCCCTTCCCACTCCCTGGGTGACATATCCACCCTGGGCCTCCTCCAGTGTCATAATGACTCCACCTGCAAACTGGAGGAGCAGCACCTCATATTCCGCCTCGGAAGCCTACAGCCCAATGGCCTAATTGTGGATTTTACCAGTTTCAAAATCTCCCCACCCCCAGCCTCATCCCATGACCAACCCTCCATTTCATCCCCGCCTCCTTGACCTGACACAACCTGTCCATCTTCTCTCCCACCTATCCGCCACTCCTACTTCACTGACCAAACCCTATCACTGCCTACACCTGTTACACTCACCTGTTACCATCCCACCTACCTTCCCCAGCCCCATCCCTCCCCTCTCTATTTATTTCTGAGCTCCCTTCCCCCTCCCACATTTCTGAAGAAGGGTCCTGACCTGAAATGTCAACTTTCCTGCACCTCTGATGCTGCCTGGCCGCTGTGTTCATCCAGCTCCACACTGTGTTATCTTGTTGTTTTATGTTTTATGAGATCATTCAGAACTTAAAAGCAGTCATAAAGTCAGGCACTTTGTAATGGTTGCCAACAGTGATCAGTCAGGGGGGTGGACATGTTGCTGTACAGCAACATGCTATGTCAATGACGTACCTGCAATACGTGTCAGCAGTTTCTGCAGCAAACACACCCCATGTGTTTCAACCCAAATGACCACGTCTCCAAGTCTAAGGGACAGCAATCCACAGTCAAATCAAGGAAGACATCATCAACCAGGGATTCTACGACAATCAGTTAGGACAGCATCTGATCTCAATCCAGAGGCTTGGGCACAATCAGTTGGCCACTTGGCCAATGTCAGGAATTCCTTATCACTGAATTCTGGGAATGGGCCACAGTCAGTGCTGCAGCTCCAGTGAAACCAGTCCGAGGATTAGCAATAAGTCAATCAGGAGCTTAACAGAGACCAGTCAGGGGTCTAATCAGTAATCAGTCGGGGCTATCTTTGGGAGAAGACTGGGGGATGGGCTATGGGGATCTGTTCACTGAAAGTCAAGGGGTGCTATCAAGGATTACTGATGTGGGGTCACTTGGGGAAATTGATTGTGAGGATTGGAGGCAGAATGCTGGGATGCAGAGACGATAACAATTGTAAAGGGAGGGAGATGATAGAGCATGGGAGGCCAGGGGGTACTCTGGGGGTGAGAAGGAAGATCATATATTGCCATAGCTTTGATGGGGGTGGGAAGTACAGTTTATAACTATGTTTGACATGACTAAGCAATATGCAATGAGTTCAGGGATAAAAAAGGGGGATGAGAACTTAAATAAAAGAGGTGGATGGGAAGGTGGGGAAGATCATATCCAATTGGATTTATAGGGAGCATGGATGAGGCAGAAAAGAATAAGAAGGTTTGGGTGGGATTACCTAGACTGAGAAGCTAAACCAGCAACTCATTGCATAAAATACAAGAGATAACAAGGTGTAGAGCTGGATGAAC
>JAHRHZ010000070.1:5377872-5499865 GCA_024137785.1 Ginglymostoma cirratum
ACAGAAGAAGGGTCTAGGCCCGAAACGTCAGCCTTCCTGCTCCTCTGAAGCTGCTTGGCCTGCTGCGTTCATCCAGCTCTACACCTTGTTTACTCAGATTCTTCAGCATCTGCAGTTCCTACTATCCATAAAATACAACCTCTGTTGCTTCCCATCCTCATCCAAAACGCGTGCACAATCAAAAAGAAAAATGGCTGCCAGCACACCCAGAGTGCGTGGGCTAAGTGTTTCTCTTCTGAGAGAGTTACCTCTACTCCGTGAATGCGATGTCCTTCAGAACAGCAATAACATTAACCAGACATACACACACACACACACACAATAGGAAAAGACATCTGCTATCACATAAGTCTATGTGCATCTCATGCATTGGTCGATTGTGTCAACCAAAAGTTCTGGCCACAAGCAATCTTGACTGTTTCATCCAACGTTACAAATTAATGCTCACAATAGTTTGTAGCCATTAACCTGGTGCACAGCTGGGGTTTAAATATGGATTGGCTGCAGGAATCTCAGGAGCTCCCGGCAATGGCAAATACCTCCATCCTGGCGAGGGCAAGATAGTGTGAATGAGGTGGCACAAACTAATATAAACAAAAAGCTGCAGATGCTGAAGATCTGAAACAAAAATAGAAATTGCTAGAGAAACTCAGCATCTGTGGAAAGAAAGCAAAGCTAACATTGAGTCCAGTGACCCTTGTTCAGAACCTTCTCCAGCAATTTTTGTTTTTGATGCAAACTGATGATATATACAACAGAGAAATGTTGAGATAACTCACAAGGGATCACGGAGAGAAGTCGTCCATGAAACTTACTGAAATTGACACAGCTGATTATTGATACAATTCAGCTTTGTCTCCTTTTAGCAATATGTAATTTATCAAACAACTGCTCACAATTAACTTAAATAGGTTGTATCCTAATGCATCAATGGGAAAGTGTGAATCAAATTTAAAGATAAACCTATAGGATTGAATCCCTATTCTGTCATCAACATATTGTTTTCTATCTGAACCTGTTCGATTCTGCAATAACCTGCAATAAATTTAGCAAACTGTGTCACTCCTTGCCTATTTTGTTCTGTCAATAGAAGTACTCCTTACTCTAACAATTCTGAAGGATCAATGGTTTACGCCAACATGGGAATACTGCCATGTGAGTAATTTGCCAATTATTAAAAGAAGCAATGGAAGGGAATTAATTCCTTAACTCCAGGTCCCACTACCTCATGTCCCATGTGCCCAAAGATCTGTGGGTTGAGAATTAGCCTATTCACTCGGGGATATGGGGAAAAGGCAAGAGATTGGCATAGGTAAGAGATGATGGACCAAATGGCCTCCTTCTGCAATGGCAACATTTCTGTGATGTAAAGGCCTACTACAGAATCTTGCAACCCTGAGTACACATCATCCTTGAATCAAGGGACTTTTGATGGGCATTTCCTAAACTGCTGTATGCCATTATCTACAGCAAGACTGGCTATCATGTATAACCCCATGTACTCTGTAGACAGAACACAGCAGCAGTGGTAGAATATTTGACTAGGTAGCTATGCAGTTGTCATCGTATGTCTACAGTCTTAACTTTAGAAAAGGGAATGCATATTACTGTTCTTTCAACCCTCTTTGCATGATTGGAATGTTTGCACTAAATAGAAGGGAAAAAACAGTTACCATCAGGGATGTTTGATTGTTGTAATTGATGGACCTCATTGATATGTCCAAATGGAAGTTACGTGGCCAGCAAAACAATGCTTAAATCACCATAGTCATAGAAGCCCATATGGCTACTCTCTTATGAGACAGAGAGAGAGAGATAACTGGTAGTGAATTTACCACCTTAGGTGAGGGGAAGAGGGGAAGAGGAGATAGGGTTTTCATGGTGACCTCAGCTAGAATGGGAATTGAACCTAGCCAGTAAAACTAAATTGACAATGGAAAATGGACCCAGCTCGAAGTAGGCCCAGAGAATTGGAGTCTGGATCATGAGAGGAGTGGATTTTAAGATTGGGGCATTGTTCAACCAGATGTCAGTTCAACCAAATGCCACAAAAACCTTGTGAGGCGCAGGCGGAATGTGGTACAATTCAGGACACAGGCAGAAGAGCTCTGGATAACTTCTAATTAATGGTGTGTAGTGCATAGGAGATCAGCCAGGAGTGCACCTGCAGTCTACTGAAGCTGAACAGAAGTAAGGACATTGCAGTTGGGTTTTGCACACATGCTGATTTAACCCTCTCCTGCCAGTCATAAGAGTGGGTAGGGGGAGAAGAGGGTGTTAATTTCCTCCTCTGCATCTTCTGTCCCAGCATCTAGATTTTGATCATCTCTTAACTGCGAAGTACAGATATGTACCAATTTTCACGTGCAATTATGTTGGGCGGGTGCAATATTTTCAGATCATCCTAAGGTTCTGTTTGTCACTGGTTACAGATAAGTCAGGGCCCAGTGTAGTGTACAGAAACAACATCTGGAAATAGTGTTCACTTTGAAGTTCATTGCACATATCACTAATTAAAATCAACTGTATGGGATAGATGATTTTGAAAAGAACCTCTCTGCAATTAATTGGGAGTGTCTGAAATTATTTGGATCATAAGAATTCAACTGGAATAGAGAGGCAAAGGGAACTGTGGATCCAAGTAAAGATATCAAGAGACATGGAAATAGTGCGGGAAAACCATATTGAAGTAGGACAGACATAATCTGGTGTAATGGCAGAACAGAGTTAAGGACTGAAATGGCCTACTCTTGCTCCTATTTCCTATGCTCCTAATCACACAAATCACTACAAGTTACAGTGCAGCTCAATAAAAACATAACTAGTTATGTTCAACTGGTTAGACCACAGCTGGAGGACTGCGATCAGTACTGGTTGCCATGCTTTGTAAAGGATGCAATGGAGAGGGTGCAGAAAGGTTTTAATGGAGATACCAGACATCGAGAGTTTGGATCTTGCAAAAAAGACAGATGGAGGAATTCCCCTCCTGAGAAATGGTGGGAAAGGTGGAGACAAGGGCAGATAATTGTTATGGGTTAGCATCAGGAATAAAACCCGTCACCTTAAGAATTAAGTTCTGAATTAGGAAGGCCCAGAAGACCCCAGAAAGGTCACCCTTCCTGCCTGCTGCCAGTAAGACTCTAAAGTGGTCAATTAGAGACAACTTAAAGGTGTTTTAAATCTGGGCTGTAACGCTTTAAAATCCATTCATGGGATGTAGGCATCATTGGCTAGGCCAGTACTTGCTGCCCATCCTTTAGTGGAATCAACCACATTTGCTGTGGGCCTGGAGTCACATATAGACTAGACAGGGTAGAACAGATTTCTTTCCCTAAAGGGCATTAATAAGCCAGATGTTTTCTGAAATGATAATTAACCATGATTACATGATCACCATTAGCTCAGCTTTCTGCTGATTTCAAGTTACAAGTCTTAGTAGGACTCAAACCCATCTCCCCAGAACACTAGCCTAGGGGTCTGGATTACTTATCTAGTGACATTACCACTCTGCCACTGTCTCCTCTACTACAGCTCCAGGTACTCTGCGAAAGAGATGATCTAGCTGACAAGTAACTAATGTGCGTTAGTGTGTGGTGAGTGGGTGGTAAGGCCAAGTGATTTAGTGGCAGGAAGCAGAGCGTGATGATCGAAGAGTATTTTTCCTGACTCTGCTGAGTGCGAACCACAGGGTCTGGTGCTGGGTCCCTAGCTGTTTGTAGTATATATTTATGACCTAGACATGAATGCAGGAGGTATAATTAGTAAATTCATGAATCATGAAAGTTAGTGGCATGATAAATAGCGAGAAGGAAGGTTTTAGACTACAGAACAATGTAGACAGGCTGGTCAGTTAGTTGAACAATGGCAAATAGAATTTAATCCTGCAAAAGCATTTCGGGAGGGCTAACAAGGCAAGGGAGTACACGTTGACTGGTAGGACCCTGAAAGTACCTTCCTCAGATCCCTCAGGTCACCGGACCCAAAACATTAACTCTGATTTCTCTGCACAGATGCTGCCAGACCTGCTGAGCTTTTCCAGCAATTTCTGCTTTTGTTTCTGATCAACAGCATCCACAGTTTTTTCAGTTTTTATTTAGGCCGTGGGTCTCACTCCATGACACTCTCCAGCTTCCAGACTTAGTCCAAAGACAGGAAAATTCCTCCCTGGGTCAATTTTATGGTAAAGAAGGCTGACGGAAGGCTGAATTGAGATACATAAAATTCTGCTGGTTTTCATAGTGTAGACACCAGAGCGAGTGTTTACACTTCTTTGGAAAAGCAAAACTAGATGCTTTCAATATTATGATAGCCATCAGAGCAAAGATGGATGAGGAAGGATGGGAGGAGGCTGGAGTGAACCGTAAACACAAGCACAAACTGGTTGAGCCAAACAGCTGTTTCTGTACTGGACGTTCTATGTAATTCTATTTAAACAAGTAAACTTTAGGGTAATTACAGCTATTAACTGTTCAAGCACTGAAGAGGGGTAATTAGTGGTATTTACCCCCTGAAGCACTAATGAGTAAAGGTTTGCATCTTAATTTAGCCCTGACAGTAATTTCCACTAACCCACAGAATGCTGGATGCAATCATGCAAATTAAATGTAATTGGAACTCAACCAATTGACTTCATTAATCTCTCAGACTCAAGCGGAAACAAAATTCAGTAAGACATGTTTTCACAATTATAAGTTTCATATTTTAGTTAAAGATACTAAAGAAAAAAGTGTCAGTTCTTGGCTCAAAAAGTCATGTGTGACCAGAAAGTAGGCCTTCCACTAAAATGTCTGAACATTAAATGCATTCTCAAAAAAAAAACTGAAAAATTGGAAGAATGGCAACATGGCCTCAAAGTTCTGGCAAAGCTGGAAGTGGCATATCAGTAAAAAGAAATTCTGCAAGGCAGCAGCAATCTCAAAGACACAAGGTCAAAAACACTTACTTCAGCAAAAAGGGCTGTGCTTAGATTAAAAAAAAAGAAGGATCTACAGATGCTGGAAAGCAGAAACAAAGACAGAAAATACCAGAAACTCTCACTTAATCAAGTAAAGTTCTTGAGAAATTCACCGTTTCTGTTTTACCAATACTTGCATGTAAAAGAAGAATCCCAGGGACTAGAGATTGAAATAAAAATGCAAAGCACTGGAGAAACTCAGCAGATCTGACAGCATCCGTGGAGAGAGAAACAGAGTGAATGGTTCAGATCTAAAATAACTCTTTCTCCTTCCTCTGATAAATGTGAGCTTGTATGTTTTTGTAGAAAGGATAAGGAGGTTAATTATTGTTTAGCTGTAAGTCTAGGTGGATTAGAGGAACAAAAAGGGATCTCACAGTTCAAATACAGCACTCAATAAAAGTTGCTCCATAACTTAGTAAGTCCATTAAAAACAACAAGCTGAGCTTTAATTCAAAATGGATAGAATTGTAAAGAAGGGAAGATGTCCTAAATCTGCTATATTATAAGGATAGAGGGGCACTGGAAAGGGTGCAGAAAGAAAATTAGAAGAATGAAACCAGAAATGTGTGGGCTTACACATTAGGGAAGGATTGACAGCCTGGACCTAGCTTCTCTTGAACAAAGAAGTCTTGGCAAGTAGGGGCCCTAATGGAGGCCTTTAAAATATTGAAAGCTTTTGATACAGTGAATGCAGAAAGAAAAATGTTTCCTCTTATGGCAAGAGCATAGCAAGTGGCCATCAATATAAGATAGTCACCAAGAAGTCCAGTCGGGAATTCTGAAGAAACATCTTCATATCAGAAAGGTGAAAATATTGATCTCACTACTGCAGGGTGGTTTAAGCAAATGGTATCGATGCATGACCTCACATTTTAAATAGATTTATTCCTACTACCAAGTTTTTGCCAGTCACTTAACCTATCTATATCCTTCTTTAGACTTAACATGTCTTGCCTCACTACTTGCCTTCTCACCTAATATTTACCAGATGACACAAGGTGGAAAGGCAAGTAGTGAGGATGACACAGATTCAGACAAGTTAAGCAAAAATTTGGCAGATGGAATATAAGGTGAGAAAATGTGAGGTTATGCACTTTGGAAGGAAGAACAGAAGAGCTGAATATTATTTAAATAAGGGAAGACTGCAGAAAAGTACAGAGCAGAGGAATTTTAGTGTCCAAAATACCTGCACAGAGGCCTGTATCCTGTCACCAAGTCACTCTTTATTTACTTGTGCACAGTACACTGGCTGTTATCAGCCAGCTCAAGGTCAATCTCCTGAACTGAGGAGATGCTAAATCCAGGAGCCAGTGCCTCCTGATTGGCCCAGGTTAACAATCCCAGTCAAGGACCTGTTGGCCAACAAGGTCCACCTGGTTCCAATAACTACAGTGTCTTTGTGTGTCAATCACAAAACGCTAGCTTCCAAGTTCAGCAGGTAATACAAAAGGCAAGTGGAATGTTTGCCTTTATTTCAAAGAGAATTCAGTTTAAAGTTAAGTCTTGCTAAAACTATACAGGACATTAGTTAGACCACACAGAGATTGCAGTGAATAATTTTGGTCCTCTTATCTAATGGAAGATATACTGGAATTCAAGGCAGTCAGAGGTTTATTAGGTTGATCCCAGGCATGCAGAAATTTTCTTATGAGTAGTTGAGTAGGTTGGGTCTGTAGTCGTTAGTGTTTATAAGAATAAGACGTGACCTTATTGAAATCTTCAAAATTCTTAGGGGAATCAACAGGGTAGATGTGGGGAGGTTGTTTCCCTTTGTGGGACAGTCTAGGACCAGAGGGCATAATCTGAAAATGAGGGGTAACACATTTAAGAAAGAGATGAGGAGGAATTTCTTTACTTAAAGGGTAGTGAATCTGTCGAATTCAAGGCTGAAATAGACATCATCCTATTTGAATATTTCTTCTCATTTGCCATCATTACTTTTGTCTTCCCTTCAAGTGTTTGACAAGGTATTCAGCAAAACTCGCTTTAATAGCCACATCTCATTCCTCAGGAACTGCCTCCAGCTCAGACTTACCCTATGTGGATTTCAACTGAAGTTTCACACTTGTTGTTTCGAATCTACCCAGGATCACAGGTATCTCTATGATGTACAACACTCTTCACTCAGCTGTTGTCAGTGCCTCCGCACTCAGTGCCATGCACTGCCACATGCACAATTTCGCTCCATCAGCACAGCCTCTCACTATCTCAGAGCTGTCCTGCTCCCCAGTTTCACTTAATTCTTCAGCTTGTTCAACATTTTTAGCAGTTTTTCTCTTCCTTTCAGGCATTAAGGAACACAAGTTGCAACAACTCATATACCCACATCCCTCTCAAATCTTGCTCACCTTCCCTCTGACTTCAGCCCTTCCTCTAACCCCTCCTCTTGTCTTATTTACCATGGCTTCTGACCTTTGCTTCCTGACACTGAATGATCTGTACTCAACAAAGGAATTTGTGTTATCTCCTTATACCCTCATATCAACGAATCTTGGACACAACAGGACATCGAACTCTTCTTCCGTTGCCTTCGTCTCTGTGCCCATTTCTTTGGATAAGCGCTCTCTCCCATTCCACAGACCCCTTCACCAACTTCTGCTTCCATCTGGACACTTACCTCTGGCTACTTGCACTCAACCTGTTCATTGAAAATTGTCAATGTGACCTTGGTTGTCATTATTTCTCTGCTCCCGTAACATATTCTAACCTATTGCCATTTGAAACTACAGCAATCCATGCTCTCAGATCCACCCTGACTTTGTAATCAAACCTGCTAAGAAGGGTAGCACTGTTGTTTGCCATACTCACCTCTATCTTGCAAAAACTGTGTGCCAGCGCTCAGGCATCTCCTTTTGCCTTTGCTGAACCCTGACCCCACCCTTGAACATCATACTGTTGTGTCCATGACAGCAACTATCCTCATCTCATCTGGGGATCTCCCCGCCACAGTTTCCCACCTCATAATCCCCAACCTTGTATTGCCAGCTTCTACATTCTTCCCAAAATTCACAAACAAGCCACACCTGTTGTTTCAGCCTGTTCCTGCTCCAATGAGCCTATTTCTTCCGACCTTGGCTCAATTTGCTCTCCCCTTGTCCAATCCCTTCCCACTTATATCTGTGATTCGTCTGACGCTTTATGTTGGTTTAAAATTTCCAGTGTACTGGCACCAGCCACCTCTTCTTCACCACGGACATGTAATCTCTCTGTAGGTGCATCCCACATCAAGATGGTCCAAGGGATCTCCACTTCTTCCTTGCCGTAAGGTCTGAACATTCCTCATCCTTCGCTATCCTCCTCTGTCTGTGAGCTCATCCTCAGTTTAAATAACTACACCATTAATTTCTCTCATTTTCTTCAGATGAAAGTGGCATATCGGCATGCATAGAAGATTGGCTAGTTGACAGGAAGTTGAGAGTAGGCAATAAATAGATCTATTTCAAGCTGGCAAGATGTAACAGTGATGGGACCTCAAATGTTTACGATTTATATAAATTACTTGAATGAAGTGACAGAAGGTATGTTTGCAACAGTTTTTTAAATTCATTCACAGGAGGTGGGCAGTGCTGCCTGGGCCAGAATTTATTGCCCATTCCTATTGTCCATGAGAGGGTGGTGTTGAGGTGTTGAGCTGCCTTCTTGGATGGTTGCAGTACATTTGCTGTAGGTAGACTCAGACTCCAGTTAGCGAGGGAGTTCCAAGATTTTGACCCAGCAACACTGAAGGAACGGTGACATAATCTAAGTTAATAAAGTGAGTGGCTTGGAGGGAAACTTGCAGGTGGTAGTGTTCCTACATATCTCGTCCTACTAGATGTCGTAGTTGTGGGTTTGAAAGATGTTATCTAAGGAGCCTTTGTTAATTACTTGTAGATGGCACACACTGCTACTACTTAACACTGGTGGTGGAGAATCTGAATGTTCGTGGAATACGATGCCAAACAGGAATCAAATTGAACAAACTGGGCGGTAATTTGCTATGCTTGGACTTCTCCTGCTTTTTATGGACAGAATATACCTAGGCAATTTCCCACATGGTCAGACGGATGGCATGCTGTAGCTGTAATTGGCTAAGACTGGTTGGGAGAAGGGTAAGAAGATGATAGGGTAGTTAACCATGTCAAAAGCGACAGATAAAGGGCGGTATGGTTGAGGAGGGATCGTTTACCATGGTCAACAGAACGTCATTTGTGACTTTGATACAGAAAGAGGGGAGCATAAAAACAATTATTTCATTGTGGTATGTAACCTTGAATTTGAAGTTTACTCTAGCTGTTTTGATTTCCCCACAAAAGGAAATATAGGCCTCTATCTAATGTCCCCCTTCAAGTCACTTAATCAAAGTAAATATTTCAGTTACTTCGTCCCTTAATGTTCTATACTCAAGGGAAGACAAGCCTAGTCCATTAAGCCTGTCCTCGTAACTTCACACTTTTCATCCTGGCATAATTCAAGTGAATCTGTGCTACATCTTCTCCTAGGTCGATATACCCTTCCTGAGGTATGGTGCCCAGTATCAAACCCAGTGCTCTAAATTAAGTCTAACCAGAGCTTTATACAGCTGTAAAGTAACTTCCAGATCTCTTGAGATACATGCCAACATCTCATTAGTCTTTTAAATTATTTTGTACCTTTTCACCAGCTGTTAGTGATTCTTGTACTTAAGCCCTTCAAAAGGAGCAGTTCCTAGTTTCTCTTCGCTTAACTTAGTATCGCCAGCAAACTTTGATATACAAATCTTAATGGGACAGCAACCCAGTGGCTTCTCCCAGGTGTCCATCCCTATTTCCCTGTATGCTGCTCTAGCCTGACCTCACACCCCATTGGTTTAAAAAAAAGTTCTAATTCTTGAAAATATTATTTCTCCAATAACTTCAGAGATTCAAACTGTGATCTGCCATAAAGAATCAAAGCTTTTTAATAGAATATCTGAGGAATGGGTTGAGAGGAAAGCAGGACATGTATTGTGGATGCCAGTGAACAACTAACTAACTAACAAATAGAAGAGGTTGCACAAACAGTTAAATCCACAATGGTGGAGCCCAGCAGGTCAAAGCAAATGACAAAATTGAAGCATTTGCAATGATCTTCAGACAGAAGTGCGTGATCCATCTTGGCCTCATCCTGAGTATTTGTTATTCATCAACAATTCAGTCAACATGATATCAAGAAATAGCTGCATGAGGGTGTGGGGTATGAACTACAATATCCAGGCTCGTTGCTGAAGAAGATTGAAGACTATGAAAAGCAATATTACTGGAGAAGACATGTCATCAAAAAAAAATCTATTCCAAAACATAGACATGAAGTTCAAGAGCCAATGGAAGAACATATCATCCCATGCTAAGTAACTACCTACATAAACCATACTGTATACATATAAAAATACTGAGACTCCTATCTTTAAGAAAGATCTAGGCAGTGTAAATAACCCAGTCAAAATCGGCAAACTTGCTCTTGATAGAGCCCAAGCATGAAATATTAGCCAAGATTGCAATGAATACACAAGTCACCACTCATGTGCACTACTGTTGTGAGCAGAGGAATAATGCAGCACAGACATGAAATTGTAAATAACAATTGTTCTCATTGTGCAGAGAAAGGATTTCAGCTCCCCAAAAACTCTAAATGAGACTACTGAATAAGATGCACTATTGCACAGGCAAACAAGAAAAGTTTACTGTTAATCAGTGAACAATCAATTAATTGACAAGAAAGAACAGGCGATACATGATTGAATTGCTTTTGCAGATGGAATCAAAACAAAAATTAGCTTATTCTACTCCTTTTCTGCTGGATAGGCGTCTGGAAGGGTTAATACATCATTAAGTGCAACAAGCATCACCTAGTGAGATGATTTCATGGGACTTGGTGCAAGATTAAAGCGAGATCTTGTGGGATACAGACATAATGTTAAGCCCTTCCAACAGCCTTTGTAGTAATGTACAGCCTTTTCTTATCACCTGTAGATAATTGCAGATATGCATCAGACTACATCTTGTTTACTCTAAAGTCTTTTCTCTTTAGAAGATGGCTTCCATCACCGACACTAGACCATGGAAGTTCTTAAAGAATTGTTGGCCGGGGCTGCTCATGCATAAAAACAGCAGCTTGTGAACTCAAGTTGCCTGAGCCCTAACCACTGTCTTGGGCAGGCTGGGACCAATTCAAAGAGTGACAGCTCAAAGGAATGACATAAGGTATAAATCCTTATATAGTGCAAGGTAATGAGGTAATGGTGTCTTTAGGGTGAGCCTATAGTGGAAAGACACAAACTCACCAGAAAAACTAGAGCCAACAAGGAAAAGACACCACAGCTTGGGAAGACAAGGAAAAAGGATAAAAGTGAGATCAACCTTCAAAGTTATGGACCCTATGCTTCGAATGTGGAGATTATACCGAGGACCTGGGAGAGATTGCCTGGCCAGCGTGAGCTCCTAATCTCACCTATTAGCCTTTAAATTCTTTGACTGATCAGGGAATGTCAGAGAAACCTAGTAGGTATATGCATAGATTTTAATCTTGTATGTATGGCATGCCCGTTTTTAACCTTTATTTACCAAACGGTGTGAATTGTATAGAGATAACACAGTGTGGAGCTGGAGGAACACAGCAGGCCAGGCAGCATCAGAGGAGCAGGAAAGTTGACGTTTCGGGTCGGGACCCTTCTTCAGAAATGGGGGAGGGGGAACGATGCTCAGAAATAAATAGAGAGGAGTGGCAGGGCTGGGAGAAGGGTCCCGACCCGAAATGTCAACTTTCCCGCTCCTCCGATGCTGTGTTCTTCCAGCTCCACACTGTGTTATCTCGGACTCCAGTATCTGCAGTTCTTACTATCTTGGTGTGAACTGTATATCTGTTTTAACTAAACCAATAAAGTTAGTAATTAGTTGAAATAGATTTGACTCTTTTCCTCCTTGTGCCGAACCAATAACTGTTGTCGAGTGCAGTAAACAAGCAACAGAACGTACACAGTCAGCAGATAGCACTACACACAACATGGTGGTTAGTCTGGGATTTTAAGATTTTATTTAACAGCATCAGTCCCAATGAAGGTAACATGGTGGTACCCCAGAAAACATCAAGGAAAACAGAAACAGCAGATCGCTGGAGACAGCGAACCCCATGAAAATAACCTTGTGGCAACACTGAAGAATACTTTAAAGAATGATAGAAAGCATTTCAGACCTGCTAAAAGATGGGTCGGAATAGAACACATCTGCAGCTGCCAGGGAGAAGTACAGGCTGCATCACAAGACCTATGGGAGTGGTCCCAAGACTATTCAGCCATTGAGGAAACAGGCATTGGAGACTGTGTGAATCAAAACAAAAAATCCCTGGTACAAAAAGGAATCTTTACATCACGCAGTCTTTCAGGTCGAAAGGGTGAGATTTTAAGAACTCAACTTAGATCTGGTGTTGCCATCACAGCATATGGATACCATGAGGCATGGCTAGAAATAAAACAAAATCTAACAGGGCAAAAAGAAAAATTCACGTAATCTGAACCCCATTGCAGCCACCAGAAGTAGGAAATCCTTCATTAAAGCCACAAAAAGTAGCAAGTCCTCTATAACATGTGCAAAAGCTTGGAAAACCTCATTACAGCTGAAAAGGTGCAGGATTTCTCCGTAAAACTGCATAAAGCGGGAAACCCCTGCAGCATAGCAGTAAAGTAGGGGAGAACTGCTATTACTGCAAAATAATATTTTTAAAAAGATATAAAATACAGAATTATATTAGGGAGCCACGACATGAGACATCACATAACCAGAAAGAGTTAATTTCAGAGATGGGCTGAATAGAGCGTAAAATTTAACATCCTGGAAAGACACAGTTCTTGAGACATAGAATGGCTTCAAAACCAAACAATAAGTCAGAAACTGTTGAAGTAAATACACTTCTGGATACAAATGGGAGTATTGCAAATTGTGGTATTGCTCACCAAGAGGTGAAAAAAAAGTCATTTGAAGAGGCACTTAAAGCTTTCAATAATTATTTCAACATCAGAAATAATGAAATTCTTGAAGAAGCAAGATTGAACAGAAAAGTTCAGGATGCAGCATAAACTATGGAGTACTTCATTAATAAGCTTTTGTCAGACTTATTATAGTTCAAAGAAAAGCTGACTCTAGAGAAGGCTATTCAGATAGTGAGCAGAATTGAGATTTGGAAGTGAAATAAATCAGTCCTTAGGGGATAAGATCAAACTTGGCACCAGACACCTTTGAGGTCTATTCAATTCTTAAGGGAGACAAAAAAAAATGCAAAAAAGCCACATGAGAAATCAGTTCATTGTGGGTAGGACAAACACAGATGTTCGCGTTCCCTGCCAATGCGGTGCAGCAGAGTTTACTCATGGGGTAAACAGCGTCCAACTTTTGAAACTGAATGCTTACATTGCAAAACGATAGATCACTTTCAGTAAATGTGCTAAAGCAGGACACAGCCAGAGAAAAGCAAAAGATCAAGTAGCAACCCATACTAGCAGGTAAATGCGGTAGAACAGTGATTATCCAGTTGAAGACAAATCTAAAGATTTCCTGGTGGATATCAGCAACCCAGACCAAATGTCTAGGAAATGGACATCTTGAGCATTTCAAGAAATTTTAGTAGGACATGGCAGCAAATGTCACAATATAATCAGATAGCAGGCCTTGACTGACAAAACACTGTTGACAGCTGATAAGAATTCAACTTTATGGTCCAGAGGTATCACATTGAACATTAAAGATATGTTACACATACTAGAAAACCTGTATACATTACACAACCAGGAATTCTTGCTCCTGAGTAGAATGGCATGCATTGAACTCAGTCTCATTCAAAAAACAGGAAGGCGTTAAACAGCAAAAGGTTCAGGAACAGTTGATCAAAGCATGGCTAGTCAAGGAACAGATGGTAAAAGGCATAACAGAGCTATATAAGTTCTTGCCAGAACATAAACAAAATGTAGACTCATATTGGTCAATCATACTGGAATCCGAAATTTGTTTCATGCCAATGAGATGGAAAGCTGTGACTGGTTTGACAGAAATGCTTTCCACTGCCATCAATACTGGAGCGAGTTCAGATTTGAAGTGCCAACACACATTGAGAAGAAAGGCGAGCAAAAATGCAACATTGAACAGTTTACCTCACTCAAAACAATTGAAGCATCTGCAACTGAACTGAGGTAGATTGCAAACAGTGCAGTCAATGACTAGTAATGCCAAACACGAGTCATATATTAGACACTGAGGTGAAAGGATGGGACAAGTTCATGTAGAATATCTGACCTCTCTTCCTACGAAACAAGAATTATCAGCAACCAGAAGAGACATCATGTTAAGCAAGTAGGAATCTGCAGGTCACATAATTGAGGATATGAATAAGTTGGTTTCATCAACAGTCCATTAACTGATGGAAAATGAGAAAGTCCGAAGTAATCAACAAGCTGCAGTTAAAAAGTCTACCTACTTCAGCAAAGATCTTTAGGCAGATTGAGTGCAAAATCCACTGACACGAATTAAAGACGTGGTGCACACAACTCCATGAAAGACCCCACTAGAAAGAGATAAACATTGTGTAGGGGAAAAAGTGCCTCCTTGATTAAATATGAGCTTCACTCATTACTTTAGCAGACCAGGCTCCAGTTAAAATCAGTCTGATAATTTTGTTTTCCTGTTTCCTGCAGTTAATTTATGCTTAATTACATTCATTTCCATCCTGTGAAAGGTTATCAATGATGGATGCAACCTGGGAATACAGTTGCTATTTGAGGAATAAACTTCCCTGGATCAACTTTGACTGAAGTGAAGAAAGCAAATTTCCAAAAATCTGAAGCGAAAGTGGCAAATGCTGGAAACACAAATCAGTCAGTCAACATCCACAGTGACAACATGCTTTGGGTGAGGTCATTTTGTCAGAATAGAACTCAATATAGGAAACTCAATCAGTTTGACAAGCTTAAAATTTTCTTTAAAAATGACATCTGATTACTGAAATCGACATGAAATCTTCTAAGAACCCAAATGAACCCATTGAGTATAAAGTCTTTTTGAGTAGACCAAATTACTATGATATTCAACTTCTGTTATTGTAGCCAAGAGATTGTCATTGGCAGGAATACCTGCGGACATGACTGCTCCACAGAACAGACTAAACATCTGAAATTCCTGTTTATGTTTCAGAAGTAACTGCACCTACCAGCTCGAGCTGTAGAGAAAGCTTAGTTCATCCAGACATTAAGTACATTCCAAAAGACTGTTGAGGAGGGGGAGGGGACAGGAAACTTGATAAATCCCTCATGCCAATTATTTTGCTTCAGGAACCAGCTTAATTTCTGAATGATACATATGATGCCCAAATCAAACGTTCACTCAAAAGTCTCATTATAAGCTAGCGCCAATACATCATCATACAGGAGAACAGTAGTACTTTTGGCGCTAAATTAGCATCCAAGAGACTTAACACATTTAATAAATTTGGCATTTTGAGGGCTGTAAAAATGAATCGTGGGAGAGGGTAAATTATAATGAAATGTCCTATGGTTTGCAAATGACTTTCAGGGAAGGGAAACTGCTATTGAGTTGGAGCATCAGCCTCAATCATTATGAATGACAGAGCAGGCTCAAATGGTTTAGCCCCCTGCTCCTACCTTTTATGTTAACATGAAGGCTGCATTTGACCAGGAACATGAAGGAGGTCTAGTAAAACTGAAGTCAATGGTAATCAGGGAGAAAACTTTTAGCTGCTTGGAATGATATTTGGCACAAAGCAAGGTGATTGTGGTTGTTGGAGGTCAGGACACCTCCGCAGGAGTTCCTCAGGGTGGTGTCCTAGGCCCAACCATTTTCATCTCCTTTTTCAATTACCTTCCCTACACCATGAGGTCAGAAGTGGGGATGTTTGCTGATGATTGCACAATGTTCAACACCATTTGTGACTCCTTAGATACTGAAGCAGTCCACGTTCAAATGCAGTAGGACCTGGAAATTATTCAACTTTGGGCTGACAAGTAGCAAGTAACATTTACTCCACACAAGTCCAAGGTAATGACTATCTCTAACAAGAAGGAATCTAACTGTTTCCCCTTGATATTCAATGACATTATCATTATGAAACTCCCCACTATCAACATCCTGGAGGCTACCACTGACCAGAAACTAAACTGGAGTCGGCCTCATTAGGGGCATTCAAGCAGCTATTAGATAGGCATATGGATGATAGTATAAGATAGGGATAGAGGTTAGACAGACTTTAGGTTTAGGGTAAGAGTTGGGCACAACATCGTGGGCTGAAGGGCCTGTACTGTGCTGTACTGATCTATGCTCTATGGACTACCCATACAAATACTGTGCCTATAAGAGCAAGTCAGAGACAATGATTCTTTCAGTGAGTAACTCATCTCCTGACTACCCACAGCCTATCCACCACCTACGAGGCATGAATCTGGAGTGTAATGGAATATTCCCCACTTGCCTGGATGAGTCCAACTACAACAACACTCAAGAAGCTCAACACTATCTGGAACAAAGTAGCCTGCTTGATAGGCATCACATCCACAAATATTCATTCTCTCTGCCATTAATGTTCAGTAGCAGCACTGTTTACAAGATGCACTGCAGAAATTCTGCAAGGCTCCTTGAGCGGCATATTCCAAGCCCACAATCACATTATATAGAAGGATAAGGGCAGCACATATATATGAACACCACCACCCACAAGTTCCCCTCCAAGCCACTTACTATCCTGACTTGGAAATATACTGCCATTCCTTCAGTATCACTGGATCGAAGTCCTGAAAATCCCTCCATTACAGCACTGTGCATCTACTTACAGCACAGAAACTGCAATAGTTCTCAAAGGCAGATCACCACCACGTTTTCAAGGGCAACTAGGTAAAGGCAAAAATGATGCCCCAGCCAACGACATCCATGTCCCATGAATGAAGATTTTTAAAAAAGCCACATCTTTAAAAGACGGCCATTGATGAGGAGTCTCAAAATCGATCACCTGTCCAACTGGGACTTTTACAAAATATAGCAACCAGCTTTTGACAACAATGACTGAGGCAAGGAAACAAAAGTTCGAGTGTCCAAAACAGATTTTTATCACCACACTCATGTATGCAGTGAGATTAAGCTGTGCATCAGTGAGACATTACAGCATGAGGTAATTCCAGCAGCAATGCCTCTGCCAAATTTTCTGGATTCAATGGGAGGATATTGAATATTACTGAAAAGAAAAACAAATCCTGCACACCAGGTCCCACTGACTCGTGAGCTGTCCTGCCACATGTAACAAAAGATCTGTTTGTTGAGATTCGGCCAGTTCAGTTGCATGAAGATACACTGCAGATACTCTTAACCTTAGCTAGATACCATTCTCATATCGAGGGACAGCTGACGGATGTTTGTCATGACAACGTGAGTCTTACATCAGATCTGCTGTGCATTGGTTCCTGACTGGAGTTACCAGCCTCAGTTCATGAAAATATCCAAGTTACTAAGAGACACACAAACAAGGCTGTGTACATAGGTAAATACTGTACAGTGTAACATGGGAAAGCCTGCAGTCCATGTAAACTCTCAGGTTACCACCATCTGCTTTCCTTTGGCAAGTGGAAATGAGATAGCTGTCTTTCTATGTAGGCAGAGGCTCAGTGATGTCTGATACACAATACAGTAACCGTGAGAAGTTGGATGTGTCTCTAGCATCAGTAGTCTGGCAGAAGCCGTATACATTAAAGATAAACCCTACAGTCACCTTGACAGTAGCAAGCAGTGCTGTCTTTGTCCTACTTCGTTGTTGCAGTCACTTCAAGATGCATCATGTAGTGATGACCCCTCAATGAAGCAAATATGTCTCAGGCATTGGTTATCACTGAAGGGACATCTCTCTCCTTGCTGAGAAGACACCTATCATTCCTCTTCTTGCCTGCTTTGTGTGGTCCATGTCCATTCAATTATCAAATAGTGATAACTATGCATTATTAAAATCTAACCTCCATCATCTGATTCATGGCCTAAAGTGGTTTTTAATGTGGAAGCGACAAGGAGTCAAATGGCTGCACTGGTCACTTTACAACCCTGTTGTAACCCATGTGGAATAAACTAAAATATCTGCATTGAAATTATCATTTTTATCTAAAGACATTTAAACATGGGCAACTGAGTTAGTATTCAGAAATTCATTTATGTACGGCTACCTCACTTATTGGGAAATAAAAGGCTCACCTGCCAATTAGTCAGCTTGGAAGACAATGGAGCTAGACTCCAGAATACACTTGAACTACATGTCAACAGCTGTTTCTGAGCAGCAGAGGAGAGGAGAGGAAAGATAAGATGCATTTATGACAAGCGCTCAAGCACTCTCTCTCCGTGCCTGTTTCTCTCATCATCTCGTAAATCAGTGTTCACTGACAAAGCTCCTTGGGAACACAACCACGTACCTAGATTCTGCTACTGCTATGGAGACAAGTCAATGATTAATCAGCTGTGGCTACAGGTTTAAAATCGAACACTGTAAAAATTCTGAGGACCCCTGAAGTACAAAGCCTATTTCTCTCTGCTCATACTACTTTCTAAAAACTTATTACCTTCATTTGTGTGTTTGTTTGATGTCACATTTTATTATTTTTTCTTAAAGTTAGTTAATAAGATTCACTTTTCTTTCTTTCACTCAACAGAACCTGAATAATTGATAACTTCATCTTCTGGAAAATTACATCTTTATAAAGTGTGACAGCTGCATGCTAAAAAGAAATAATAGTATTTGTTGTAATCAACTGAGAAGGTTTTAAAAGAGGGAAGCTGACTCACCTGGTTGCAACTCAATTCCCTTCAACAGCATGTTTCAAACGACCAACATCTATCATCTCAGGCACTCGGACAGCAGTGGATGGGAACATTACTTGTAAGTTTCCCTCTGAGCCACACACCATCCTGACTTGGAACTATACTGCTGTTAATATCACTGCCATTGGATCAAAATCCTAGAACTCCCTTCATAACAGCATCTTGGGTGTCACTACACCATATGAACTGCTGCGGTTCAAGGAGGTGGCTCACCACCACACTTTTAAAGGAAATTGGGGATGGGTAACAAATGCAGGCCTTGCCAGCAATGCTCACATCCCATTGAAAGAATAAATAGAAAAAAGGAAGGTCTACCAAGCCACCCATATCATGAAGCAATTTGTTCTGGCACAGGATTTTAAATCAATAAAGAAACATCACAGCTTCAGCCAGACCACTTTATGTAAACAACTGGAACTTTGGGCAAGTGTAGGAAGTTTCGAAAACACATGGTGTTGCACCATTAGCCAGAAAAATATACAGTGACAACTAACTGGTAATTGGTTCATGATCCCATTAAGTGGCGCTGGTGGGGTTTCCTTAATGCATGTAACATTTTGTTCAGTTGTGCAAGATTAAAAGTGAGCTCACCACCACCTTCTTAAGGGCATCCAGAAGGACAATAAGTGCTGGCCCAGCGAGTGACGCCCACATCCTGTGGATGAATAAAAAACATTTTGTTTAGAAACATTGGTAACAAATCAGCACAGTGGTTGATGCCTCAGTTTGCCTGTTCTAAGTGATGCTTCCATTCATTACATGCACACATGCAAATCCTTCACCACGTTGTAATTGGCAGCGTAAGTGCGCACATCTTGAATGTTCTTTTTTAATTGTTAAGCAACTCCAAAGTGCCTAAAAATGGACTTATAGTCCTTAATGCATTTCCTTAAATTAATAAAAATTTCAGTCAGGATTGTGCAGAATTTCGTTTAAATTTATGCTGGCCTTTGTGGCTTATCAATCAAAAACTGGGCATGACCCTACCTAAGTTAAATTTAAACAATATTGCAAACTTCAAGAAACTATTGCAAAACTATTGCAATAGTGTTACACAGCAATTGCAATTGAGAAATATGTACACTTGAAGAATTGTACAAAAGTGGAGGATTTTAGGTGGGCAACCTAACTATTGAAGTTGTGCCCACTTTGCTACTTAAAAGCATTCCAACAGAGCAGAAGGAGGCCATTCAGCCCATCATGCATGCGCTGCTCTTCCAAAGAGTATAATTTCCTGCTTTTCCTCTGTACCCTTGCAAACTATTTTTATCCAAGTAATCATCTATTACTCTCTTTAATGCCTCATTTGAACTTGTCTCCACCACACTCCCATGCAATGCAGTCCATATCCTAACTACTTGCTGTGTGAAAAAGATTTTTCTATATCATTCTTGTTTCTTTGTTTATTAGGAGTCTCTAAGGGTTCAGGTACATAATTCTTTGAAGTTTGCGTTACATATAGATAGGATGGTTAAGAAGGCATTTATCACATCTGCCTTCATTGCTCAGAACTTGAGTATAGGAATTGGGACGCTATGTTAAGGTTGTACAGGGCATTGGTGAGGTCTCTTCTGGAGTACTATTTCCAGTTCTAGTCTCCCTGTTATAGGAGGGTATTATATAGCTGGAAAGGGTTCAGAAGAGATTTACCAGAATCTTGCCAGGCATAGACGGTTTGAGTTATAAGGAGAGCTTGGTAGGCTGGGACCTTTTTTCACTGGAATGTAGGAGTTGAGGGGTGATCTTACAGAGGTTTACAACATCACGAGGGGTATAGATAAGGTGAATGACAGGTGTCTTTTCCTTAGGGTGGGGGATATCAAGACAAGGGGGTATGTTCTTAAGGTGAGAGGAGAAAGATTTTAAAAAGACATGAGGGGCAATTTTCTATACAGAGAATAGTTTGTGTGTGGAATGAACTTCTAGAGGAAGTGATGGATGCGGCTACAATTGCAATGTTTAGAAGACATTTAGATAACTACATGAATAAGAAATGTTTGGAGCGATATGGGCCAAGCACAGGCGGGTTAGACTAGTTTCGTCTGGGATTATGTTTGGCGTGGACTGATTGGACCAAAGGGTCTGTTTCCATGCTGTATGACTCTATGCCTTTATGACTACTTTGAAGGAGAAAGTCAATTTTAACCTTGACCTGAATGGTTTTTATCTTATCTTCACTTTTGCAGAGTTCTTAGAAATGAAAATGAATATGAAAGGTTTATTAATATTCACTAGCCAGACACACACAGGAACAATGATGTGTGGGAAATATTTTTGCACCACTGGTATGGTACTTCAAACATAAGTCATCACCTCGGTGGAGGAGCAAATTATTGCAGCTGCTGGAATCTGAACTGAAAACAAAAATTGCTGGAGATTACAGCAAGTCAGGCAGCATCCCTGGAGAGAGAGCAAGCTAACGTTTCAAGTCTAGATGACTGCTCATCAGAGCTGAAGTGAGATGTGGAGGTGACAGCATATATGCAATACGGTGTGGGGGGAAGAGGTTGGAGTGCTGGGGGAAGAAGGATGTTGATAGTTCAGATTAAGTGATTGGAATGTGGGAATGGCAGACGAATGGTGTATCGAACTGCCAGACTTGAAAGAACAGACAATCCCACTGGGATTGGGGTGTGGTGGGGAGGGGGGGGCGGGTAACAGAGAATGTAACAATCAAAGCTAAAAGAAATGGGTTCACAATTTGAAGCTGTTGAACTCAATATTGAGCCCAGAAGGTTGTAAACTGACTAGTTTGAAGATGAGACGTTGTTCCTCCAGTTAGCGCTGTGATTCACTAGAGCACTGCAGCATGCCGAGGACAGACAAGTGGGCATACGAGCAGGATGCTGTGTTAAAATGACCAGCTATGGGAAGGTCGGGGTCCTGCTTGGGTAGACTGGAGGTGTTCTGAAAAGCAGTCATCCAGTCTGTGTTTGGTTTCTCCAATGTAAAGTAGGGTTGGGTGCAGTGAATACAATACACAAGATTGGAAGAGGTACAGGTGAAATGCTGCTTCACCTGGAAAGACTGTTTAGGGCCTTGGATGGTGAGCAGGGAGGAGGTGAAGGGGCAGGTGTTGCACCTTCTGCAGTTATATGGGAAGGTGCCGTGGGAAGGGAGGGATCGTGTTGGTGGTCGGGAATGGGCAAGTGTGTCCTAGAGGGAACAATCCCTGCAAAATGCAGACTAGGGAGTGAGGGGAAGACATGTTTGGTGGTGGATTTCTGCTGGAATTGTCAGAAATGGCAGAGAATGATCCTTTGAATGTGGAGGCTGGTGGGGTGAAAAGAGAGAACATGGGGAACCCAATCACGCCGTTGTTAGTGACGGGAAGGGGCAAAGGCAGAAGCACAGGTGATAGGTTGAATGCAGTGGATGGCCCTGTTACCCACTGTGGGCAGGAAACCAGAGTTACAGAAGAAGGAAGCTGTGTCAGCAGTGCTGTTTGGGAAGGCGGCATTGTCCGAGCAGATATGACATAGGTGAAGGAACTGGGAGAACAGGATGGAATCCTTGCAGGACGTGGGGTTTGACAAGCTGTCGTGCAGGTAACTATGGGAGTCAGTGTCTTTGTAGTGGATGGCAGTGGACAGTTTATTCCCTGGAATTGAGGGGGAGAGGACAAGGGAAGGAAGGGAAGTGTCAGAAATGGACGATGTGAAATTTATAGAGGGGTTGAAATTGGAGGCAAAATGAACAAATTTTTCAAGGTCCAGGCAGGAGAGTGAAGCAGCACCAAAACAGTCATCGATGTTTCGAGAAAAGAGTTGTGAGAGGGGGGCCAGTGTAGGACTGGAACAAGGATCGTTCCACATACCCCATAAAGATGCAGGCATAACTGGCACCCATGCAGGTGTCCACAGCCTCTGCCTTTTGACTTGGTAGACCTGAGATTTGTTCAGTGAGAGAACAAGTTCAGCCAAGTGGAAGAGAATGATGGTGGATGAGATTGTTCAGGTCTCTGGTTGAGGAAAAAGCTGGGAGCTCACAGACCATCCTGGTGGGGAATGGAGGTATAGAGGGATTGGACACGGTGAACAGGAGGAAGTTAGGTCAGGGCACAGGAAATTTTCAATATGGCGGAGGGCATCAGAGGAATAGCAGATGTAGGTGGGCAGGGTTTGGTCAAGTGGGGAGAGGATGGAGTCAAGATGGCAGAAATAAGCTTGGTGGGGCAGGATCAGGCTGATTTGATGGGTTTGTGGATTTTGGGAAGGAGGTAGAAGCGGGATACCCGGGATTGGGATTTTGACTGTAAGGTCAGAAGCAGTGGGGGGGAAGATTTCCAGAGGTAATGAGGTTGGTGACAGTCCTGGCAACAATGGCTTGATGTTTGGATCTGGAGCAAAAGGATTTTAACCTTGGGAGAAAATACTTTAGCAGTGCTATACCATTTAAGGTTAGGCTTCTTGATGTATTATTGTTGGCTTAATCTGTACTTGCCCATTTTCAAATTTCTCAAAGTGTACATGAAATGCATGTCAATTCAATGTTTAAACAGAAGCTTGTTAAAGCATCTTAAAAGCATAAACCATGGGCACCAACTGCATGTACCCCTCATCTATGGATACTAGAGTTTGGCATTTGCCAATCTCTCACGACCATCATGTTACCTCTTTGATCACTTGCAGGCCACTTACGTCTCTCCAGTATAGTCTGGACTTAGTGTGGCACTTCATCTGGTCATGCTGTGCTCTGCTCATCTGGAGCAGGCAACAAGGTGATATGATCGACACTAAGGAACTGGGGGAATGGAAACATCCCTTTCAGGAGGAGAATGAAGATACTAGGGAGGAGGAAGGTCTCCTTGTAGATGACACAGCTCAGTTGCATCAGGTGCTACAATGAAACAAGATCTGACTGACACTCAATTCCTTTGGATAAGAGCTCAATGCAGAAGACCATCATGGATTGTCAAGGTCAAGATGTTAGCATTTGGCTTGCATTGTGCGAAGGAACTACAGCTTGTACTTGCTTGGTTTATGTCCCCTTTTAATTGCTGTCAATAAAAGCTCATGTTTGGACTAATCCAATTGCTTCCCTGTATGTGTGGCTCCCCTACTGGACAATGGTTCAGATGTGTGTAACCAGTGGCCATTGGAAAAGTGAAGCGGGGACTCCGAGAGACTCTTCAGATGGACTGTATCAAAGGACAGCTAAACTGCGTGGTCCGTTGATTAAGAGGTGACCAGGGTGAGGGAATGGGGTTTTATGTGCAAGGGAGCGTCAACTAAGCCAACTATGCATATGGGCAGTATGGCATTGTGGGTGCTACACCATTAAACTGCCAGTGAGGAGCAACAGCAGGATGCCATTGCCTGCCCAGGCGCATAGTGGTGTCTTAAGAATAACGCGGATGCATAACATGTCGGTGTTTCAGCAGATATCTGCTGAGCGGCAAACTGCTCTGTGAAGTATGTATTGAGATGGGACTAGAATCAAATGTGAGAAACATCATAGGTGCAGGGTAATACTTACTGAGGGATATTTGGTAAGATTCAGCGAGAACTGTCACAAGTTCTTGAGAATCCCTCCAAATAATTTGGTGCAACTCAGACTGACAAACATCATAAGAGTGAGCCATGGTATTGACCATGAGAAAAATATAACAATTAACCAGCAATTACAGACAAATTATCAGCTTTATAAATGAGTTCTAACATACCTGCAGCAAGTGACTCACCTCCTGACTCTCCAAATCCTGCTCACCATCCACAATGCACAAGTCAGGAGTGTGATGGAATATTCCCACTTGCTACTTCAACAACACTTAAGAAGCTTATACCATCCAGAGTAGATTGTTAACTGGCACTACATCCACACACATTTGCTCTGTCTACTCACAATGTTCAGTGGCAGCAGTGTGTATCATCCCTATGAAGCATTGCAGACATTCATCAATGCTCCTTAGTCAGCATCTTTCAAACCCACAACCACTACCATCCAGAAGGATAAGGGCAGCAGATACATGGGAACACCACGACCTGCAAGCTACTCACCATCCTGACTTGAAAACATATCGTCGTTTCTTCTGACTGTCACTCAGTCAGAATCCTGGAACAACCTTCACAATGGTGTTGTGTGTCCACCTGCACTAACTGAACAGTAGCAATTTAAGAAGGTAGATCACCACCACATTTTTAAGGATAATAAGGATGGGCAATAAAAGCTGGCCCACCGAAGGTACTCATATCCTGTGAATGAATTTTTAAAATTTACAGTAGTGGCCAGGAGTTGTGCAGGTGCACAGTGATGTCTCTAGGATAGCGCAGATACATAAAATGTCACCTTCAGCCTACTGGCCACATGCAGCCCTGTGTGAGTTCAAATGTTGGAGGGTGCACTTGTCTCTGACAAGGACTCAGTCAGTTTGTCAGGGCTCTCGAAGTAAAATCACCCCCAGGGTGGCCCAGTCAGACCTCTAAAGTCTACAGGCTCCACTGTAGGGCAGACTTCTGCCACCCCAACTGTAGGCTCCAGGTCTGCACTGAGATCTAGTAAGAGAGAAAGAAAGAAGACATTCTGAAGGCATGCTAGTGGCATAGGCTGACACTTCACTGGAACTAAGTTCTTGGTTCAAAGGTGCTGAAGCCATCCTATATGATGCTCCGTGGACCAAGGTGTGAAATGAGATGCTCCTGCACCAAATCACAAGTGAATGTGACTTTGAACTATGCTCTATCCTCCCTGGTGCACAGACATTGTTATGGCATCACCTACATTGGTGGGGTAGAGCCATTAATCTGAATGAAAAGGTCAAGACTGCTTGGCAGATAGAGATGGATTGCACAGAGTAGGCTAATGCCTCATGCCACCAAAGAACACAGGTCTCATAGGTGCATTTCACTTTCAATTCATGGGTGTAAGTCTAATGGCTTTGCCCATAAAAGGACCCCATACAACTCAAGCTTGCAGCCCTCTTCCTCACCCTCTGACTAAAAAGCTATGCAATCCATAGAAGCTGGCAAGTGAATGCAAAATGAATGAGCAGTAAGAAGTGAAGCCAAGAGCCATGTGTAGATGCGTGAGATGTTATATGAACCTGCGAGCAAAGTAACCTGCCAGTAGCATGCACGTCAAAGTGAGGCCCCCCATTTCTGAAGAATGGTCCTGACCTGAAACGTCAACATTCCTGCTCCTCTGATGCTGCCTGACCTGCTGTGTTCCTCCAGCTCCACACTGTGGTATCTCAGACTCCAGCATCAGCATTTCTTACTATCTCAAAGTGAGGTCCTGAAGGATTGAAGTGGGTTCTGAGTTGGTCCAAGGTCAACCACGATGAGGTTGAGGGTGGTGGCTTGACAATGTTGACTTCAGTGGTTGAAGGGTGGAAGAGGACACTAGTTGTGGAGCATTCGAGGATAATCTAGTGAATGAACATTAAAATGAAAGCCTGGAGAAATAAGCGGCAACGTGCAACTAGGAGGTAACTGCTCTGACTTTCAACTCATGAACTGTCAGCATTTAGTTTCTTGGGAGTGGAGGTAAGAATTATAAAATAGGTGAGATGGGGTGTTAATGAGATGCAAGTGATGAAAATAAGGTAGTTGACACTTATCAGCGAGATTCTGATCTCACCACTGAAACCTTAAGGGGGAGCATTGTACATTTTTTTCTCCAGCTGAGTGTCAAATCTTTTTCATTGTTGTTATATTCTCCTACAATTTTCACTATGGTCACATTACTCAAGGCGTGGGAAAATTCCATTTTATGCCTGCTTGGAAGCAATAATCAGTTTTACAGGATAAATGATTCATTGGCATCTATTAGGATATTACTACCGACAAAGTGACATAAAACAAAATGAAATGACTCAGCAGAATCGGTTTAGTATCCACGGTAATTAAATAAGTACATGCAGGAACAATTTCACTGTTATAATCTCATCTCCAATTTCAAATGATGGTCATAAGTCACTTGAGCTTTGCTTTGAAATTTGTGATTCCATCTATATCTTTTGAGATTACTGCATCCTAATCATTGCAAACTGCTCAATTTCCTCTATTCAGTTGACATCAGGAGGACACCAGAAAGAAATGGATATGGTTCACTGGTTTGCAAATGACAACCCTAGACATGCGTTTCAATATGTAATCAAGAAAGAGGAAGTTATTTGTCCTTTATCGGATGACAAGCATCGTGAGATTGAAGTAAGAGTCAATTAGTAGAGATTAAAGCTTTGCAGTTGCTGAAAGTTAGTGAGTAAAATCCAACTTGAGTTTCAATAGCAGCTCGTGCTGTTGGGTAACATTTAGTGAAAACTGTAGGTTTCCTTTGTTTGCACTGCAACTGGATCCCAGATTTCTAATTGTTTCCATCAAATAACATGAAACATTTCTTCTCATGATGATGCTTAAAGTCTTAGAACTGGTGGTTGTTATTACTGAGTTCTTAGAAGTTATTATTTCAGGTTAAGCCTCCAGTTACTTCTTTGTACAATCTATACGGGGAAATCCACTGGGAGATTGGTATCGCACAACTGTATTTAGAGTATTCAGAAGGAATTATTTCATATTCAAGCATTAGATGAATGCAGGTATCTTTATTCTGGCAATCCTTCAGTGCCATTAATGACTGCATACTATACAATATGAGAAAAACACTGGAACCAAGATAAGTAGCAGAAACAGCTAGAGTGCAAATATCAAAAACAAAAAAAATCAGAAGTTGCTGGAAAAGCTTAGCAGGTCTGGCAGCATCTGTGACATGTTAACATTTCAAGTCCGGTGACCCTTCCTCAGAATGCAAATATCAATTGGTTTGTTATAATAAGAATTACTGATGGTATATCAAACAAGCAACTTTGTCTTTATCTGGCTAATATTTCAAAAAGTTATTAGTTATTAGAAAATACTACATCTGAAGTACAGAAATTGCCATGAAAGTCAAACGCCGGAAATTTCGCAGAGATGTACTGAAAAGTAGATTGAATACTGATTTTTATATCAACTCTATTGTCATATACCAATTGCCACAACAAACGTATCATTTCATTCTTGAATGGGATTAATTGTCCATTGTTCCTTTAACTTTTGTCCCAGGTGCACAAACACTTGGTAACATGAAGGAACCAACTGATGTGCATCTTGCATGGTCTCAAGGTTCATAGAAATTCACAAATATATGAATATGGAAGGGGATTGTGGGCACGGACTGAAATATACGTTATCATGACATAAAGATGCTGGGCAACTTTATATGGTTTCTGTATCACAGCTGAAGTGGTACCATTAGTAATTGTTATATCGGTCCTACAGCAAAAGAATGATGTTGATGAAGTAGACAGGTTATAGCTCTCTCAGTATTACTGTATTGAAAGGCAAATAGTTATTCTAAATGCGAAATCTTAAATAGCCAACAACTACCACAAATACAGATAAAATACGTAATGGGAGGTTGTAATGTGGCTCACAATGGTTAGTATGAAATATAGTGATCTGCAATACAAACTAAGCTAGTCAATTCAGTCATGAACCTCCCTAACAATTAGATAAATGTTATAACATTGTCCGTGGAGTCCAGACATATAAATGGATCTAGGCCATTTGTTTGCAACAGTTGATGTCTTTAACTATATGGTTTATTGGCGACTCTTCAACCAAGTGTAAATAAGCTGTTAAAATACATTTATAGATACAGTATTAGGAAATTAATCATTGATAACTTCTACCTGTTATCTAGGAAAAATAAATAAGAATGCAACCAAAGAAAAGTTAATATTCATAAAAAAATTAGAAGTGTTTCAAATTAAAAGGAAATTGGAATTCAGACCTTCCAAAAAGGACAGTTCACTTCACAAACGTTTTGTTTCTCAATATAGCAAGAATAAGGACTGAGAAGCTCTTGTCGGTATTTATTTGTCCATGTAGAACTGAGAGTTGTTTGGAATGTCTATAAGATGGATGTGAGTTGCAATGTGTTTGGATTTGTTTAATTTTCATTGTGTTGAATAGATTTTTTGAAGGGTTTCAGAGGGTTAGGGGCAATGAGATGCCATGATGATTTTATCCTAGAAATTTTCTGTGGTTGTAATATATTCCAGAAGAAGTTTTTGTTGATTGCTTTGTGATAGGGCAACTTTTTTAAAGGGAGCACAAAAGTTCAAGTTATATGTTTGATGTGATTGCGAAGATAAGCAATACCCATCATTAATCAATGAAGGAAACAAATTGGAAATTGTGCACTACATAGTTAAAATTTGATTTTTCATTCTCCAAAGTGCAGCACTGAAATGCTGAACTGTACTGTAAGTGGATCAGAGATGTACCATGGTGATGTGGTGAGACTGGTACATGCTGGATGCCAACATCCATGGACAGGGGCATGCCTGTGGTTGAAACCACAGACTGTGCCCTTAGATATTGGCACTGAGTATCATGATGGACATCCAGAGGAGCAAACAGTAAGCTGGACTTGCCAGATACTCATTCAGACCTTCATACCAGAATTGTCACCATCTAGTTTCTATCCAACGGGGGACAGAATCAGCAACCGCACATCAATGATGTGGGATTAACTCATACTGCAAAGATAATGCATGAAAATAGGTCTCTTGCTGCTCACAATTGAGAACTGTCATGTCATTCAACATTTGTTTGGAAAATGTGAATTTTTGTACCTGAAGTTGAGAAGTCCTTAGCCTTTAGAACACCAGAGAGCAGCGGAGGCTGGCTTATTAAATATATTTAAGGTTGAGTTGGACAGATTTTTGATTGGCAAAGAAATCAAAGGTTATAGGGGAATTGGTGGTGGTAAAGAAGAACGTAATGTTAAGGTAACAATCAGATTAGTCATGAACTAGTTGAATGGTGAAGCAGGTTAAATGGCTGAGTGACCAGTTCCTTTTCCTGTTTCTTATGCTGTAACGACATTACGAAACTCATCTCAAAGACTCCCAGAGACTGGGCAAAACCACCAGTATGTAGACAAGAGTGATTCAAAGGATTAATCATACTTGAACTCGAGACCTCCTGACTCAAGAGGTTATGCTGAGGTAAGACTCACATAAAAAGTGCCACCTCATGTCAGGGAATTGAATCGCAGTCTCCGAGGTAACAAACAATATACTCACCCCCACATTAAAATAGCATATTTGATACACTCGTACAGTTGCTATCCCACTGCTTTTGCACAGATTTTGGTTACTTGCAATTGATAGAAGAGTGAAATAACCAATATAGCCAGAAGCTGATTCTTGTTAAGAATTCACAAAGAGCAGGCTGAAGCATTTAAAATGTGAATGAGCTTCTTTTAACATTATCCAAATTGCCAACCAATGAATAGAGATTAAGAAATAAGGCAGTTATTTGATCTTATTTCCATTCAGGAGTAACACTCAGAAGTTATGGTCTGTACATGAATAAAAGGAATAATTAGAAGCATGAACTAAATCGCTAAATAGTTCATTGTGTTTAAGATGCTGACGTGGTGCAAGAGGACAATGTTTTACAAGCCAAACAAAGATCAAGACATAGATAGTAAAGTTACAGCTCAGAAATGATTTGAAAACTTCTAAAGTCCATAACAAGGTCAATCTTCCTATGTTTAATATAGACCACCAATCTACAACTTCATTAGGAAAGAAAATAACCAATCCATGTGTTGTTAGTAATTGGAGGCATGAAGTAAAAGAAGGCATTATTTCATCCTTTTAAAGTCAAAGAATTTGTACTCCAACACAAATTGAGGCCAAAGAGGTACCCCACAATATCATTTCTTTTGTCTTCCATTTGATGACTACACATAAAAGTTTCCAAAATGATTGTTTAAAATGAGATTGAATCACTGAATTCTGTTTCATGTGGTATTGTAAAAGGGCTTGGACTTGTTTGGTCATTGCATTGGTATCTTTTGGTAGGGCATGTGCATTTTGCCTTAATGTGATAAAATTAACATTGTACACAAATGAAAATTCATGAAAGGATTGTAAGTACAGATTACTACATAACTAAATAGCAGAACAATTACTTTGTTGGAGATCTTACAATTTCACTACAAATCTATTGGCATTGTTAGCAATTTTCCATATTATGTGTAGTTCATAATCAGACACAATAATAAATATAAATATTTACAGAGGGCACTTATTATTTGATGATTTAGCAGTATGTTAGACTAATGTAATTGATATGAAATGCCAGGCTTCAATATTCTAAATGTAATCCACCAGCTTTTCCTGTTTAATAATGTTGGAATAAATAAGAAATCTGCAGATGCTTAATGTTTAATAAATCCAATACAGTCCTGAACCTGACGAGACTGTAATTTTATGTACCATAATAAGAAGGGAACTTGTTTTTAAACATTTTTAAGCATTTCCTGATGATTTTGAATGTATTGCATTTGGCAGAAAACGAAATACATTTTAAAAATTACCCCGATATTCAAAGGGTGAGATAGTCATTGGTGTAGCATAGATTGAATTTGTGTATTCTGAACTTCCAACTTTGAAGAACTTGGAGGGTATCTCTTCCATTCAGTTGTTTGCCAGAAAAAGTTAACCGATTAGAAATTTTGTCTAACTCTTGAATAACTATTAAACGGGCCCCGCAACTTAGCACAACACCCCAACTTCTGACTACAACACCACTGACAATCATTCTCACCCTGACCTAAAAGCAGTAGATACTTAAATTTTAAAGATTTAGTTTCCGGTGAATAAACCATTAGAATGTCATGAGAAGGTCCAGGAAATAATCGAAAAGACTAATGGAACGTTTACCTTGCAATTTAGAGAACCAGAATACAAGGGGGTAGAAGTTATGCTTCCACTACACAAAACCCTAGTTGGACCATGTTGTATGTGCACTCCACCCACAATGCTGAATGAGCAGCTGTTCAGACTGAAGGTTCTGCCACGATTCTCTTTGAATTTAAGTATCTACAGGGCATGCTTGATCTAGTGTGGTCAAGGACAACTACGTCTAGGTCTAAATAGAAAAGCATCTTGTAGTTAGCAAGATATAGTTTGTTATTACAGGTTATATTGATATGAAAGACATTTTTGAGGAGGAACAGATGTTAGGTCTCACTCCTTTGATATCCTAAAATGATTCTGCCCACAGATATGTATGACATCATCATAGTGAGTCATGCTTGTGGCACTCCTCAATATTAACCTTTTCAGGCCTGTATGCTATGGACCACGCCAGGAGCTACAATGTGTAGTTCAGTGCACCACACCTTTGGAAGGATAAACTAGCCAGGCAGTAAGTACAGCTGAGATTGTTAAGAGTGATATCTGGATTCTGAAGGTTAAATAACAAAGAACGACTACAAAAGTAGGACTGCATTCTCACATATTTTGAAAACTGAGGACTGATTGAAATTTTAAAGATACTAGCTTAGATAGAGAATAGGTATTTCTGCTGTCTAGGCCTGTGGGAAATAGTCTAAAAATCAGAACCAGACCTTTCAAGAGTGAAATAGGAAACACTCCGACATGTGAACAGTGGCAGAAGTTTGGAACTATATTCAGTTAATGATGATGCTGGAATAAGACCGTAAGATACAGGAACAGAATAGGCCATTTTGCCCATCGAGTTTGTTCCGACATTTGATCATGGCTCATAGGTTTCTCAACCCCATTCTCTTGCCTTCTCCTCATGACCCTCAACGCACTCAATGACTTGGCCTCCACAGCCCTCTGCACCAATGAGTTCCACATTGGCTGAAGAAATTCCGTCTCATCTCACTTCTAAAGGGTTATCCCTTCACTCTGAAGCTGTGGCCTCAGGTCCTGGTTTCTCCTACTGGTAGAAACATCTTCTCCACGTCCATCCAGCCAGGCCTATCAGTATTCTATAAGTTTTAATGAGAACTCCCCTTATCTTTCTAAACTCTATCGAGTACAGACCCAGCGTTCTCAGCCACTTTAATTATAACAAGCCATTCATCTCTCGGGTCATTCTGGTAAACCTTCAATGCCAGCACATCTTTCTTTAAATACAGAGCCAAAAACAGCTCACAATGTTCTAAATGCAGTCTGACCAGGGCCCTATACAGCCTCATGAACTATTTATTTTCAATCTGAGATTGACAGATTTTTGTTAACCGAAGATATTATATGTTGGGAGCAAAGGAAGACACACGTGGCCAATTTTCTACGGAATCATGAAAACCCCACAGCCCTTTAACAATAGCAGGCAGGACCTAGATCTGGAATTCTTGTCCCCATTTCTGACCAATCCCATTCTCTCACATGAGGGAATCCCACACTCAACTAGGGCATTAGGCACCATTTTCACTGTAGTAAAAAAATTTTCGTTGCGTGGGAATTGTGATTTTCTGAAGTAGAAGAAAATATTTATGAAAATTGGATAATATATACAACAGCAATGATGTCAAGTTATTTAAATTCCACACTCTTTAAAATTGAAAAAAATTGCTTTGTGTCAATGAGAATTGAAAAAAAAAACTTGTTCTAGTAGTCATAATAGCTGTTTGTTGACATTATACCAAACGCTATTGTTAAAGCATTATTAGCTTTTGGGTGCTTTCCACAACCTAGAATTATCCCAGCAGTGGGGTTGTAATTTCAGTTTAAATGATAACTCAAAATTTTGAAATGGGCTTAAAAATTTGGGGAGTATTAACATCTTGAATAGTCCTTTATGAATAGTCTATATTTATTATAGTAAAAGTTGTAAAGGATAAATGGGTCATTGTTTTATTTAATCTCAAGTTCTGTTCATGGTGAATACTAGGTGAATTGACATGGAAGGTATAACGGCAGAATGTTGGGTAATGCATGGGTTTAAATGTGTTGACATTAAGTCCCTTGGGGGTAACAGATGTGAGGCATCAGTTGGCAAGAGGCCATAAGGGACTATGAGAAGAAAGTAAGAAGCATGAGTTAATATGAATGGGGATGTGTGAGGTGTCATGGACCGTGGGGTTGAGAGATAGAGGGCCTGTTTATTAAAACAACCAAAGTCTAGAGAACTGAAGTTAGTCTTTTAAGCAGCCCACTCACCACTTCGCAATCCCCTTTGTGGCCAACTCCAATCTGTTGGTAGGTCGGTAGCCCCAACTCAATCCTACACCCTCCTGCCTGATGGAAAATTGCATCAGTTGGGGCAGTATCTCCCAAGGTAGATGTGTCAAGCTGCGAAATTTCCCTGACCTGAGCTACCCTCTTCAGGGTGAAAATACAGACCGGGGGTTAGGTCACTGGTCAGCAATCGTGTCATCAAATGACGCAAAACAGACCCAAGGGACAAATGATGGACCAGTGTTCCTACATTACAAAATGGCAACCGCTGTATGCAAGTTCATTTGCGTAGCATCACTGAATTTCTCATAGCACTGCCTTACAGTCTTTGGGATTTGCCCATGGAATTGATCTCTATTACCATGCAATCCCAATGCCTTTGACCATTTGTCTATATAGGATCTACTTTCTTGCTGAAGATAGATGTCATCCCTACTCTCTACCTCCTTTTGCAAGACTTCTAGCGCAGTGTTCAAAAACCTAGGGGCCTGCTCTCTCCACTGTTGCTCCATTCTTCACTTATTCCCAGATTCTCTTCAATCTGCTCGAGATACTGTACACTTTGCATTTAAGCTGTGAAAACTGGGTTTAAGCAAGGCTAGTCAGATCAGCCCCATACCAATGCATCCAGCCAATGAACAGCACAATTTGTACTAGTCGGATGGAGTTTATAGGACTGAACAGGCAGCACAAAGTTAGCATACTGTCAGTAATGCACACAGCAGCATGCTGCATCAGGAGTGGGGAATGTCTATATGATTTCACCTAAAAGTTCTCTTATGGACAGATGTTTGGTGTTACTTTTCACTTGGAGGTCAAGTGATTACACCAACGATCTGGGAATTTCTCTCTCTAGTGTTGCTGGCAAGGCATTACTGTGGGCTATTCTTAAAAAAGTTACAAGTACTTGTCTGAATGTGTTTATCCAGCGAGTGAATGCAGTTGCTGTGACATTAAATTAACAACAACATGGTCCTTACACTAAGACAACTGCAAGAATAGTGTTCATTGCAGTGAAAACCCCTTTACGCAGACTTTAAGCTGACAAATACTTTTGATTTGACCTAATCAGCAGACAGGGCATGTTTTGTTTGCTGGCGAGAGTCAGTTAACCCAAAACATCCATGCGCCCTTGATCATCCTCAGTTTGATTCGATCCATCTGTTAATACAAAGGCTACAACCACACAATAATGAATCTAACCACTGCAATTGCAATAGTGTCATTAGGGAAGTATGTTGGCGCACTCATTTTCTTCTCTCTGCTGCTTCATTATTCTTTCTCACTTAATGCATAATATTCCATATAAGATTAGACTGGAATATATTCACTTCCAGTATTCCATTTAGTTTCTGCTCGTGAGATTAGATGTCGTGTAAACAACAACAGCAGTTTTGAATCAATGGTCATTCCAAACAATGCATTTGAGAAATCTCATATAAGCTGAATTACAAAACAATAAAAACTGCCAGTCCCAAAAAAATCAGACAGATTAACAATAGCCCTGAAGCCCTGACCAGTGACCCCGAAGCCCAAAGACAACCAATAAGGAATAAGACTAAAAGGGTTGCATAAGATGACATTTTGTCATGGAAGAAGTACAGACATGTCAAACATCCTACCCCTTTAATTACAAGGATGAAAAAAATTCAAACACTGGAGCAAAATTCCAAGGGCAATCTAAGTATCAAGGCCGTGGGATTTCTTCTGGGACAAGAATCAATAGGTTTGTCTCAGGAATTTTTTTAAAAACAAGTTATTTGATGGATTTTCTGTCACTCTGGAGTTAATGGTACTTGGGCTTTGGAAACAAAAATCCTCTTGAAAAACTCAAAGGATACACAAAAATTACAAACGATAACAGTCACTGCACTCATTTACCAACAGTTCAATAAACTGCATCGTACATCACAATAATATAGCACAGTAAGATATTAAATATGGACATCCCAGTGTAACTGTTTATACTTGAGGGAACTCAACATCACCCAAATTAGAGATAGTAAGAACTGCAGATGTTGGAGTCAGAGATAACACAGTGCGGAGCTGGAGGAACGCAGCAGGCCAGACAGCATCAAAGGAGCAGAGAAGTTGGTGTTTCGGATTGGGACCCTTCTTCAAAAATGGGGAGGGGGAAGGGAGCTCAGATAAAAATAGAGACCTCTTCCAGTGTCACAATGACGCCACCCACAAACTGGAGGAGCAGCACCTCATATTCCACCTCGGGAGCCTACAGCCCAATGGCCTAAACATGGATTTTACCAGTTTCAAAATTTCCCCACCCCTGGCCTCATCCCATGAGCAACCCTCCCTCTCATCCCCTCCTCCTTGATCTGACACGACCTGTCCATTTTCGCTCCCACCCAACCATCCCTCCCACCTCACTGACCAATCCCCACCACTCCCCACCTGCACTCACCTATCACCATCCCACCTACCTTCCCCAGCTCCACCCCTCCTCTATTTATTTCTGAGCTGCCTTCCCCCTCCCCATTTCTGAAGAAGGATCCTGACCCAAAACGTCATATTTCCTGCACCTCTGATGCTGCCTGGCCTGCTGTGTTCCTCCAGCTCCACACTGTGTTATCACCCAAATTAGTTTCATATTAATTTACAATATCTCAATTACTTTAGCGACAGTGTCATCAGTACCTGGAAGTACAGAACGTATTTTTCCTTCAAAAAGGCGGTGGCTAAAGCCAAAACAATACTGCAGATGTATATTTTAGTTGCTGTTTTGTAACGACCTGTGAGGATTCCATGGAATGTCACACCTGTAGAGTGCCAGAGAAACGTCAAACAAAGAGACATGTAACAGGAAGAGATAATAAGATAGCTAATTATCTTGCCTTCTCAGCGTAAAGCAACCTCTTACAGAATGTTTTTGTTGTGGTCTTCTAAGAATAAAAAAAAAGGTGCCACACTACTGTGTGTGTGTTAGGAGCCTGGTATCCTACTGTGTAGACCAATGTGTTGTGTGAGTCACAGCTCTGAGAACATAACACATTAAGCAGAGAACTGTCATTTACTCTGAGTGCTAATAATCAGTCACTGCTGAAAGGAATTAGGACAAAAGTGTTTCAATGTACCAACAAAGCCAAGAATCTCAAAACCAAAGTTCAATTACCAATATCAATGCAACTAGTAATCGCCAATGCAACAGCCATAATCATCAACCATCTGCTCTTCATGAACAATTCAGAAACTGATATGTACTTTTAAAATAATTTTTGGACTCGCTTCTTATTCTTCATGTGTGTGAGACAATGTGTTTATGTGGTTGTTGTGTGTGGTGTTATTTCTTCTTACATTTAGTAACAAATAAACTCACAGTTTTGTTAAATCAAGAAAGCCTGATTAAATGGGTTCCTTTTAAATACAGAGATAACAAGGTGTAGAGCTGGATGAACACAGCAGGCTAAGCAGCATCAGAGGAGCAGGAAGGCTGACATTTTGGGCCTAGACCCTTCTTCAGAAATCCTTTTAAATACATTTGGTTCAGAGGAAAGGTCTCCATGGGGGAGAGTTTTCTTGTTAAATTAACATTCTGCAAGCAACTGAATAGAATAGTCATTATTGTCACATGTATTTTTCACAAAAAAATTGAAGTGTTTAAGTCACGATACAATGGCACCTATATTAATAACAGAAGCCATAGATAATAAAAAAGAAATTAAGACATAGTCTATCTCAGTTCAATTCTTCGCTCCTGGATTCGGAAAAAGACAGTACTGCTGCAGAAAGCAGATGAAGCCAAAGAAGACGGTCACGCTGGGCCGCCGGAATGCCAGGCCAGAAACCACTACGGAAGCAGGCCATCCGTGGTGGGCCACTGGAATCTCAGGCCATAAGACTCCGCAGAATCCCAAAGCAAGGACCCACCTTGTTACCTATTCTAGGCCGGAAGATGTCACAGAAGCTGCCCAAAGGAATCCTGGACTGCCACAATAGTAGGTGCAGGTGAATAAAGGTGAGGATTTAACAATTTAGGGCATCCAGTCTGGAATCAGAACAAATTGTGGAACATTGGGGCCAATAAATGTGGAACTGGAAGAGCAAAGCAGGTCATACAGCATCCAAGGAGCAGGGGAGTCAAACCCCTTTGTCACGAATGGGAAAGGGAAAGAGAGCTCAGAAATACATAGAGGGAGGGACCAGCGCTGGGGGGGGGAGGGTAGGTGGGATAGAGATAGGTGGATGCAGGTAGGGGGCTATGGTCATAGCTCAGTGGGAAGGGTGGAGTGAATAGGTAAGTTGGAAGATGGAGACGTTGGGAGTGGAGAGATTTTGAAGCTGGTGAAGTCAATATTCAGCCCATTGGGATATAAGATCCCAAGGTGAAATATCAGTTATGTTCCTCCAGTTTACATTTGGCCTCATTCTAACAGTGAAGGAGACCAAGGATGGACATATCACCAGGGGAGTGAGAGGAGGAGTTAAAGTGGATGGCAACCAGAAGGTCTTGCTGGTTGGTGCATGCAGAGCGCAGGTTTCTCCTTGAACCAGTCCCTGTGTCTGTGTTTGGTCTCCCCGAAATACAGAAGACTACATCAGGAGCAACGGATACAGTAGATGAGGTTAGATGAAGTGCAAGTGAATTTCTGCTGGATTTGGAAGGATTGTTTGGGGCTTTGGATGGAGGTGAGAGGGGGGGTGTACGGGCGGGTGTAGCACCTCCTGTGGTTGCAGAAAAAGGTACCATGTGTGGTGGAGGGGTTGGTGGGAAGTGTGAAGCTGACGAGGGAGTTGCGGAGTGAATGGTCGCTGCAGAAAGCAGAGAGGGGTGGGAAGGCAAATATCTTTTTGGTGATGGGGTCTGATTGTAGGTGGTGGAAATGTTGGAGGATGATACATTGTATTCAGAGGTTGGTGCAGCGTTATGTGAGGACTAAGGGGACTCTATCCTTATTGTTATTGCGGGGGGAAGGTTTGAGGGCAGAAGCGTGAGAAATGGAGGAGATGCAATTGAGGGCATTCCTAATAACAGAGGAGGGGAAACTATGGTCCCTAAAGTAGGAGGATATCTGAGAAGTCCTACAGTAGTCCTGCGGGCAGATGCGGCAGAGGCACAGGAATTGTGAGTATGGGATAGCATCTTTACAGGAGGGCGGGTGAGAGGAGGTGTAGTTGAGGTAATTGTACGAGTCAGTAGGTTTGAAATGGATGTCAGTGGTGACTTGGCTACCAGAGATGGAGACTGTAACCGCAGGAGGTGCTACACCTGCCCGTACACCTCCCCTCTCACCTCCATCCAAGGCCCCAAACAATCCTTCCAAATCCGGCAGAAATTCACCTGCACTTCATCTAACCTCAACTACTGTATTCGTTGCTCCTGATGTGGTCTCCTCTTTATCGGGGAGACCAAACGCAGACTTGGAGACATGTTTGCAGAGCACCTCTGCCCAGCACACACCAACCAACCCAACCTTCCAGTTGCCATCCACTTGAAGCACCCCTCCCACTCTCCTGGTGACATGTCCATCATTGGCCTCCTCCACTGTCAGAGTGAGGCCAAATGTAAACTGGAGGAACAACAACTGATATTTTGCCTTGGGAGCTTACAGCCTATTGGTCTGAATATTGACTTCAAAAGCTTTGAAATTTGTCCTCCCCCAATATGTTCATCTTCCGACTCACCTATCTGTTCCAGCCTTCCCACACCCTACCTGCATCCGCCTATCTCCATCCCACTTACCCTCCCCCTAGCCCCACGCTATCTTTATTTTTGGACTCCCCTCCCCCTCCCCAGTCATGATGAATGTTTTGCGCCCGAAACATTGACTTCCCTGCTCCTCGGCTGCTGTTGACCTGTTGTGCTTTTCCAGCTTCACATTTATTGACTCTAGCTTCCAGCATCTGCAGCCCTTACTTTGCCTATATTGTGGAACATAGTTGGGAATCTGGGTGTAACACCTGTCGAGTTTAATATAAAATACTGCCACTACAGTTGGGAAATTGTCAAAATTTGGCATAAAATATGTTTTTTTCCTTGCACTTCACTGACTGTGATTTGAGAATTTACCTCCACCAGTCCCTAGTAGTCAAGCAAAAGTTGTGCATTGTAATTTATACTTTTCACTTCTATTATATAAACAGAGCTTTATCTCAAAGATACAAGGGAGGTAAACAAGAAAATTTACAACTTTTTTTTAGCAAATGTGCTGTTTACAAGTTTTTATGCTCTACAGGCAGGTAATCCCCACTAGATACTCAAAGTATTAGGAAGAAAAGGTGGATTATGATTTGATTGTAGCGTAAACTGTCTCGCAGATCATCAATACACACAAGCAGGACACAGCAGACAGAGATTTATGACCCTTCAGAAAATGTCTGTTAATGGCTCCAAAATAATAGTATGAATTTGTACATCAGATCTCGTATTTTAATTGTTCAGCAAACTGTCTGCACTCCACTGAACAGTGCAATCCATTTAGAAAAAAATCTATCATGAAAACTGTGCGAAGCTATCCTTTGATCCTAAAGGAAATATGAGAGCACTGATCTATATTTACTGAACCCATCCCACTGCAAAATCTTTTGAATAACTGCTTAGAAGATTCACTTTTTATGGTTAATATTATGTTTGTATCAACGTAAGCATAGCTGTGCATTATAATGTGTCCACAAGTGGATAGCCTTAGGTGCAATGTCAATTCACTGTGCCATGAAGTGGGCAGGATGTCGATTCATGTTTGTGCTTAAATAAAGGTTGCATTTTGCTATCTCAGACAGAATGTCCTGGTGGCTTGTCAATCAACAGCCACTGGCTGGGAATGAAACGTAGAAGGCTATTCACTATGACATAATCTCAAACATCTCTGTCTGACTGGTTATAAAGACTGAGGTTAGAGTTAGCCCATGTTTTACATGATATAGGGATCAGAAGTAATGTATGCAAATAATTTTTAGTAAGATATTAAAAATAACTTGCTGCATAATATACTTTTGTCAAAAACAAAATTCTAAGGCATTTTTAGAAAAGCTGGGGGAATGATTGCCACACTAAAAAAAAGTAGCTTTTACAAAAAGGGATGCCCATAAACTGTCAAAAAGGGTGAGTTTAAGAATCTTAAATGAGGAGAGGGAAGGTGCAGAGGTTTAGAGTGGAGATTGTAGAGTGTTAGAGGTCTGGGTGCATGTCCCTGACTGCAAAGAGTCATGGCAGCCACAATGATGGGTACCTGTGTGCTCTAAAGTGCAGTATTGAACTGTAGAACTTCATTGTCAGTGGGTTGGAAATCTGCCATGATGATGTGGTGAGGGATATGAGGTCTGATACACACATCCGTCGACAGGTACGCAGGCAGTCATTGCGTGCAGTTCCTTGAGATGTTCATGACTGCTATCTAAGATGGAGGCCTAATGGAAGAAGTGGTGAGGCAAATACCGCTCTGACTTTCTTGTCAGGAATTGTTGCCATCTAGTTTCTATCTGACACAATGGGAAACTGCATATCAATGAGGTGAGATTATATACCATTGGCATGATAATGCATGCAAAGCATCTTGCTGCTCATTACTGAGATTCTCATCTTATTGTTCAACATTTCATTAGAGAGTCAGTCAGTCACAACCCATGTTGTGTTGAGAGTATCACAATGCAATTGACTTTGCCAATAGAAATATACATTCAAATATACAAGTCATCTGTGATAATCTTCGAGATTTCTGTGTTTTAGAAGTTTGTGCCAAACACCCTGAAAACTGCCATGATGCCTTTATCCTATTTCTAAGAGCTGGTTGCCTTACAAGGGTGGTTACTTGCAGACAAGAGCTACCCTATGCAATCATGGCTGATGCCTCTATCACACAAACTCCATGAATGAGGCTTAGCATAGATCCAATGTAGCTCACTTGCGTTGGTCTTCACTAGAGAAGATACAAGTAGCATCCAGAAAATAGATGTAAATTAGAAATTGAAAGGGAAGGAGGAACTAATCTGATGAGTTTTGGATAACTGACACGGATAGAAGACTTTCACTAACAGGAGGCAGAGTAAGAATATGTGTGTCTTTTTCAGCCTGACAGGATGTCACAAGTGGTGTGCCACAGGAGTCAGATTGGAGCCTCAACTCTTTACCATGTTTTGGATGAAGGGATTAAAGGCATGGTAGCCAAATTTGCTGATAACACAATGACAGGAAGTAAAGTGAGTTGTGAAAAGGACATGAGGACCCTACAAAGGAATTAGTTTTTTTCCTTTATTCATTCATGGTATGAAGGTGTCACTAGCTAGGCAGCATTTATTGCCCATCCCTAATTGCTGTGGGTCTGGTGTCACATGTAGGCCAGACCAGGTGAGGATGGCAGTTTCCTTCCCTGAAGGACATTACTGAGCCAGATGGGTTTTTCCCGATAATCAACAATGGATTCACGGTCGTCATTAGATTCTTAATTCCAGGTATTTATTGAATTCAAATTCCACTATCTATCATGGCAGAATTTGAATCCAGGTACCCAGAACATTATCTGGGTGTCTGGATTAACAGTCCAGCGATAATACCACTAGGCCACCGCCTCTCCACTAGATCAAGTGAATGGGCAAAAATGTGGCAAATGGAATAAAATGTGGATAAGTGTGAAATTGTTCATTTTGGTATAAAGAGTGGAAAAGAAGGGGGATATCTAAATGGCGAGAGGATGCAGAGCTCTAAAATGCACAGAGGTCTGGGTGTTCTAGTGCATGTACAGCAACTAATCAGGAAAGCTAACAGAACGTTATGATTTCATACAAGGGTAAGGAGATTATGCTTCAGTTGACAGAGCATTTGTGGGACTGCATTTCAAGTACAGAGTACAGAACCAGTCATCCTACTTACGGAAGGATGACAATATGTTGGAAGCAGTTTAGAGAGGGTTTACTGGATTAATACTTGGAATGGACAATCGCCTTATGATGACAGGCTAGGCCTGAATCCTCTGAAGTTTAAGAGTTAAACGTGACATAATTGAAACATAAGATCCTGAGGGAACTTGACTGGGTGGATATTGAAAGCATGTTTCCTTTTGTAGGAGAATCTAGAACAAGGGTCATGGTTTAAAAATAAGGGGGTGATAATTTAAAACAGAGATGAGGAAACCTTTTCTTCTCTCAGAGGGTTGAGTCTCTTTGGAATTCTCCCCCTCAAAAGGCAATTGATGCAGAATCTTTAAATATTTTTAAGGCGGAGGTAGATAGATTCTTGATGACCAAGGGGATGAAAGATTATTGGCAATATAGAGCAATGTAGAGACGAGGTTAAAATCAAATCACCTATCATCTCATTGAATGGCAGCAAAGGTCAAAGGGCTCAATGGCCTACTGTTGTTCTTTGTTTGTATGTTCTTATGTTCATATTCTAGCACCAAGAACACGATAGAGTACACAGCAGGCTTGCTGAAAACAAGGTTTCAATACTTTGATTGGTCCAGTGAGCAGCCAAAGAGGAGATATGATGGAATCTGAAAAGTTGGCACAGCAGCAGCCTTCCAAGGAGGAAATGAGCATAGTCAGCATGAAGAAAACCACCTTCAGCATGATACAGTACAGCAGTATCGGGCACAACAACAGGCAAGACTTAATTGACACCTGATTCCAATAGAGATGAACTGGATGAAATCATCAATCATTGACTCAAAGTTTGTAATTGGTTGATGCATGCAGACCTGTTTATTCCCAGAAGCAAAGAGAGGATTCTTGTTTTTTTTTTCCCTTCACCTTCATGTTGAACATAAGTTAACATCTTCAACTGTTTGAAGGCTTTCCAGCATGTGATGCCCCTCCTTTGAGTAACAATGCTATGCTGTGTTGAATGTTATGCTATGTTAAAGGGAAGGTAGTACTCTTTCATACAGGGTTCTAACATGATATGGCAAAATGGGAAGTCTCTGGATAAACTCATTCTTGTAGCTGCATTTACAATAACAGTCAGACAGCTGATGATGTAAAGAGGCAATATATCTACAATTATGCGTTTCTATTTCCAATGAAGAGTTCCTCATGCCACTCATGCCCCTAGAAGCTTTTCTTTATTGTTTCCCTCAAACTACACATACAAAAGGGCTATTTCTGGCTGGCAAAAAGTCATGTGGTACACAGTTGCCTTCAAATATGATCCCAGCAGCAGCAAGTACCACCGCTGCTGTGAGCGCTCAAAAGCACAAGTACAGTGATCTAGTGGTTCTCTACCAAGAAGGCCATCAACAACACATAGAACTAGACTCTATATATACACCACTGCGAAGGAAAACCAGAAATGAGGTAATCAAATCCAACAGACCCCAGAGTTTAAATACCAGGCAGAAAAACACAACAGCACTTCATCTGAGGCTACGCTGATGATGTTACCCAGCAGAGTATTGAAACGTCTGTGAACTATCAAACCAGCTCGGCAAGCGAACCAACCACAGCATCCACAGCCTGAGCTACAAATCTACGCATGAACCTGAGTGATCCAGTGGTGATGCATACATGAGGAGGTGGGTAGCAGAGAACTGCATGAGATAACTTGCTACAACTCAGACAGGAGCCCTCTGTTAAAGTCTCCAAAATTGGCACAGCTGACTTTTCATGAAATTCAGTCCTTTAGCTGTCTCATCAATCTGCTGACTACATCAGTTTGGCAACTACTATCAACTGTGTGATGTTCAGAGGTCTTACAATGCAGACCAGCATGCAGCCTTCTGATAGCCAGTTTTGACATTGCTATAATACCCTTTGACACCTTGTGCTCCTTTGTCTAAACTTTCATTGAGGATTGATGATTACGATACCTGTCCTAAAGCTAAACTGAAAACTATCTGCAGCCTTGGTATAATTCTTATTGTCACAAGGTATTTTCGTGAGTTTTGCAGAATGTCCAAAATTGAATTAACATTCAATTTTTAAAATATTTCATGAATGGAAGATGCCTTTTGATTTACAATGGGAGACTTAGTAGCCCTTTCTCTGCATTTTGTAACATGTTTGACCACATGTTCCACACCTTCACCTTGTGGCTCCTCATTTATTTTACAGATTTTTAGCTTGCTTTGCTCTCAGTAAAATCAAGCCAGTGAGAAATCACCTTTAAAATCAAATTGAATAAAGAATCATTTCCATCTATGTAACAATTAACACATATCTTTAACAGTATTCATCATATACATTAATCAATGCTAAAATTAGACCGCTTACAAATCCAACTATGATTTGCAACTGTTGTGAGGTTAGGTAGAGTAATTGTGAAGTGGAAGGCAGGAAGGTAAACTGTGTGGCTCCTTTTAGAGAATGTACGCTTTGTCTGTACTTAGAATTTTTTTTAAAAATGTATGTCTGTGAGCAGCAGCTGAAGTTACCAGTACAGACAGCCTCAAAGAGTGAAACAAGTGTGTCAAAAAAGCCTTACAGGTGGCAGGCAAAACAGCAGTTGTGACAAAGAATTTGAATTTGAATTAATTTAAATGAAGCAACTAGATACAATTGAATTTAAATCTGATAGTGTTGACAACCTGACACCAATCATATTATGAGATTGATTGTGCCATTATGGGTATATAAGACGATGGGAAATTGGGAAGAACTACCTGCTACCTGCCAGTGTGAGCACTATTCAGCTTGCAGAGAAAGACCATCTAACTAATCAAAGGTGCCACAGTATTTTAGCACAAAATCCTCATTGAAGAAATTATAGAGATAAAACATCTCTGACAGCAGAATTAATAAAAGAAAGGTAATTGTGAAGAGACTGGAGATGATAGGATATTTCAGAAGACAGTCTGTGTGAACTTGGAGAGATCAAGTTATAACTTCTTGCTTCTTATTAATTGGGTTTATATTAGTGGGACTTGTCTTTATTTAAAACAGCATTCCAGTAAAATTTAGATCAGTTAAGGAGTAGTTAGTAGTCCAGGGGGGAATTGTCATATTGTTAGTAATTTTGTTAACTTGTTCATTATTGGGTTAAATAAATGAATCATTTCTTGTTACTTGTAAAGTGGAGATCAGGGACTTTTTTTTTTCTTTTAACCACCCTTTTATGAGGGGAAAGATGAACTTCTCTGGGTGTTTAGGGAGGAATTATTAGAGGAGAACCCTTACTCCTGTCATAACAGATTGGGGATTGTGTTTTAGTTTAATTATCAGAGGGGTTTGGCCATTCCCTGCTGTAACACAACATGATTGTTATTAAAGCAGTCCAACTGTTCAATTATTCATAGTGCTTTCATGTATGGATAGTACATTGTGAAGGTAGCTAATAAATCCATTCTCAAATGAACAATGCTCAAGAAGTTACTATAAAAGTAAGTGATTGAATAAATATGAAGGAAATAATCTCTTTTGGAATTTGTATTCAATATTTGTTATACCACTGTTGGAATATATGGCAATATTTCATTTTTGGGGGGATTTTACCTACTGGCTGGACAGCTCACAAGAGAACTGTTAACAAACAAAATGTTGGAAAAACACAGGTCTTATAGCGTCTGTGGTGACAGAAACGGACTTAACCTTCCAAGTTTGAGTTTTTTCAGCATTTTCTGTTTGTTTCAGATTTTCAATATCTGCTTTTATTTGAGAAACTTGTGTTGCTTCTCCAGGAATGTCCACCTGTATTATTAGCCACTGCACGCACTTAAGATCCCAAGGGAGGTATCTGCTTACTGAGAGCTGCTGGTCAACCAGCCAGCAGCTTCCTGGGGATGCTATGATTGCTGCTACAATAAGACTACTGAAGTGTCTCAAGAACACAAAAAGTAGGAGCAGGAGTAGACCATACAGTCCATTGAGCTTGTGCCACTATCATGGTTCATCTCAAGCCTCAACTCTTTTTTTTTCCATCGGTTCTCTGTAAACATTGTTTCAATGACGGAGACTTCCATATCCTACGAGAATGAAGAATTCCAAAGATTCATAATCACTTGAGTGTAGAAATTTCTCATCTTAGTACAGCCCAGGAATGTGCAATCGCTCAGGTCAAAGGTCAGTACTAAAGGCAAAATAGTGTAGATGTTAGAAATATGAAACAAACACAGAACGCTGGATAAACTCAGTGTGACTGGCAGCATTTGTGGAGAGAGAAACAGAGTTGATTTTTCAGGTCTGGTATGTCTTCTTCAGAAATGCTAAGCAAATAATGATCAGAGGGATTTCTTGGGGTGGGATTATGAGGAAGAAGTATTGGAGGAAGGGAGAGTATTGGCCGGAAGGTCACTGTAGTGAATATCTGCAGCCCCCTCCTACCCTTCGTGCATCCCTCGATCAGGCACCCAATGTCTTTGAATAAGCAATACCATGCACCTTCAGGAAGACCAGAAGTAGCTTCCATGGATTTACCTGTTGTATGTAGTGCATATTAAGGGACCAGCCCACCACTACATTAATGCTAATGGTGGCAGGATGGAGTCCTTGTATGGTCAATTAGTGTCCATAGGCCTTCATGCCAAACATAATTCTAGCAGAAGCTGAAATATGGTGGGGTTCAGTCATGCCACCATCCTGCCTAATTGTATGTTCTTCACACCTCCACAAAAGAAGGCTTTAAACTCCCCCTATTTGTGTCCAATTTTAGGAGCTCTGTTATTGGCAGGCTACAACCAAGATTTCCTCATAATTTACCAGGAATGAGAGGCGTTACTGCTGAAGAAAAGCTTAAAGCTGGGGGCTAAAACAAATAAGGAGGGGAGTGTGCAGGAGTTGGGCATGGGTCCATCTCTAATCATCCTTTTAAGTCACACATTAGTGACACAACTTCCTTAACCAAGTTTTTGTATGTCTAATCTAAACTCTCACGTTGGTGTCATCTATTGTTTTGTTACCGACACCACACACCCCAAACCCACCCCGCCCACCTTGTGAAGCACCTTGGGAAGCTGTATTGATTTAAAGATGTTTTATAAGTTGTTTTTTAGCATTTGCTTCTGTTTGTTGCACATTTTAATAGGAATCATGCAACACGTACAGCTATGGAAATAAGCTATGGAAATAAACTATGAAGTAGTTGCAGTTTATTGAAGCATGATTGCTCAATAGCAAGTTATTGCAAAGACTCAGTTCACACCGAAGCCAAGAACAACTTAGCCTATTCAAACATTACACTATCTTGGGAAATATGATGTAAGACACAAAACCTCTACATTATAAACTGAGATGTACATTATATTATTCACTGGCCCAAGTTTAAATTTTACTAAATTTTATTTAAATATATATCATATAATGTGAGAAAATGGAAACTTGTCCACTTTGGCAGGAATTTAGAATTGCAGTGTATTAGGTAAATGGAGAAAGATTGTAGAACTGTGCTTCAGAGGAAGCTGAGTGTCCTGGTACACAGGTACAGCAAATGAATAGCAGGGCAAATGTAATGTTGTTGTATATTGCAAGGAGAATGGAATATAAAAGTAGGGATGTTTTGCTACAGTTATATTAGGCACTGATGAAATTACATCTGGAATACTGTATACAGTTTTAGTCTCCTTACTTAGGAAGCACATAACTGAGTTCAGAGAAGCTCCACTCAACTGATTTTTGGGATGAAGCGGTTTCTTATGAGGAAGGTTGAACCTGCATCCTTTATACTTTGGAAGACTGAGAGGCGACCTTCTTGAAACATGTAAAAACCTAAGCAGACTTGAAAGGTTGGAAGCTGAAAGCATCTTTCCTCTTACAATAGATCTAGAAGTATGGGGGCAAAGTTGAAAAATAATGGGCGTCCAAGAAAGAGATGAGGAGAATATTTTACACTCAGAGGTTTTTAGTCTGTAGAATTCTCTTCACCAGACAGAGGTGAAGAAAGGATCAGTGAATTACTTTTAAAAGTTGAATTAGATAGATATTTGATTGCCAACGGAATCAAAGATTATAGGAGTAGGGAAGTAGAATTGAAGGCACAATCAGATCATTCATGATCTTATCAAATGGAGGAGCAGGCTGAAAGGGCAGAATAACCTATCCTAATTCATATATTTAAACATCAGTTATGACTCATTGTGTGATTGCATAAATGATATGAAATCGGTTGTTTTCTAAGAATAACTTGATTGACGATAACGCACTTTAAACGACTGAAATTGGGTTTTGAGGCCATTAAAGAGTTTGAAGTGAGATAAGAATTCCTAATTCATTTTTCAGCTTCCTTTAAAAGATTATGGGAAAACCCACAGCTCCTTGGGCACTGCCCAGTATACTTAGTCTCTTTATGATTGAGAATGATCATGGGTTAAAAAACATTTTTTTAAAAATTAAGAATTGGGAAAAATCCTCGAGTTTTGGTTTATGATTTTTATATCCGAAAGGGTATCAATTTTACATTACAAACTATATTCTTCGCTTCTAACCAGCCATAATCCATTGGTGGTATTTCCATAGTGCTGACATCACAGCAAATGGCATGTCCCATAAGTAATTACCTGGTGATAATCTGTGATAAGTACTTTTATAACTTTCAAACCTCAGTGTGCTTTGCTGTATATTTTGTGACAGGTGACGATTTCAATAATAGGAAAAACAAAACAAAAAGCTTTTTGTGTGATTCCTATTCACCCCTACTGAGAATATTGAACCTCCCTTAGTTGAGAATAAGCTGGGAATGTGAATAAGAGGCATTTTATGACCCAAGCTCCAAACAATCCATATCTCAATATAGATTTTAGCTGGTCTGCCTTAACAATCATAGTCACTTAGCATTGTATGTTGAATGAAAGTATGGAAAGCTTTATCTCCAACATGAATAATGTATGATGTTCCAATAAATGGCCACACTGTGTTTAAATCTAATGTTATCAAAGTTTTCATTCAGCAGAATCAAAAATTACGAAAAGTACATGAATGCAAAAAGCTGTTATTGCTTAATTAAACTCTATACATAGAAAGATGATGTCCTGGAGCAATATTATTTAATCCAAATTCTTCCTTGCTTACATTCACAAATCTTAATACAGACTTCTAAGTCCAATGTTATACATTGTACACTTGTACCTTAAATCCCAGGGCTTTAGTTATAGAAGTACAGGAATGTAGTATAACAGCACGTGGATCAGGTTGGGAGAAAACAGTCCATGGCTGCCAGACACTTTTTTTTCTGCCATGACTAAATTTACTGCAATTACACTCAGCTGAAACACATGGTGTTAAGTAGTCAGTCTATTGTAGGTTCAAAACCTTTGCATTAATGGATGAAAATGTACTATTTTATAACTATAATTAAGTATCAATGGAGCTTTGAAATTTTGTTCCAATAATAGTCAAAGCAATATGAGCTTCATAAGCTAATAAGCTAATTTTTAAAAATGGTTTGGAAGCAATATTGCTAGCTCAAAAATAATTTGTTCAGAATACAACTGTTGCTGCTGTCATATAAAAGTGCACAGCTACAACAGAAATAGCAAGGCACCATTCTAATCTTTTTGCAAGAAATGGAAGCTTACAAACCTCTACTGGTGACATTTACAGATAAACAAATAATACTTTAAAATAAACAATGCTTCCATTAATGTAACAGATTCAGGAATGTGAAACAAAACATGGGTCCAAATCTTCTGGCCTTGGATTGTTTGAGATGTGTGTCAAGACCCCACAGAACTCCTGATGCACAGGCCTAAATAGAAATTTCCTGGGAAGCTTAAACTTCTGAAATACTCTCTGTAAAAGCCTCCAACTTTCAGTTACAGTGGAGACTTCAGGCTGTTTCATGATACTTACCTGAATAGGAAATGTCAGACACGTTGAAACATAGTCTAACTCCTGATGAACGAGACAACTGATCCCACCCCAATTGACCCTGACACACTGATGACATAGAATCATAAAATCCCTACAGAGTGGAAGCAGGCCATTTGGCCCATTGAGTCCACACCAACCTTCTGAAGAGAATCCCACCCAGACCCATCCTGCATTTACCATGGCTAATCCACCGAGCCTGCACATCCCTGGACACTATGGGCAATTTAGCTTGGCCAATCCATCTAACTTACACATCTCTGGACTATGGGAGGAAACCCATGCAAACAAAGGGAGAATGTCTAAGGTTTTGGAGTAGAGTTGTAGCTTGGGTTGTGGATGTTGAGGTTGGTTGGCTCGCTGAGCTGGTTCATTGTTATTCAGCAGACATTTCATTACCCTGCTGGGTAACATCATCAGTGAAGCCTCCAATGAAGCGCCACTGTGTTTTCCCACCTGGTTTTTAAACTCTGGAGTCCGTTGAGCTGGATTATCTCACTTCTGGTTTTACTTCGCAATGGAGCGTATATGGGGGCGAGTTCTTTGTGTTTGTTGATGGCTTTCTTCATGGCGTACCAGGCTTCTAGGAACTCCCGTGCCTGTCTCTGCTTTGCTTGTCCCAATCAAATTGGTGGTTCTCTCTATCCATGTGGATAGAGATGCGTGAGTATTGGTCATGTCTTTTTGGAGCTAATTGGTGTTTGTGTGCCCTTGACGTTAATTTCCTTCTTGTTTGTCCGATGTAGTGTTTGTCACAGTCTCTGCAAGAAATCTCAAGATGCCACAAGAGCCAACCAACCTCAACAGGGAGAGTGTGCAAACTCCCAACAGTCACAGACAGACAGTCACCCAAGGCTGGAACTGAACCCAGGTCCCTGGTGCTGTGAGGCAGCAATGCTAACCACTGATCCACTGTGCACCCTACCCAACCAGACCTGATTACCGTTCTGACAATCTGTCTAACCACTTACCCTTAATCCACCTACTCCTATTCCTGGAATGACCGATTAAAGTACACTCTGAAATCTTACAAAAACTGCTCTCAACCTAATTTTCCTTGGGTTGCATGGTTGCAATGTTTACGCATTATTTTTCTCCAATACTCTAAAATCTCTTCTGTAATTATGAGCTTAAGTAGTATAAAGTAAAACATGTAGATGTTATGAAGTGATAGGATGAGAGCTGAGCGGAGATGTGTCTGGGTACTAATATAAATAGGTGAATTTAAATTGCATGCATTAGGGTATCAGAAATAATTTTAGATCATCAATGACAGGAGCGGTAAGTGAACAGGACTTTATTATTCACTCGTGGACATGGGTGCCCCTGGCTGGCCAGCATTTATTAGGACTTGTTTTTGAACAGAATACAAACACTAGTATTATGATTGAGCTGATGTTTATAGATATTGAAGAAATTTATATGGCTTCAATTTAAGGGTAGATGATTTCAACTAAATGACCTTGAATTAAGATTAAATTATAAATATACAGGCATAATGTAAAATTAAAGAACTCCTGAAAAAAAAGCCTGAAGGATGTAGGAATTTTTTGCCATTCATAGTTACATCAGTTGGTGATAGGCCTTCTTTCTTCTGAACCATCCTAACAATGGGTATACCAAATGAAAAGTGAGGCTATTAAAGTAAATATATATGTACATTCACAGGGTACTAATAGAGGTTTGAAACTGTTAAAAAGCAAACAATACACCATAAAGCAGTCCAGTCTTAATTCAGTCATTTTATTCAAATCATTTGATAACTTTATTTATCTAGTTTCAGAATTCCTATTTTCCTGTTTAATTATGTTGTTTAATTTGAATTATTTGAAAACACACTTTTTCATCCAACAGCTATTGAATTTCTAGGAGCAGCCTGTATACAGGGCAAGGGAGTTCAAAACTGGGGCGGGGAGGCATATCATAGAATCCCTGCAGCGTGGAAATAGGCCCTTTGACCCAACAAGTCTACACTGACCCTCAAAGCATCCCACCCAGACCCATCCCCCTATAGTCATCCAAGGGTGGAATTGAACCCAGGTCCCTGGCACTATGAGGCAGCAGTGCTAACCACTGAGCCACCTGATATTTTTAAGGTGAGTGGAGAAAAATTTAAAAGGAATCTCAGGGACAGAGGGTGATTCATAGGCAGCTACAGTTAGACCATTTAAGAGATAATTGGACAGCTATATGAATAGGAAAGGTTTAGAGGGATGTGGGCCAAATGTAGGCAAGTGGGACTAGTTTAGTTTGGGAAACTTGGTCGGCATGGAGGAGTTGGGCCAAAGGATCCGTTTCCATGCTGTATAGAACATAGAACAGTACAGGTCCTTCGGCCCGCGATGTTGTGCCAAATTTTTACCCTAAACGTAAGGTCTATTTAACCTCCACCCCTACCTTATACTATCATCCATATGCCTATCTAATAGCTGTTTAAATGCCCCTAATGAAGCCGACTTCACTACCTTCTCCGGCAATGCATTCCACGCCCCTACCACTCTCTGAGTAAAGAACCCACCTCTGATGTCTCTCCAATTTCTACCCCTTTCACTTTAAAACGATGCCCCCTCGTAAAAGCTACCTCCACCCCAGGAAAAAGTCTCTGGCTGTCTACTCTATCTATACCTCTGATCATTTTGTACACCTCTATCAAGTCACCTCTCATCCTTTGTCGTTTTAAAGAGAAAAGCCCTAGCTTTCTCAACTTTTCCTCGTAAGACCTCCCCTCCATTCCAGGCAATATCCTGGTAAATCTCCTCTGCACCTTTTCCAATGTTTCCACATCTTTCCAGTAATGGAGCGACCAGAACTGGACACAATACTCCAGATGTGGCCAAACCAGAGTTTTGTATAGCTGGAACATAACTTCACAGCTCTTGAACGTAATCCCTTTATTAATGACAACTAACACGCCATACGCCTTCTTAACAACTCTATCCACCTGGGTGGTAGCTTTCAGGAAACTGGGGACATGAACCCCAAGATCCCTCTGCTCCTCCAAACTGCCAAGAATCTTTCAGTTAACCCTGTATTCTGCTTTCAAATTTGTCCTTCCAAAATGAATCACCTCCCACTTTTCAGGGTTAAACTCCATCTGCCACTTCTCAGCCCAGCTCTGCATCCTATCAGTGTCCCTTTGTAATGCAGAACAGCCCTCCGCACTAGCCACAACTCGACCCACCTTCGTATCGTCCGTGCACTTGCTAATCCACCCTTCCACTCTACATCCAAATTATTTATTAAAAGCAACAAATAAAAGAGGACCCAGAACAGATCCTTGTGATACACCACTCGTAACTGAGCACCATGTTGAATATTTTCTGTCCACTACCACCCTTTGTCTTCTAAGGGTCAGCCAATTCTGAATCCAATTTGTCATATTTCCCCCTATCCCATGCCTCCTTACTTTCTGCATGAGCCTACCATGGGGAACCTTATCAAATGCCTTACTTAGATCCATATATACCATACCCACTGCTTTACCTTCATCCACATGTTTGGTCACCTCTTCAAAGAATTGAATAAGGTTTGTGAGGCATGATCGACCCCTCACAAATCCATGCTGACTATCACAAATCAAACTATGCCTATCCAAATGATCATAAATCCTATCTCTCAGAGCCCTTTCCAATAATTTGCCCACCAATGAAGACTAACTGGCCTGTAATTTCCAGGGTTATCCCTATTCCCTTTTTTGAACAAGGGAATGACGTTTGCCACTCTCCAATCTTCCGGCACTATACCCATGGACAGTGAGGACGAAAAGATCATTGCCAAAGGCCCTGCGACCTCTTTCCCCCCTTCCCATAGAATCCTTGGCTAAATCCCATCAGGCCCGAGGAACTTATCTATCTTCAAGTTCTTGACGTTTCGTTACTGTGCTTGGTAACATCCTCAGTGCAGCCTCTGATGAAGCGTCGGTGTGTTTTCCCGCCTGGTTTTTAAACTCTGGGGTCCGTTGCGATGGATTGCCTCACTTCCGGGTTTCGTCCGTAGTGCAATGTGTATATGGGGTCGAGTTCAATGTGTTTATTAATAGCATGCTTCGTGGAGTGCCATGCTTCCAGGAATTCTCGTGCTTGTCTCTGCCCAGCCTGTCCCAAGATCTTGGTGTTGTCCCAGTCGAAGTGGTAGTTCTCCTTGTCCATGTGGATTGAGATGAACACCAACTGGCTGCAAAAAGACACGACCAATACTCACTCATCTCCGCCAAAACGCTCTCCTACCAACAGATCTAAAACTTGGCCCGGTTCACTGCAAAGCACCAAATCCAAAGTGGCCTCTCCTCGTGTTGGTCTATCTACATACTGTGTCAGGAATCCTTCCTGAACGCACTGGACAAAATCCGCTCCATGTAAACTATTACAACTAAAAAGTTTCCAATCAATATTTGGAAAGTTGAAGTCACCTATGACTACAACCCTGTGACTTGTGGACCTTTCCAGTATCTGCCTCCCAATCCGCTTCTCCACTTCTCTGCAACTACTAGGGGGTCTGTAAAAAGCCCCCAACAAAGTGACTGCTCCTTTCTTGTTCCTGACCTCAACCCAAACTGATTCTGTAGACATATCATTCTCGAACTGCCTTTCAGTATCTGCTATACTAGCCCTGGCTAGCAATGCCACTCCCCCGCCTCTTTTACCACCCTCCCTATTTCTTTTAAAGCATCTAGATCCCGGAACTTCCAACAATTAGCCAGTTGGCAAATGGTTAAATTTATCGGCTGTATGCGCCAGAATTAACTCTCTTCAGCACGTACTACTGTGCTGAGTAGAGTAATGATGGACATGGTGCCAATCAACAAACTGTGGTATAGCAAACGTAAGTATGCAGTGATGAAATAGAAACTTGACACAAGTAAATTTATCTTATGCACTCTACTCCTGATAATTCACGGTTTTCTTTGTCCTAAAAATTAAAATGTTTGATACTATTTAGTTCGTGGGATAAAAAAGCCTCATGTTCAATTTTGCAGATGATGTAAAGCCAGACAGATTGTAAGCAGTGTAGATGGAAACATAAGTTCAAAAGGTTAGTGATAGATTAAACAGAATGGACAATAATGGCAAATGGGATTTACATATAGAGAAATGTGAGCTTCCTCTTTACGAGGTCAGCCAGCATCTCTAACAATTTTCTCAGTACTGTAATCTTCCTCAGTTCACTCGTCCTTTCCAGTTCCTGATTTATATCTGCTTCGGGGATGTCACTTGTATCTTCTACTGATAGAAAATACCTGTTCAATTCACCTGCCATCTCTCTATTTTCCATAATCAATTCACCAGACTCACTTTCTATAGAACGATTATTTACTTTGTTAACTTTTTTGTTATGATCACAGCTGATGTTATTACAGGACAAGTCAGATCCCAGATTGAAACCTGGCTTGATAGATTTTTTTAAAAGATTAACTTGCCAGGCTTTTGCTGAGACACAAATATGCAATGGTGAAGATTTTATTTCAAAAATAAAATAATTTTATACACAAAAGAAATGAAGACAAATAGGATAAACCAAACTATATATTTATAACACAATTCAAAATATTTTGAAACACACAGTAAAATATAATCACATCTATCTCAACACCATCACTAAAGTATGAAATAACTAGAAAAACTCCCCCTCTCTATCATATCTATAGACTTAACTGTTTATTCCAAATCCCAGTCTTGTAAGTTTGACAGCTTCTTCCTCAATTATTTGCACAACTCAGTTTAATTTTTCTCAGCCTCAAATAACACACACAATGTTCCAACCAAATACTTTTGGTCTGGAAGTTCAAATTAAAATCCTTCCTCTGAGGTAACCTATTTTCTATCACTTCCTAAACTGATTCGTTTCTCCAGGACAAACTATGTTCTTCCACCTAATTTCCAGCAGAATGTCAGTAAACTGAAACCAAAAGCTTTTCAAACTGTGTTTTTTCTCCCTACAAACAAAATCCTCGTTCTTCTGGACCAAAAGTAAGCTAATGCATTTCAATATTTACTCTGTCCAATCATAAAACACTCATAATGCAAATAAGTTACCAATATCACTCTCTGATACTGGTTTAAAAAAAAAGTCATGGCTGTAGAAATACTAGCAAGTTAATCATTAAGCCCCCTCAGACACACAGAACAAAACATACACAATTCTAGTTCAAAATCAAAGCTCTAAAATAAATGACGTTAATATCTATATATAAATGATACATTTTACATCATATTTTAAAAATACTTATATCAACTATTAATACGTGTGTTTACATTTCTGACTAATCTTCTCTTGAATACCCTCCCCTCCTCATTAATTTTTTAAAATCATTTTTTGCTTTTGTTTATATTCTGTTGAATTTTCTGATCAGCCTCCTGTCTTTCAATAATTATATGTTTTTTCTTCAAGTTTGATTCTATCTTTAACTTCTCTAGTTAAGCCTGGATAGTGGATCCATTCCTTGGAATTTTTCTTACTCATTGCAATGTACTTAGAAGCTTAGTGTGCAAGAATGCAATAGTTATGCTACAACAATACAAATCCTTGGCTACATTACAAAGGGATCTGGGCACCATACCTAGGGAAGGCTATTTTGTAAAAAAAAACACTTATGTGATGTAGGTGTTGCCAGCAACGACAGCATTTGTTCCCCATTCCCCACTGCACTTGAAGTGGGTATCTTGCTAGGCAATCTTGGAGGGTCCTAACAGGCAATCATATTGTGGAACTTCTGGCCAGGCCAGGTAAAGACAGCAGATTTCCTTCCTTAAATTGTGGACAATATATTAGTACATATGAAAGGGTGGCTAGTAGGCAGAAAACAAATAGTATACAGAGGTCAGTGCTGGGCCTTAACTTTTCACAATTTATATCGATAACACAGATGAGGAGAGCAAAGGTGTGGTAGCTAAATTTGTAGATGACACCAAAATAGGTAGGAAAATAAGTTGTGAAAAATGTCATAAGGAAATTGCAGACAGCTAGAGATAGGTTGACCGGGCAAAAATCTATCCTCTGGACTATAATATTAGAAAATGTCAAGATGTTCACTTTGGCAGGAAGAATGAAAAAACAGACTATTACCTAAACAGAAACTGATTGCAGAACTCTGAGTGACAGTGTGATCTAGGCTTTCAGGTGCATGAAGTGCAAAAATTTAGCATACAGGTAAAACATGTATACAAGAAGACTCATAGGTTTCTATGCTTTATTATGAAGTGGAACATAAAAGTAAGTACGCCATACTTCATTTATATCGGTCATTGGTAAGAATATGTCTCTGATACCGTGTGTAGTATTGGTCCCCTTATTTAGGGGAAGATATAAATGCAATGTAGAAAATTACCCAGATATGCCCTGTTCACAAACAGCAAGACAAATCCAACCCATTCAATTACTGCCTTATCAGTCTACTTCATCAGTAAAGTGATGGAAATGGACATCAATAACCTGATCACTGATGCACAGTTTGAGTTATGCTAGGGCCACTCAGCTTCTGATCTCACTATGTTCAAATGTAGGGAAAAAGAACTGAATTGCAGAGGTGAGGAGAGTCACTGCCCTTGACAGGAAGGCAGCATTTGACCAAATGTGACATCAAGGAACTCTAGGAAAACTTGAATCAATTGGAATCGGCAGAGGGGGAGGTGGGGGGGGAAAATACTCTCCACCGGTTGGAGACATATGTGACAAAACTATGGCTTTAAGAAGTGTATTTCTTCCTGGTGTTTTTTCCACGAAGGAAGGTTAAGAGTGGTCTGCTCAAAGCCAATAAACAGCTTGTGAGGCCTTGGGGTTTTTTTTGTTAAAATTGGAACACTAGAAGCAGCTTGAATGGGTGGGAGCAAGCTCCCAAAGAACCAGGATTTTTAGTTTTAGCTTTCAGCAGTTGCTGGGATCTTGAAGCTAAATGTGGAAGATTTTATTCCTCTCTCTGTTACAGCTAAAAGCTGGGGTTTTCTTCCTGCTGCTAGAATTACACAAGAGATAATCTATTTTATTGAATCTGCCTTTGTCACGGGTGTGTTTATGGGATGTTACTATATTAGAACTGTTAATTAGTAGCAGTTAATGTATAGTATTTTGTGAAGTATTCTGATAGTTAAAGTCAAACCAATTCTTTCATTTTTGTCTGTATTTTAACTGAAGTATAAAAACAAAAGGTGTTTTGTTTAAAGTCAAGTAGTTTGACCAATTGAATTGCATCCTCAACTTAATACCTTACACTCACCTTTAAAATAAGAAAAAGTCAATGTCAAGGCTATCTTCCTTATATTTTGAGGGGGTCTGGTCTGATCTGATCTGTAACAAATTTGAGGCTCTTGTCAGGATCAAAGTATCTAATTCCAGGTTGGGTTTAAGATTATTGGACTCAAAGGCAGTGAATTGGTGAATGTTGGTGTTTTTTTATTTCGAGTGTTGCATTTGGTTGGTTTAAATAGAGTAGGCTGTGTGTAGTAATGGCCATTCCAGTAACTAAGAGTTTCCTGGGGGTGGAAGAAGTCACTTCAGGTGTTTTATAGAGAACAAGTATGGCAAAGCTTTTGGAATTGGCAGACAAGCTGGAGTTGGGGTTGTCTTTGTCCATGTGAAAACGGGAGGTAATTGCAGCAAAAGTCTGACATTTAAGATTGCTGGAAATGCCATCAGAATCTTTGGAAATGGTTAAAGTTGATTTGCAAATGAAGCAGTTTGAATATGTAAAGGAAATCAAAGTTTGCATTACAATCGAAAGCAAAAGAAAATCGCCCCGGCAGAACAAAAAGAAAAGGAAAGGAAGGCCATAGCAGAAGAAAGGGAAGAAGTCAAGTTTTTGAATTTCAGAGGTTGGAACTGAAAACTCAAAATTGACTTAAAATGGTAGAAGTAGCGGTGAAAGGTAGGAGTAGTGATGAGGACAGTGATAGACAGCACTCCCACCATAGCTAAAGGTGGGGATCTGTTTAAATATGTCCAAGCATTGCCAAATTTTGAGGAGAATGATGTAGAAGCCTTATTCATTTCATTTGAGAAAATGGCTAAACAAATGAAATGGTCAGTGACCATGTGGGTACTGCTAATCCAAATGAGGTTGGTAGGTAGAGCTATTGAGATATTTGCCTCACTAGCAGAAGAGGTATCTGGGGAGTATGTCGAGGTGAAAAATGGCATCTTAAGTGCATATGAGCTAGTAGGAGAAGCCCACAGACAACGTTCTAGGAATCTAAGGAGGGAACTTACTCAAACACGAGTTTGAAAGTATTGAACAAAATAATTTTTATAGATGAAGAAGGGCATTGAAAACAGATCAATAGACACTCTTAAAGAGACAATTATTTTGGAGGAATTCAAAAATTCATCCCCTTAAGTAGTCAGAATTCATGGAAGAGCACAAGAGTTAAAACTGCAAGATTAGCAATGAAAATGGCAGATGATTATGAGTTGGATCATAAATCAAAGTTTGGCTTCCAACATCAATTTCAATCCGTGAGTGATAGAAATTGGGAGAAGGAGATCTCATTGAAGATAATAAAGACAGTTTCCACAGGGAAAAAAGGTAACCCATGAGGAGGAAAGTGAAATAAAGTCTAGATATTTTCACTGTAATAAAGTAGGCCACATGAAATTGCAGTGTTGGTAGTTTAGAAAAAGGACTGGGAAGATGGATGTGGGAAAACAGCACAAGTCCATGAACTTTGTTGAAGTGGTAAAGGAAAGCACAGTGGAAGCTCAAGAGCTGCAAAAGAATGTACAACCTGATCAGGGGTTGGTTGAGAAGAAAGAGCCAGGTCTCTTTAAAGAATTTAATTGTGAGACTGAAGGTTTACTCGTGTATGCCAGGAGAAGTACGTAAAGAAGTTATGATTTTCAAAAATATGGTGGCAAGTTAATCTTTGAGCGATGAAGTGTTCTGTAATTCAGAAGGAGTATTGCCAGAAAAAAGTAGTAATATGTAGAATTCATTAGTAGTGTTCCATGATATAACAGTGAAGTTGGTGAATCTGGTGAAAAGTGGTGGTGGGAGTAATAGAAAAAGTCTTGATTCTGGAAATACAGTGTAGCCTTGGTATTGATATAACTAAATCACAGGGGGGAAGTGATGCCTACTGTGGTTGAAAAGCCAATGGAAAATCAGGCAACTGAGGTGTTACAGGAAGTACATCCTGGGATTTTTCCTGGACTCTATGGTAACTAGGTCACTAAACCACCGCAGGAGAAATCAAGGAATAAAGATAAGGAAGTTGAGGTTCAATGATCAGAAACTATGACCAAGTGGTTGAGGAAAAAAACAAGACCAAGTTGAGGACAAAATGGATACTTTTAGTTCAGATAAATTAGCTGAATTACAACAGAAACATGAACAATTATGTCAAAAAGTATACACACAATACTCTGAATGTATCCCAGAATGTTACCCTTCTAAATGTGAAGGGTTGAAGTTTGGAACTCCCCTCCAAGAACAGCAATTATATGCTAAAACAATTGATAGCTTTGTTAAGAAAAACAGACTGACAGATTTTTTCAGAGGTAGCAAGTGGCTTTGTCAGCCAAAGACACAGAGCAATGATAGACGTATGCTGATAGATCACGGATCTTCTAGATCTCAGTGAACAACACACGAGGCCAAGTAGCCTCACAGTTCCTTTATCACGAATGACGGGACCATCAAACTCAATGTCCAAGGGCCTCACCGTTTAACGCCAGCGGCTCGCGCTGAAAGAATTCAAATCGCAACCGAAACCACCAAACTCGTGCACCACGTGGGGCGAGGGCGCGCAGCGTACTCATACGCTTGCGCAGCCTTCAGTCTCCTTTGAACGTGGTCTGAGGGTGGAGAGGCTGTTGTGCGTCTGCGCCAAACTCCTGCCTCTGTGGTGGGGGAGGGAAAGTGGGAGGTGCCGTGCGCTTGCGCAAGTGACGGCAACGATTACGGCCTGCTGTGCGGCGATAGCACTGCGCATGCGTCCCGTCGGTTTGATGTGGTTGCTGGGCAAAGGGCCAGAGTCATAATAGTTCCTGTTCCTCAGTCGGGGGGGGGGAAATTAGGGATTAAACACACATTAGCCGGAGAAGGAGCGATTTTCAATCTCTTGGCTTTGAGCATTTCTCTATTATGGCTAGTTATCCCGCTTTCCTTCCAGTTCCAACCCTCTTAGCCTTTCGCGCACGATTGGATCCTGTCTCTCCTCAGTTGCCAGTCTTCTCCTGGTTGCAGTTTGAAAGCAGCACTGGTGATAGATAATAGAACATTTGGTGCAAGTGTAAGATTTTTATTGTCGTTCTTTTTGGTCCTTCAATGCTCAGCTGAAATATTTTGCAAAGAGAAATCTCCGCAATCAGATGTACAAAATGCATAACATGTCCCTTTTTTAACAGAATTTACAAGTGTATATATTTCCCTCTTTAGCAAACGGGACATCTTTAATCTTTCACTTCCCCCATCTGCTCCACCGGCCAAGTAACGGGGTGCGGTATAAGCACAAATGACTGAAGTCTCAAATCAATTGAAAGTTTAATCGCGGTAGGTTCAATTGAGGCATTAATTGAGAAATTAGATTATTTCTATTTCAAGAACATAAACGTTTGGTATTGGGTGAGAGGCAGAGAATGACAGTGAGTCCTGAATCTCATTTGGAGAGCCGGTGCAGAAACGAATGAGTTTGTTTTCGTCTAACCCCCTTCTCTCCCTCCCCGGTTATGTTTCAGATTGAGCAGCAAAACCCAGTAAAGTCACCGGAGGTGTCAATCATCTGGCGTCATGGCATATCCAGGAGCCCCAGGCTTAAAGTGCTCCTGCCTCCCCGAGCCTAATTGATAGCAGGGATCGTTATCTCTAGCGAACAGCTCACCGAAAAACCAAAAAAAAGTGGATTACCTTTATATCCGCACTCTTCATCACCATCACCACCTCCCCCCCCCCCGCACTCTGTCAGTCGCAACAGGGGTGTGTTTTTGTATGTGGGAGGAAACCTTTCTTCCCTTTGCAATCCCTACCGTGCGAGAATTGAAAGCAGAAGTTTGTCCGGTGCTTTGCTTTCATTTTGCTTTTTATTCATTAACAAACAATATGGACTATTATTATTTATTTTCTTTTATCCCACTGTTACTAGGATGCAGGCTTCATGCAGCAGGAGCAGAAGGTAGGATTTCGCAAACTTAGCATTCTTTGTCCTCTGCGATTAAAATGCATTGGATTTATTTTCTCTGTATAAAAACTTCAGTTGTCTCGAAAGTGCGGAGCAGTTGTAATCTTCTAAGTGTAAAGCGATAAACAATGCAGTTTTATTCGCACCGTAACGTTAATCCTTTGGTTGCTGCGAAAATATTGATACAAAATACTAATTTTGCAACAAAAAAAGGGGCATCAGTACTATGCTTTTTTTTCGCCTGCAGATGGGCTTTCGAGGAGGTTTGTCGATTATGGGCTGATTGTACCGCTCAGTACTGATGATCAGGGTCGCTACATATCGCACATTCTATCGGCTGTCGACACAGAGCTACGTTCTGGCCGGCGATTTGCACGGAGCGCCCGCTATCAGGGGAGAGGAGAAGCCGACTTATACTTCAATGTCACGGTTTTTGGGAATGAGTTGCACTTACGCTTGAAGCACAACGCCAGGCTGGTTGCTCCCGGGGCCGAAGTTGAGTGGCAGGAGGATTTCAGGGACTTCTTCACTGAACCCATCCACCGAGACTGTGTGTTTTCTGGGGATATTACCGACATGCCAGGGGCCACTGTGGCGATTAGCAATTGCGATGGCTTGGTGAGTATGGAGAAACTAATTTCTAAGACCGTTAATCCTCAGGATGCACTTGAGAATGTTGTGTGCAGACTGGATGGGGAGACGTGTAAGTTTCCACAACAGGATTAAGTAATATCGCAGTGTACCCATGTCGAAACTTATTTAAATTACGCGAAAAATTCAGGTCGAATTTCGTATGTGATTGGCTGCGGTATATCTGTATGATTGGTGTGTGTGTTTTGGAAGTTAGTCATTTATTGCACACATTACAGTATAATAATGTAAATTCATTTCAAATGACTGAACACAGCGAAATATTGAAACCAAATGATTCACTGAAAATACAAGACTTGAGAGCAGTGTTTATTTACCAATGTGCACAATTTGACATTGTGGTACCGTGTTGTGGGCGTACATCGCAAGGCGTTGTGGAACAGAAGCCCTATACAGAACCAGTGCGAGCGGTATTCAAGATTCAGGGTTTGAGTTTTCCGCCTTTGCTTGTGTTGAGCTGATTGGTGAGCTGTTCGGCTGATTTAGATGTTGACCTCCTTTCCGGGTTGGAGTTTACTATGTCGGCGTCAGGGCGAGAAGGAGCATCATTTTAATAAATCTCGATAGGAGATCAGCTTCTAGCAGAAGTTTGTTTATGCATTGATTGGTAGGGTTTAATTTAATATGTGTGAGTTGGACTTAGAATGTCTGGTGCCGTAAACGATAAGGAGTTTTGGTGTATTGGTTAGTGCGTGGTTGAATCATGTTGGTTGTATCCTGTTAATTCCTCATCTTGCTTGAGGTATATTTATTAAAACCATGTAATGATTGAGCTCTCGTGTTACGCCTCGATTGAATGGCGATAAATGTGCTGTAACCATTTCACGGTAGGGCAAGAACCACACTAAGGGTGAGTTGGAGAACGTGAATTCACTGCAGTTTAACACTTCATGTCAGTAGCAACATCGAGATTGAACGCCTGCGCTGCGGAACCGCCTTTCGCGCTGTTTGTTTCACGAACCAGCGGAAAGCAAAGAACCGTTTGAAAGTGAAGATGTTGATGTAATTTCTCAAGTTATGTTCATTTGAAGGTTTTAAATTTAGAACTCCAATTTTAGCCAGGACCTAAAGGAGACAGTAAATTATGGTAATGACGGGGCACAAGTTGGAGTACTGGAAAAAACACTATCAATCACTGGTCGATTGTCTGTAGATGAAACTTAACGTTGTCTACCTGTAACGATACAAATAAAACTTAAAGGATAGTATAAAAATGCTTGCATCAGTTATACATTGTATGAATATTACTCAGTAATTAATATATATTATTCAGAAATTAAATTGGATCTATTACAAGAGCCATAAATCACTGAAATTCTGTCTCTTATTCTGTCTCAGTTTCTGTCATTTTCATGTTCTATATTTAGCACAGGAAGAATGTTTTCTTGTATCCGTATACAAGTGAGGTTTGGTTCACAATCTTGGGTAAACTGCATGCCAGAATTAACATGAATGAAATAGTGGCCCAAGTTCCCCATGGAAATAAAGTATTTGCTCCCTCAATTAGTCTGCATTTCAAGGTTTAATTGTGCCAATGTTTTCTTTAACACTTTCCACTATGGCAACTTTCATTCTATCTCTCCAACCTCGGCAAATAATTTCTGAATTGTTATTAATGTCTAATTTTTGTTTCTACTGCTTCACAAAACCTGATCCTTTTGGACCCCTGTACCTTCTCCCTATCCCCCAAGGCTTTTTATTTCCCTCCTTGAATCTCTTCATCTGAAATTTTACTATTATGTCAACAAGTTATGATCTGGTCCACACCTACTGCATGAATTCTTGTGCTGTTTCAACGTGTCTGTTGGCTAAAGGTGTGATCAGTTTAGTCACTCATCAGCTCTCAAGGTGACAAAGAAGTGTACCATTACCTCTGATTATGCTTAAACCGGGTGCAGATCCTGTACAGCTTTCATCTTGAACTGAAATAAAAATCGAAAATACTGGGGAGAGAAACAAACTTAATCTTTCAAATCTGATAAGACTCTTTGGTACTAAATTTGCATCTCTGCTCTTTCTGATAGCCTGTCAAGGAGCTTCTAATTTGGTTTCTATCTCTGCCTTTACTAATTGAAGCATTCCAGTCTCCCATGACCATCAAAAAGTAGTTTCCTTTATCCTTTTTCTATCATTCCTCCAGTTTCTGATATTCTGCCTCCACTTCAAGGTGCTCCGATGTGGGCATGTACAATACTATCCTATCAAAAATGAGTGAATCATTACGGAGCACCACCTTTGGCACCATCCACCATGTTGATCAATTCTTATCCTGCACTAATTCATTTCGTATGCAGCATTATAGCAAAGTCTTTGAATCTGTTCACCACCTGCTAAAATTACTTTTGTATTGTTACTTTCAACGTTTTCAGCAAAGAAGCAGATACCCCCAAGGATGATTTAGGACCTAATCTTGCAGAGTGTGAAATATCAAATATTATAAAAGAATTGCAGCCAAGAAAAGCAGAAGGATCTGATGGAATCCCTGCAAAAATACTGAAAGCGCTTTGGAAAGAAGGAAGCAAAGAGAATCACTTAACTTGTATAAGGTGATGTGCAAAAAAAAAAGCCAGAATAATTCCTGAGGTGCACTGTGGTCCCGTTAGAGAAGGAGACAAATACTATGAAATATGAAGAACATTACACCATAACGTGGATTACACATGCATCTGAGGTAAAGCTAAAGCTCCCAGCCTATTGATTGGAAGCAGAACAAGCCACTACATTGTCTATGATCAGTTTGATTTTTAGTTAATGTTGAATGAGTCTACAGCAGTGATGTCAGGTACACAAGCCTTACATCCAAAAGATAGACAGGATCGGATCAAACAGCATGTTTCTTCTGTTTCCAACTAGCAAGGTACTGATTTCACCCAGTCAGCCTATGTTTACAAAACGTTCAGCACAGTGTCCAACATGAGATGTACTTCTATGATTGGAAAGCATTTGCTGGATAAAAGAATTATGCTCACACTTGATTTAAAATTCCATTGGGCTTGCCATGAAGTCCACTTGCTAGTCTACAGTCCACTGGGAACTAAATGTATTAATATACACGTTCTCTGCAGGCAAACAAACCGATGCACCTTGTTTCAGCTCTATAAAGTAGGTGAGAGCTATTGAGCAGGGCTTTTATAACATTTAATTTTCAGCGCTATGCATTGCCCACTCAGAATCAACAGGCTGTGGTTTAAAGTTCAAACAAAACTATATTGCATTAATTGGTGCATTCTCCATTGCAAGGCTTCCACTAATCAGAAGTTGCTGGAAAAGCTCAACAGGTCTGGTAGCATCTGTGAAGAGAAAATCAGAGTTAATGTTTCGGGTCCGTGACCCTTCCTTAGGACTGGACCTGAAACGTTAACTCTGATTTTTCTCTTCACAGGTGCTGCCAGACCTGCTGAGCTTTTCAAGGAACTTCTGTTTTTGTTCCTGATTTATCGTATCTGCAGTTCTTGATTTTTCTACTAATCAGAGCCTGCTTGCCAAACACTCATTACACTCATAATATAAACGTCGGCTTCCACCTGCATCGGTATTCTTGTAAATTGTCTTGATGTGTCTTTTTTCAGCAATACTTAGGTGGTGTAGTTGTAAAGTGAAAGATGAACTCGGAGCATGGATGGGGCATAGCTGTTGTAGAAAGGTGGCTAAGGGAGGGATAGGACTGGCAGCCCAATGTTTTGGGGTTTAGATGTTGTAGGAAGGATAGAAAGGGAGGAGAGGGAGTGGCTTTTTGATTTAAGGAAAACATTATTGCTGTACTTTAAAGAGGATACTTATGAAGCTATATGTCCAGTGAAGCTATATGGGTGGAACTCGGAAGTAAGAAGGGGATGATCTCCTTGATTGTACCATAGGCTGCACCAACAGCCAGAGTGAAATTCAGTAATAAATATGTAGAGATCTCAGATATATATGTAGGAATAACAACATAGTAATAGTAGGAGATTTTAACTTAGATTGGGACTGCCATAGTGTTAAGGGCTTGGATGGTGAGGAATTTGTTAAATGTGTTCAAGAAAATATTCTTTATGAATATGTAGATGTACCTATTGGAGAAAAAGCAACACTTGACCTTCTCTTGGGAAATAAGGCAGGGCAAGTGACTGAAGTGTTAGTAGGGGAGTGCTTTGGGACCAATGTTCATAACTATTTTAAAACTAATAGAATTATGGAAAATGATAGGCCATGTATAAAAGTTAAAACTTTTAATTGGCGATAGGCAGATTTTGATAGCATGAGGCAGGTACTTTCAAAAGTTGATTGGAGTAGACTGTGTTCTCAAGTAAAAGGATGAGTGGCAAGCTGGGAGACTTCCAAATGTGAGATAACTAGAGTTCAGTGGTATTATGTCCTTGTTAAAATGAAGAGTAAGTCTGGTAAGAGAAGCAACAATGGATGAATAAAGTTATTTAGGCTCTGGTCAAGAATAAGAAGGAGCCATATATTGGGTATAGACAATTGGGATCAAATGAATCTCTTGAAGAGTATAAGGGGTGTTGGAGCGTTCCTATTAGGGGAAATAAGGCAGGCAAAGAGGATATCAGATAGCCTTGGCCAATAAGGTTAAGGATAATCCAAAGAAATCCTACAAGTACATTAAGACCAAAAGTGTAACTATGGAGAGATTGGGGCCCCTTAAAATCAATGAGGTTGTCCTCGTGTGGAACCACAGGCGATGGGAGAGATACTAAAATGAATATTTCATGTCTGTTTTTACTGTGGAGAAAGAAGTGTAGGCTGGGGCACCCTGAAATAAATAATGATGTCTAGAAAACAGTCTGCATTACAAAAGAGGAAGTGCTGGAGGCCTTTTTAAAAAAACATAAAAGGTGGATAAATCTCCAGGATCTGATCTAGTGTATCCCAGGACATTGTGGAAAGTTAGAGAGGAAATTGCAGGGCCCCCAGCAGAAATATTTGTATCATCTGCAGCCACAGGTGAGGTGCTAGAAGCCTGGAGGGTGGCTAATGTGCCTTTATTTAAGAAAGATTGTAAGGAGAAGCCTGGGAACTAAAGACCTGAGAGTTTGACATCAGTAGTGGATAAGTTGATGGAGAGGATTTACATGCATTTGGAGGGACAAAGACTGATTAGGGATGGGCAGCATGGCTCTGTGCAAGAGAAATCATGTCTCAAACTTAATGGAGTTTTTTTTCTTTGAAGACTTAACCAAAATGATTGGGGCAGAGTGGTAGAGGTTGTCTACTTGGATTTTAGTAAAGCCTTTGACAAGCTTCTGCACGGTAGACTATTTAGTAAAGTTAGATCACATGGGATTCAGGGAGAGCTAGCTAATTGAATATAAAATTGCCTTGACAGTCAGAGACAGACGGTGTTAGTGTAGGTTTGCATTTTGGAATGGAGGCCCGTGACCATCTTTGTTCCACAGGAATTGGTGCTGAGTCCACTTTTTGTAATTTGTATAAACGATTTGGATGAGAATCTAGGAGGCAAGGTTAGTAAGTTTATGGATGACTCCAAAATTGGTAGCATTGTCAACAGTGCAGAAGGGTATCTAAGATTACAAAGGGATCTTGATAAATTGGGCCAGTGGGCTGAGGAATGGCAGATAGTTTAATTTGGATAAACGGGAGGTATTGCATATCAGTAAAACAAACTAGGGCAGGACTTGTACAATTAATGGTAGGGCTCTGGATGGTGCTGTCGAGCAGAGAGATCTAGAAGTGCAGGTACATTAATCTTTTCAAAGTTGCATCACATGTAGACGGGGTGATCAAGAAGACGTTTGGCACACTTGGCTTATTGCTCAGACCATTGAGTATAGGAGCTGGGGTGTTGAGGTTGCACATGACATTAGTGAGACCACTTTTGGAGTACTGTGTGCAGTTCTGGTCACCTTGCTAATAGGAAGGGGATTATTAAATTTGAGGGCTCAGAAAAGATTTACTGTGATGTTTCCGGGAATGGAGGTTTGAGTTATGAGGATTGGCTGGGACTTCTTTCGCTGGAACATAGGAGGTTGAGAGGTGGTCTTATTAGAGGTCTATAAAATCATGAGGGACATAGATAAGATGAATAGTAAAGGTCTTTTCCCTAGGATGGGTGATTTCAAAACTAGGGGTCTTATTTTAAAGGTGAGATGAGAAAGGTTTGAGAGACCGGAAGGACGACTTTTTCTCACGAGGGTGGTTCATGTGTGGAACGCACTGCCAGAGAAAGTGTTGGATTCGGGTACAATTACAACATTTAAAAAGATATTTGGATAGGTACGTGAATAGGAAAGGTTTAGCTGGATGTTACTTTATTTGGAATACTTGGTTGGCATAGACAAGTTGGACCTAAGAGTCTGTTTCTGTGATACTATGACTAGTGAAGCCGAAACTAAAGATGGTGTACTTGGATGAAGTGTAAGAAAGCTGTCAACAATCACTGTTGTTCTTTATCAATGGCTACCGCATGTGTGTTAAAGGAAGCACTGGATATAATTTAGTAAGTTGCAGAAACAGGTGGTCAGTTGGTGAAGATACTGAAGTTTCAATACACCAAAGTGGCCAATGCAGCAGAACACTTGTAAGTACTAATAGAGTGAATGAACTTCTGAAAGATTACAAAATGAAAATGTTAAACGTCCCAAAGTTACAAAGTTTGAAAGAAATAATTGTTGGAAAATAGTGGTGATGATAAATAGTCAAGCGCCAGAACAGCTATCATTTTAGAAGCATCTTGCCATTAGATAGTTGTCATAAAGAAATCCAAGCTGGCAGAGCGATGATGAAAAGGTATTTCCAAACAATTGCTTCATGGAAAAAGGAGTAAAAGTCTTAATGGTCCGAGCTGCTATTTAGAATATCTTGTTTTCTGGTGTTGAAATGTAGTTTCTTGTGATGTCTCTTACATAAAACGCAGAATAAAATGAATGAGTTACTATGCTTTCAAGAAGGATGTATGATACATACTTTAGAGTCAATATAGATTTGCCAAAGCAACACTGGACTTAATGGTTTCATTTAGTAGGATCTACATTTTTCTTTGATCTGCATTGAGGTCTGTATCTTTCCTGAAAACTGATTAATTTTTCCTTTGGCTGTGCCCTATATGTCCTCAAAGTTTTGTTTGAAATCTGCCCGGTAGTCTTTCAAAGATTGTTTACAAACAGATGAACAAATAGGCAGAAACATTACATCCACCACTGAAAGTGAACAGAGGTAATGAGATAGGATTAATGTGTATTCTGACCTAATTGTCCACCTTACTGAAGTTTTAAAAAGTGGCTGCAGAGACTGTGAATGCACAGCTTTTCACCTTCCATAAATTCCTCGGGACTAGAGTGATCTCTGGATTGGAGGGTAGCAGTTCTAATGCTGCATTTCAAGGAAGGAGGGGAGACAAAACTAGGAAGTTTCTGGCATCAGTAGCAGGGAAGTTTTTGAATTTACGCTCTGAAATGTACTACCAGAGAACTTGGAAAACAATATTATCAGGTAGAGCCAACATAGCTGTTTGGAAGGAAAATTGTTTGACATGCATTTTACAGCAGCATGGTGGCTCAGTGGTTAGCACTGCTGCCTCACACAGTGCTGGGGACCCAGGTTTGATTCCACCCTCCAGCAACCGTCTGGAGTTTGCACATTCTCCCTGTGTCTTCGTGGGTTTTCTCCAGGTGCTGCACTTTCCTCCCACAGTCCAAAGATGTGCAGGTTGAGTGCATTAGCCGTGGGACATGTAGGGTTACAGAGATAGGATAGCGGAGTGGGTCTGGGGTGGCATGCTGTTCAGAGGGTCTGTGTGGACTTGATGGGCTGAATGGCCTGCTGCCACACTGTAGGAATTCTAAGGTCTACAATCAACAGTTTTGAGATTGTGACAGAAAGCCACTAAGTGAAAATCTACTTAGATTTTCAGAAGACATTCTGTGTCATGGTAGACTGTTGTTTGAGTATAAGACAATTCTGCATAGGAGCAGAAAAAGCCCATTCAGCCTCAAGTCTACTGTCATTCAATGAGATTATGGCTGATCTGGTGCCCTCAACTCTACTTTGCTGCCTTTCCCCATAACCCCTGATTCCCTTACTGATTTTAAAAAATCTGTCTTGAAGATACTTAATGGTCCAGCTTCAACAGCCCTCTAGTAAAGAACTCCACAAATTCACAGGCCCCTGAAACAAGAAATTCTTCCTCATCTTTGTCTTAAATGTGCAACCCTTATTCTGAGATTGTTGTAGACTCTACCGCAAGGGGAAACAACGCCTCCACGTCTACCCTGTCAGGTTCTTCTAAGAATCTTGTATGATTCAATAAGGTCACCTCTCTCATTATTATTCTTTTCAATGCGGACAGGCCTAATCTACTCAAACTCTCCTTGTAAGACAGTCCCTCCCCGCACCCCCCCCCCCCCCCAAAACCCCCATACCTGGTATTAGCCTAGTGAACCTCTCTGGACTGCCTCTAATGCCAGGTACATCCTGCCCAGAACTGTTCATAGCATTCCAACTATGTCCAAGCTTTAAATAATTTTGCCACCATCTTGTATGTTTCGTTTCATGATTGAAGTTTGTGATGGGTTTGACATGCAGATTCTCTTTGTCTACAGAAATGATATAATGGAGCAGGTTCAGAAAAGATTTACTAGGATGTTGCTAAGAATGGAAGGTTTGGGTTATAAAGGTAGGCTGGGACTTCTTTGACTGGAGTGTAAGATGTTGAGGGGTGGCCTTATAGAGGTTTATAAAAATCATGAGGGGCGTTGATAAGGTGAATTGCAAGGGTTTTTTCCCCTACAGTGGGGGAGTTCAAAATCAGGGAGCATATTTTTAAGCTTAGAGAGATTTGAAAAGGATATGAGGGGCAATATTCATCCACAGGATGACTTGAGTGTGGAATGAGCTGCCAGAGGAAGTGGTAGATGCAGGCACAGTTACAACATTTAAAAGACATTTTGGATAAGTACATGAAGAGGTTTGGAGGGATATGAACCAAATGCAGGCAAGTGGGACTAGTTTCATTTGGGAACATGATTGGCACAGATAAGCTGGACCGAATGGTCTGTTTCCATGCTGTGTGAACCTATGACTCCTAAATAACAGATCACGTGTAGAGAGAACCCTCAAAATGTACTAAATTAAGCTTTGCAGCTTGCCTCTGTGAGCTGGTTGGTTGCAGTGTTTTCCCAAGAGAATGCCGAAATTTATAAGGCTTATATTTGGGGTTTCCTTCTATTTCTGTACTGACTACCTTGATGCTGTTTTGCCTGCAGCAGTTCCAATAGAAAATCTACTTTGAGTTTCTTTAATTACAGAGCATAAAAGAGGACAGCACAAGACTACCATGTCTGTGCCAATCATGAAGCTATTCTAAAATAATTCTATCTGCCTGCATGTGGTCAGTTTATTTCTTTCTTGGCTGTTCATGTGTCTAAGTGCCTTTTAAATGTTGCTATCAACATCTGCTTCTACCACCTTCCCTTGCAGTGTGTTCCAGGCACCTACCCTCTGCTTTTTTTTAAAAAAAAAACATACTTTCCTCACAGGTCTCCTTTAAACTTTTCCCCTCTCACCTTAAACTCATGTTCCTGGATGTTTCCACCCAGGGAAAGAGACTCTAACTATCCAACCCTATCCATGCCCTTCAATTTTGTATACTTCTTTCAGGTCACCCGTTAGTGTGTGATGCACTCGCAAAAGCAATGCACGTTTGTCCAACCTTTCGTTATATCTAATACATTGCAATTCAGGCAACATCCTGGTTAGCCTCTTCTGCACCCTCTCCAATTCTCCAACCAAGAGCATGACTTATTCATCTAAGATTGATTTTCTGGAGCCCATCATAATAGAGAACTTCTTGTTTGCAATTTTGACTGGCATCAAATTCTTATGAACTTTGGATGTCTATGTTAGAAACATTCTAGAGCTTTGTTGTGGCTTCTGTAGGAGACCTGGGAATTATACAGCAAGGTGAGAAGGACACTGCCTGGTAGAATTTGATTTTAATCTTCAGCTGAATGCCATGTGGCATCCAGACACTATTATGAAAAACCCTCTTAGGACAGTTCCTCCATGCCTGGTATCAGCCTATTGAACCTTGGACTATCTTTAATGCCAATATATCTTTCCAATGGCAGGCAGAACTTGCTTTCTGGATGCATGTATGCATGTCTTCTTCAATAGTGGCATTCCTAGAGAAAACACCAAGGCATGAGAAGTTTTTAACAGCCTTGAGACTGGTACCTTCAAAGGTGATGTCTGCTGAGGCATTCTATACACAAATCAGAAAGTTACTATGTATACGCAGCAAGCAATTAGGAAGGCAAATGGTATGTTGGCCTTTACAGTAAGAGTTGAGAAGACAAGAGTGAGAAAGTCTTGCTGCTGTTATGCAGGGCGTTGAGATCATACTTGGAGTGCAGTTTTGGTCTCCTTACAAAGGAAGGATGTTTTTACTTTAGGGTGCAACAAAGGTTCACAGAGTTGATTCCTAGAATGTGGTGTTCTATGTAGAAAAATTGAGTACAATGGACCTCTATTCTCTAGGGTTGATGAGTTTTTGGTGAAATCGAAACAAAAAATTCTTGGATTTGGCAGGCTAATTTGAGAGGCTGATTTCCCCTTGCAGCGAAGTTTAGATCAAGGATGATAGTCACAGGAAAAGGAGATAGCTATTTAATGCTAAGGTAAGAAATTTCCTTACTAAGAGGGATGCTCTATTCCAGAGAACTACTGGAGTTCACTCAGTGAGTATGCAGTGAGCCTTAACTTTATGTTGCCCTATTTTTGTCATTTTGATTTAACATCTTGTTTTTAATGGAGTGATATTCTTATTTAGCATTATGGGTGTAAATTTTAAACTTACCTTTATTTTAAAAGTTTATTTTATAAGTAGAGTGACTTACAAATGTACAGTAATGCAGAGTATAATGCTTTTGTTTTTTTCGGATGGGAAATGTTCTCTAGAGTTTAGCTGAAGTGTTTACATTAGCTGTGATGAGAAAATTTTGTTCTGCTAAATGTTGCTCATTCAAAGTTGTATGTTTCAGGAATGCAATGGCGATGTTAAGTCAGGAATTACTGTCTTAAAATCTGTGATCGATTGACTTTTCAGGCACGAAGAAGATCATGGATGTGGTTTCGAGCAGAAAAGTGACAAGTTTTTAAAGTTTTTGCTTTGATCTTGTTGAATTCTGGAGCAGGCTCAGGGTTATGTGTCCTAACCCCATTTCTATGCTGTATTGTTGGGCTGCATTCTGTTGAAGTTAGAATGTTGAGGTGAACTTTAAGGTGTTTAAAATGACAAAAGGAGCAGTCAGAAGATATTTCCTTGGTATTTCCTTGGGCACTGCAGGAGTGAAATACATTTTCACTCAAAAGTTGCAAAACCGTGGAATTCTCATTCCCCAAAAGGCTGGGGCTGCTGGGCATTTACAATTTTCAAGATTAAGATCAACTGATTCTTGTTGGGTAAAGTTATTTATTGACTAGGATCTAATTAAATGGTGTAACAAACTTGAGGGGCTGGATGGCCTTCTCCTGTTACTGTAGCACGATCATAAATAGTAGGCTTACAATACAATTTGTAGTTTCATTTTGGCTGTACAATTTTTGCAAACATGTATCTAATATATGAACCAGTATAAACATTAAACAGGGACTTGTCCAGATAAACTGCAAGCCTCTAAAACTTAAGTACATGTTAGCTATTTCAGGGCCACTGATTTTCACGGTAAAGTTACATGCTCATTGGGTCTTATTCCTTTTCCTGTTATAAACTGCTTTCTCCTTAAAACGTAAGAATCTGGAGCAGGAGTAGGCCATCTGGCCCTTTTGAGCCTGCTCCACCATTCAATAAGATCACAGTTGATCTTTTTATGGCCTCTGTCCATAACCCTTAATTTTTGGAATTATGAAGGAATTATCTAAGCTTTAAAAACATTGTGAGGAAGCCTCAACTACTTCAGTGGCAGGGAATTCCACACCACCCTTTGGGTAAAGAGGTTCTTCCTCCATTCAGTCCTAAATCTGGTTCCCCCTAATTTTGAGGCTATGCCCCATAGTTATAGTTTTACCCACTGATGGAAACAACCCCCCTGCTTCTACCTTATCTACTCCCTTCATAATTTTATGTTTTTATAAGGTCTGCCCTCATTGTTCTAAATTCCAAAGAATATAATCGCAAGCTATTCAGTCTGTCCTCGTAAGCCAACCCCCTCATCTCTGGAATCAACCCAGTGAATGTCCTCTTCGTCCCCTCCGTTGCCAGTATATCTCTTCTCAAGTAAGAAGAGCAAAACTGCATGCAGTACACCAGTTGCGGCCCCACCAGCACCCTATACAGCTGTGACATAACCTCCCTGCTTTTAGACTCAATCCTTCTACAGTGAAGGATAAAATTCCATTTGCCGCCTTAATTATCTATTGTAACTCCAAACCAACCTTCTGCGATTCATGCACAAGGATACCCAGGACCCTCTGTACAGCAACATGCTGCAATTTTTTTACTGTTCAAGTAATAGTCCCTCTTACTGTTATTCCTACCAAAATGGTTGATTTCACATTTATCAATATTGAATTCCATCTGCCAGACCTTTGCCCACTCACTTAAACTATGTACATCCCTCTGCAAACTGAGTCCTTTGCACTCTTCGCTCTACCAGTCATCTTAATGTCATCCACAAACCTTGACACTACACGCGGACCCCGACTCTAAATCATCTTTGTAACTTAGAAACAATTTGTGGTCCCAGCACTGATCCCTGAGGCACACCACTAGTCACTGTTCGCCAACCAGAAAAGCACTCATTTATCCTCGCTCTTTGCTCCCTGTCAGTTAGTCTCGCTCCATGCCAGTACATTGCCTGTAATGCCAGGAACTTTTATCTTTTGCAGCAGTCTTTTGTGTGGCACCTTGTTGATTGCCTTTTGGAAATCTAGATACACCACATCTACTGGATCCCTGTTGTCCACTGTGGTTGTAATGTCTTCATAGAATTTCAGCAAATTAGTCAAGCATGACCTGCTTTTCATGAACCCATGTCATGTCTGCCCAATGGGGCAATTTTTATCTAGCTGTCTTGCTATTTCTTCCTTGATAGTTTCCGGCATTTTCCTCACTACATCTTTCCCCATCTTTTGTCTGCCTCCTTTTTTGGAAAACAGCCGATGTGACCCCACTGTTCAATCTGCTTGAACTGCCCCAGAGTCCAGTGAATTTTGGAAAGTTATCATGATGTGCATTTGCTATTACTCCCGCCATCTCTTTTAGTACCATGGGTTGCATTCCATGAGGGCCAGGAGACCTGTCTACCTTTAGCTTCACTAGCTTGCCCAACACTACCTCTTTTTTTGTGAAAATGATCATGTCTAGGTTCTCGCCTACCAGTCATCAATTACTGGCAATTTGTGTCCTCCACTGTGAAGACCGACACACAGTACCTACTCAATACCTCAGCTGTGTACTCAACTCCCATTATTAAATTCCCCTTCTCATCCTACAAAGGACCAATGTTTACCTTAGCCACTCTTTTTCATATTATATATTTATAGAAACTTTTGCTATCTTAGATTATAAGACTAAACTAGCTCAGAAAATAGTCTTGCTTTTCTGTTGACCTTAAAGTTTTCCCAGTCTTCTAGTTTCCCACTGGTCTTTGCCACTTTGCATGCCTTATCTTTCAATTTGATAGCCTTCCTTATTTCCTTAGGCATCCATGGCTGATTACCCCTTTTCCTACAGTCCTTCCTTTCATTCATAAAGAGCATGTGAAAATTTGAGTGGCTACTGAAAAGGTTGCTTCTGCTTGTTGTGCATATGCTGAGAGGGAGAACGAAGATATGAGGAAGGTCTTAAATGAGAAGCAAATGGCTGGCAAATAAAGTGAAGAACTGGTCACAGGATATGGTGCTTCTGCAGGTGGAAAAGAATGTTGAAGGCAGCATTTAGAATGAGTGAGGGTTATGCAGTATTACCCTGAGAGATTGAGAAATAGAGCTGCTACTTTTTAGGAAGTTGAACATTTTCCAGGAGCCAGAGATTTTGCTCTTGGAATCGATCACTCCTGCCACCTCTCCCCTGGCCGAGTCTATGTAGATCTTGTTTTCACTCAGAGAAGAGTATCTCTGGCACCTGCTGCAGCACCTCCAGGAAGTTACCAGAAAAACAGGGAAAGCCTTGCTACTTGTATCTCAGTAAGCTCAGTTTTTCAAAGCAAAAGGCAATCTGGTGGAAGTGACTACAAACATAGAACATAGAAGCAGGTGTAGGCCATTCAGCCCTTCAAGCCTGCTTCACCATATATTATGATCATTGCTGATCATCTAACAGTAGCTTGTCCCACTTCTTCCTCCATTTCCTTTGATCCCTTTAGTCCCAAGTACAATGTCCAATTCCTTTTTAAAATCATACACTGTTTTCTATGGTAGTGAATTCTATAGGCTCACCAATCCACCAGTCTCTTGAGTGAAGGCATTTCTCCTCTTCTCAATCCTAATTGGTTTACTCTGTATCCTTCGACTGTGACCCTTGGTCCTTGATTCCAACGCTATTGGGAACATCCTTTCTGCATTTACCCTGTCTAGGTCTGCTAGAATTTCATAGATTTGAGATTCTGTTTTTCCCCCCATACCCCACCCCAACCCACCACTCATTCTTCTGAATTCCCTGAATAGAATTCTAAATGATTCAATGTCTCTTTTCAGGAATCAGTCTGGGAAACCTTTGCTGCTTTCCCCTATAGTAAAGACATCTTTTCTCCATAAGGAGACCCAATATTCCAGGGTGGTCTCACCAAAGCCCCATATGCTTGCATCACAACATCCTTGCTCTTCTATTTGTGTCCTTGCATATCATTTTCTGTCTTTACCATCTACTGCACCTGCATGCTTACCTTCAGTGACTGGGGTCTTCTTGATTGTACCCTTCTCTCAATTTATAGCCATTTAGATGATGATCTGCTTCCTGTTGCTATCAAAGTGGATAAACCTCACACTTATTCACATTATACAGCATCTGGTCATGCATTTGCCTGCTTAGCTTGTTCAAATCCCATTGCATCTCTGAATCCTGTTCACAGCTCACTGTCCTCTCAGCTTTATCATCTGCAAATTTGAAGATGTTACATTTAGCTTCCTCCTCTGTCATTATTGTATGTTGTGAATGGTTGTAGTCCTAGCACAGATCCCTGCGGTACCCTGGTGTTCGCTGCCTGTCATTCGGAAAAAGATCCATTTATTCCTAATTTTTGTTTCCGGTCTGCCAACTGGTTTTCTATCCATCTCTATATTCTACCTCCAATTCCATGCACTTTAATTATATGCACTGATCTCTTCTGTGAACTTTGTTCGTAACCTTCTGAAAATCCAAATCAACTACTTCCACTGGCTCTCGCACATCAACTACACTAGTTGAATCCTTGAAGATTGCCACTAAATTTGTCAAGCATCACTTCCCTTTCATAAATCCATGTTAATCCTGCTACTGTTTTCCAGGACTGTAGCAATTTCCCCTTTACCAACGTTAGGCTGACTGATCAATAATTCTTGGTTTTGTGTCTACCTCCCTTTTTCAATAGAGGGCTTACATTAGCAACTCCAACCTGTAAGACCTGTTCAAGTCTGTAGAATCTTAGAGGACCATCACTCTGCATCCGCTATTTCTAGAACCACTTAAGTGCTCTGCAATTGTTGATTATTAGACACTTACTGGCACTCAATCCCGCCAACTTCCCCAGCACCATTTCCCGACTAATACTAGTTTCCTTCAGTTCCTCCCTCTCAGTAGCATTGTGTTCCCCAACATTCCTGGTCTCTAATTTGTCCTTTGTTAACACAAAACCAAAGTATGTATTTAATTGCTTAGCCATTTCTTTATACCCCATTATAAGTTCTCCTGTTTCTGACTGTAACGGACATACATTTGTCTCCACCAATCTCCTTTCTGTTCACATACTGATGGAAAATTTTCGTCAGTTTTTGGGTTCCCTGTGAGCTTACTGTCGTACTCTATTTTCCCTTCTTTAAACAATCCCTATGTCCTCCTTTGCTGAATTCTAAGTTGCTCCCACTTCTCAGATCTGTTCTTTTCTGGCCACTTAGTATTAAACTTAAGGAACAGACATACAATCACCAAATCAAAACCAAAAGAACTGCGGATGCTGCAAATCGGGAACAAAAACAAAGTTGCTGGAAAAGCTCAGAACGTCTGGCAGCATCTGTGGAGGAGAAAACAGTCAACGTTTTGTGTCCGGTGACCCTTCTTCAGAACTGATGGTGGCTGGGAAAACATCAGTTTATATGCAGAAAATAGGGAGGTGGGTGGGGTAGGGAGTAAACGATAGGATAGAGCCCAAAGAGAGAAAGACAGTTGGACAGACAAAGGAGTTGCTAACAATCGGGCTGGGAGGGTGAATAGTTGTTAATGGGGACTGTTAGTGACCAACAACAGGGGGTGTGTGATGGCAGGCTATGTGGTAACAAGGCCTGGTGTGTGGGGTGGGGGGGCTGGGACATGGGAGAGTTTAGGCCCTAAAATTATTGAACTCAATATTGAGTCTGGAGGGCTGTACGGTCCCCAAGCGGAAAATGAGGTGTTGTTCCTCCAGCTTGTGTTGGGCTTCACTGGAACACTGTAGCAAGCTGGAGACAAGAGATGGTTGGCCAGGGAGCAAGGTGGTGCATCGAAGTGGCAGGCAACAGGTAGTTCAGGGTCCTGTTTTTGCAAACAGAACGTAGATGTTCTGCAAAGTGGTCGCCAAGTCTACGCTTCGTTTCCCCAATGTAGAGGAGATCACATTGTGAGCAGCGAATGCAGTAGACTAGATTCTTGGAAGTGCAGGTGAAATGCTGCTTCACATGAAAGGTATGTTTGGATACTTAAATACTGAGGATGGAGGAGATAAATGGGCAGGTGTTGCACCTTTTCTGGTTTCAGGGGAAGGTGCTGTAGGGCTGTGGGGAGGTGTTGGGGGTGAAGGAAGAGTGGACCAGGGTGTCCTGGAGGGAACGGTCCCTCCAGAAGGCGGACAGGGGAGGGGAGGGGAGGGGAATAAGTGTCTGGTGGTGGCATCTTGCTGGAGGTGGTGAAAATGGTGTCTGATGATCTTCTGGATGTCGATGATGGTGGGTGAGGACAAGGGGAACCCTATTGCTGTTGCGGGAGGGAAGAGAAGGGGTGAGGGCGGAAGTGCGGGAGATGCGTCGGACCCGATTGAGGGCCCTGTTGACAATGGAGCAGGGGAATCCTCGGTTGAGAAATAATGTGGACATTTCAGAGGCTCCGTTGTTGAAGTTGGCCTCATCTGAACATATGGGATGGAGTCTTTACAGGAAGTGGGATGCGAGGTAGCTGTCGGAGTCGGTGGGTTTGTAATGGAATCTTTTTGCACCAGGCACTTCCTGGGAGGATAGTTGCAGCGAGTGACCTCACTACCTTTTAGTACGTGGATGAGCACTTGAAATGTCATAATACTGAAGGCTGTGGACATGGTGCTGGAAAGTGGGATGAGTGTAAATTTAGAGTTGCTTTGACAATATAGCCTTGATCAACTAAAGGGCCACTTCTGTACTGTATGATTCTATGAACAATTGTTGCAGTTAACCCGTGCACTCTTTAAATGCTTGCCATTGCCTTTCCACTGCTATCTCTTTTTAAGTAATGTTCTCCGATAGGTCATAGACAATTCACATCTAATGCTATCGTAGTTTCCTCTACTTAGATTTGTGACCCTAGTCTTGGAATCGTGCTCCATCTTAATGAAGAATTCTATCATATAATGGTCACTCATTCTCGAAGGGCCAACACACAATTAGAACGTAGAACATAGAACATTACAGTGCAGTACAGGCCCTTCGGCCCTCGATGTTGCGCTGACCTGTGAAACCAATTATTCCTTTCTCATTACATGATGCCCAGTCTAAGATGGCCTGTTCTCTCTAGAGGCTACTCAACACATCAGTCTAGAAAACCATTCCTTATATACTCTACAGTACTGTTACTAATTTGATATGCCCAATCCACATGCAGATTAAAATTATAATGCATTCCCAACATCGCATTATTTTATTTTTGACCCTTGGTGTTTCACAGCTCTACCGTTAGAGATTTCATGTCATTGGAGCTGATATTCTTCCTCACTGTTGCACTAAGTTTCTCTGTAACCAGAAATGCAACTCCACTGCCTTTTTCGTTTTTGCCTGTTCTTTAAGTACTGGCTATCCCTGGATGTTTGGTTCCCATCTCTGTTCATAACCCCTACTATATCATACTTGTTATATGCTATTTGTCTGATTTAATACATCCTTTTTTAGTTGCAAAGGCTCCATGCATTAAGGCACAAATCCTTAAAGCTTATCTTTTTGGCATTACTTGTCCTCTTCCCATTATTTTTCACTGTGGCCTTGATGGATTCCAGCCCTTGATTTCTCTACATATCAATTTTCTTATTTTCCCCTTTCTGTCTTTTGCTCTTGTCCTTGATTCTCCTTCCTTTGACTGCTTCTCACAATCTCTGTTTAAGAGGTGATTTTGCACTTTAAGTGACAGCCACTGTAAATTATTTCCGGGAAATGGTAAGCCTGATGAAATTTGAAAGTTAAAATGACCAAGCCCCTCGTGCTAATTTCAGTTGAGTTTGTCACTTCCCCCCCGTTCATTTTAAAGTAGCTCCCAGTTAATAACCCCACTATTAAATTTTGCCTTTTAATGCTTATGCTGATTCTCTGGAAGAGTTACCTATGTATCCAGTTTACCCACTGCAATTACTTTCTCTTCGAAATATTGTCTTTGTTTCTAAAACCAAATACATCCACATTTTATGGTTATCAAGGTTTTGTCAGTGTGCTTATATTCCTGCTATGTTTGAAGAAATTATACCAATATTCCCACCATACCTTTCAATTCCAGTCACCTGCTTAACATTTGTCCACTGCATTGTTCTAATGTATAAAAGACACTGCAAAAATGTAGCTTCTAATGAAGTGAAATTTTAGACTGGCTACTGGAAATTGTATGATCAGAATATAAATGAACTCATTTTTGTTCAAAAGTGCTATTGCTTTGATAAACTAGTAATCTGGGCATTGAAGCTAATGTTCTGTATTCATAGATTCAAATCTTAATGTGGAAGCTAGTAGAATTTAAATTTAATTAATAAAATCTGCAATTGAAAGCTAGTTGTGATGGTGATATGATCATTTTGTATTTATTTTAAAGAAAAAATCTAGTTCACTACTGTCCTTTAAGGAAGGAAATATGCCATCCTTGTTTGATCTGTTAGTGATTCCAGATCCATAGCAGTATGGTTGGCTCTTGATTCCCTCTGAAATGGCCTAGAAAACCACTCCTTTCAAGGGCAATTAGGAACGGCCAGACTAATTCCAGCTTTGCTTGTGATGCCCATATCCCAGGAAAGAATTTTGGAAAAAAAAATGAGACTCTTGGTGCAAATCATTAATCATATTTGGATTTTGATAACATTTAATGCTGGTTCAGGCATGATGGACTGAATAGCCTCCCTCTGTGCTGTAACACTTCTGTGATTGTGATTTCATCATGGTGCAGTACTTTTCTCAGTTTTTAATTTCTGCAATTCAAGTCCCAGATTTACCTGTGAATAAAAGCTCGCCTTGACCAGTTACCGAGGAGACACAGTTTCATTAATCCTGCTTGGTGTGTGAGAAAGAGAGGACCTTTTTAAGAAGCTGGTTTCCTGACGGTCCTGCAAGAGATATATATAAAACAAATGCTGAAAAACCAAAGCGCTGAATAAAATAAATTTCATTGCTATTTTGTTGGCCAGTCTAAGTTGGTTGTCATACATTAAAATTATAATAGACTGGAGAAAGTTGTCATCTTGGCTCACGTCTAGCTGAAAGTATGCTATATTAGCCCTCACGCCTGAAACTACTGTAAGTTTTTAATCGGATGTCTTTTTCTCAAAAGTCTACTAATATGAATTGAAAGTTGTTTGAAGGCTTTCATAGTGAGGTCTGTAATCATAAAATCGTCTTATTCGACATATAAATTTCCTTAGGCATGTTCTGTTAGTTTTAGTCACCTTTGGAAAGGTGACACAGAACTGGATTGACAGAACACTGAATGAAGGGGTGGTGATGGAGTGCTTTCCTGCAGTCGCTATAGACATCTTTAAAAATATTAACTAATGCAGAGCGTCAGCAGTTACGCCCTTTAAAAAAGACGACCCACTCCAAGGAGCTAAACAGCTACGTTGGGAAGAAGGTCGGGGATAACTTAAAATCCACCACAAACAGTAACAAATTATGGAGACTCAATATGTCATTTCTGAAAAAGTCAATGTGTGATCTAATCTGTTAGTCCCAGCATCTGTGTCTTTAAGTTGACTAAGTGTGGCCTTTCCAAAAAAAATTTGAAAGTTTATGCTTTGAAGGTTGAAACTGATGTTATGGTGACGTATTTTCTTGCAAATGTGCAGATGGTCTGGATTGTTTCAATTTTGCAGTTTTAACTTCTTTCACTTGTACTGTGGGTTTACATTGCCTTCCACTATATCTCAAGTCAAATATAAATGCTGTTTTTTTTTAGCTGAGACCCTTCAAATTACTAGTCACACTTGGATACAAATGAACAAAGAATGTTGAAAATCTGTATCACGTGAGTCTCGATCTTTTGAGATCATTATCTCCAGCAGAACAACAAACTGTTTTAAAACTGCTCAAGCAATCATTGATTTCTGCATTGTTGAATTTGACCTTCATCTCACTAGAACTATCAAAGAATGAAAAGAGTAGAGAAACAGTATAGATTCAACATCATTTGAACTCTTGACTCCAGTGGGCATGAGTCCTTAGTGCAGAGCTAACTACAGTCTGTTGCTAATTTAGGCACATAATACAGAGGACCAGCAAATGGGTAGTGTGGGAATTAAAATATAACTCTTGTGTTGTCCACTGTATTCTTAGGCTGCGTTTGAAGCAAATTATTGACTATTCAAAGGAACTTTACTTTGTAACTAGATTGGTCTGTACCTCAGCTGAGAGAACTTGATGCTGACTATAGACAGAATTGAATAGTGTTTGTATTGCTGCAACACATTCTTTTCTAGTGTAAATATATATTTATAACTGTCCAGATTATATTTATTTCAATTCAATTTAATTTACATTTCACCGGCAAGATGGCGGCAGGGTAAGTCGCTCCATTTGGAGCTCCACTCTGCTCGCCAGTTCCCTTTCCTTTTCCTTTCTTATCACTTTTTTTCTTCTCTCTCCTCTTAGAATTACTGCAATCTCCTCCCCTCCCCCCCCCACCCCAACCCTGTCCTTTTAACTACCTACCAACCAGTCGTGAGTCGCGACTGGGAACTGCACGATTGGAGCTGAACATGCTGGCTAGGTCCAGCAGCAACGGCGGATTGAGCATGGGCCCGAGTGATGACGAGAGCAGGCTGGTGAGGCGGCAGCAGTCGGTAGTGAGTCTTTCACGTGGCAACCTCCTGGGTGTCCCAGCGATTGGAGCAGCGCCTGCACCATAGTGGAGATGGGACTTGAGACTCTGAGATCTGGACATTTCTTTTTCTTGCTTATGTTTTGGCTCTACTTAAATATTTTTAGTTCTAGTTTTTGTAACCAAGTGGGCACCAGTGAATGGTGACTTTGTGCACTTTCATGTACTTATGTATTCCTATACTTGGTACATGTGACAAATAAATCTAAATTTCAAATAAGCTGTCTTTTCCGAGTGTCAGATGAACATCTCCAGAAATGCCCACAAAGGAAACACGTTTCAGCTAAGCTAGTTCAGGTTATTCCTCATCAGTTGGAATTATGTCCAGCTTCTCATTCCTCCATTTGGAGGGATCAGGATAAGAAAAATGGCCAAGATCTGCACCAGGATCGTGCTGCAAGTCCAGAACCACTAAATGGCCAGAAAATCCAGAACCACATGAAACCACAGAGAAACTCAGCTTCCAGTACTTGACTGTTGGTCAGTTTTGAATACTGTCGACATTGGGTCTTGATATGGGCTACCAGCTCTCCTGATCGAGGGCTTCACAGGATTCTGGCCCTATAGTAACCAGGACCCACTCCTCAGTGCCCTCCTTTGTGTCCTCGCCAAGAACATGGCACTCACTGTCTCCAGGCAGAACTTTTTCATTTGTTTCATTCAGTCCTCCAACATTGTTTGCTACACTGTATGACACTTAATAATAAGCTTCCTAAGGTGCAGGTACTAATGTTCTGTAGTTATTGGCATGCTTAACAAGCATATCCAATACCTTATTGCCTCCTGCATTTTCATTGTCTTTCCCCAAAAGGAGTATCAATTTATTTGAAATCTTAACTAATATAATTGAAACGGTCCACTTGAGTGGATAGTTTTAAATCAGTTGATGGAAGTTGACGGTCTGTAATAAGCACAAACTTTGTTTGATCCTGTCCATCTGACATCTCACCTGGCCACCTAACATGGACTATTTAATAGTTGAAGTCCTGGCTAATTATTCTTGGCATAATCCCTGGTGTTAATGCTGTACTTGAATGTGGCAATTTCCAACCTTGGACTTTTGTCTCTAAAATGCTTCACTGGATGTCTTTGTCCAGCAGGTAGTTTAGAGGAATAATGACAACTTGCTTCTAAGTGGAGTGCAAGCGCTGTCTAACCAAAGCAATCCAATAAATTCTTTTCCCAACACAGTGCAAATTGTAAAAACACTACATACTATTTTCTAACCCTGCCTTTCGATTCCACTAATAGAAGTGGCTTGTAGCAAAACAAATAGCGAGGCAAATTAAATTTAATTTTCTGGTCCAGATGTCCATACAAAAAGTAAAATTAGAATGAACATTTGAACATTGAATTATTAAATATCATTAACTTTGCACTAACATTGAATTTCCAATTATATAATCTCACATTGTCTTTTGACCCATTTTGAAATGCATAAGTTTGAGTTTGAACTAAGGCTCCCTAATTTTGCTTAGTTTAACAACTATTGCCAGAAATAGTCGGTGATAGATAGGGAGGGATTGGTGGAGCATTTTCCCAGATGCGAGCCCTTAATCTGGACTGACTATAGATGTTGATATTTTTATGGACGTTTGAAAACTACGTGTGGACCCTTCTGTTGATGATTTATGCAGAAACATTACACATTGTGATAAGTAAATTATGTATAATTGTCTTTTTATATTTAATAGGCTGGATTGATTCGTGCAGACACTGGCGAGTTTTTCATTGAGCCATTGGAGAAAGGGCAGCAGGCACAGGAAGAAAAAGGTCGCGTTCATGTGGTGTATCGTAGGTCCTCTATCAAACAAGCAGTACCACAAGACCTACACGTTGAAGGTATTGAAAGTACTAAAACTACAAGTTTAAGTACTACAAAAAAATGAGTTTGTTAAAATGTCGATCGTGTTATTAAACCCAACGCAGTCTCCAGAATAGATTTTGCACGTTAACGTTGCACAATATTAAATGCTGTTTTTTTCAGAAGATTAATTTGATTGTGTTGTTTGTACCTGCATCCTTTCAAAGTTTTTAATCCACTTGTGCAATTTATTGGATGCATATATAATATCTGCATTGTATCATGTGTTATTTTAAACATTAAGTTTCTTTATAAAATTAATAGAAGCAATTTGCCTAATGTAAATAAAGAATAGTCTATAAATTGACTTAAGGTACAGCTTAGTAATTATGTTACACATTTAACTAACATAACTTGACTTTGTAGGCCAGCCCATAATCACTTAAGTGCTTCACATTCCTATGTTGTATGTTGAATTCTTTAAAGCCATTTTTGCTTGAATTTTGTTCATCTTGCCACACACAAGGTTTCGGTGAAAAAGGACAATATAAGAAATGAACTGTTTGGATACCATCTTAAAATCTTTTCTGTATGTTACACTGAAGTACATTATTAGATTTTGTATGTTAAATGCGCAAAATAAGTGGGAGTCGTAGACAAATTCCAGGGCAAAGATCTGTAATATTGCTCAGCAGTATTTTTACCTAATTGGTTAGTATGCTTTACTAGGCCAGATAGCCTGTGGAAATGAGAAACGCGTGTTATTAGATGTGCAATGTTAAAGCCACTCAAATTATACCATTCCTAGATGTTTACCTGTCATGAGACCTCCTCTGTCCAATCCAGCTATATTTTTCATTGCCTTATGTAAAGACCCCTGACTTGAGGCAGAGCATGTCAGGTGTGATGGAGTTATATACAATGGATGTCTAAGAATGTTTTAAGTGTCCTTTTGCTTCAGTATGGAGCCTTAAATTCAAATCATGACTTTGATTGAAATGCAGATTTGGTAATCCTTGATGGTCACTATTGTTCCAGTTGTGCTTAATTCATCAGAGCTCTATTTCAGGACAGAAAATAATGACCACAAAGATTTGTTTCCAGTATAATTTCTGTTGGCTATGTAACATCCTAAGGAGCGTAAGGCTGTAAATTATTGCAGATTGTCCCTTGTAAAGAGAGATACTTGGATAGGGAGGCCACCAAGCAAACTCACTGTAGGTGGAATTCATGAAAGAGAAGTAAAACGGAATTAGACTTGTTGGCTTCCAGAGTTGATTTTAATACTCCCCCTTTGGACTGATGACTTTGATTTAAGAGACTGCGGCAGATTAGACTAATTATAAAAACAAGAAGTTGCATGATTGGTGGTTTTTCCTGAAAAAGAGGCATAATTCAGATGAGCAAAGAAGATAATGTCAAATGTTCTAGGTAGCCTAGAATTTGAACCTAGAAACTTCTGATTAGAAGGCACATGTTGTTCTAATTGCACTAAGATGGAAGCCCTAGATTTGAAATGTGTTTTGCCTAATGTTTAATTTAGGCTGCCTGGATGATTTACTTCCATATAATTGTAATCTGCATTATGTGCAAATTATTTTGCTTTATTTATCTTTAGTGTCGGACATCCGTTATTCCCGTTCTTCCACAATTTAAAAAAAAAAGGTTCTTCATTACCAATGGCCTCCCTACCTTTGCCATCAGTTTGTCTTGATGTATGCCACATCTCATGACAGAAAGCAAGAGAATGGTAGCAGATGGTGAGAGTGAATTACTGGAAAGCATAAGAAAGGTCTCCCTGATTCTTGACTGTGTAATTACTGGCTAACATCCAACTTGAGACCACATGCATCTGTAATTCATATCTTGTAATACGTTACTTTAAAGATTAGACTGCATAGGAACTCAAATTGTACCATTCTTTGATGTCTAACTGACTTAAGAATAGTTGTAAACTGGTGAATAACTTAGTTCATTATTTATGGTCCTTCTCTGCTTCATCCTGCTCTCAAACTACCTTTCTTCAGTCAAATGGCTTTGTACTTATCTACAGTTAATCTATGATGGCTGATTAACACAACCTTCTGAAGAGAAGCAGTTTGATCATGCTGTCTTAACCTTCTCTCCTTTCACTCCAGAGTTCAAACACTGCTGCTGATCTCCAAATAAAATGCCCAGTTTTCTCTGTTCGAGTTTGTGATCCAATTTCTTCAGCACCTACAACACATCTCTGAACAGATTAATTAGAACATATTATAGGCCTCTGGAACAGATGGCTGTTGAACCTGGGCCTCTGGCTCAGAGATAGGGATGCAATCATTGCACCACAAGAACCTATACTTACATCACTGAGCCTTGGTCACAATTGCCAATAACAGCTGTGCATCTACACTTGTTTCCGTGACCTCTTGTACCTGTATATTTTTAAAGACAGTTTTATTCTTCACGGTGGGCTCTACTTGATTTCAAAGTATCATTTTCTCATGATTTCACTTGTGCTGTTTCAAATACAGTAACTATAACTCCTCGAACGGTTTCTAGGTCTTCACACTTAGGAGTAGGTGTACACACAGGTATGCCACATTATCAACCCATTTCTGTTTATTGTATATTGCCATGTCAGTGTTAAAATCACAGGAATTGTGGCAGCTTCCTTGTAGATTCTATTAGCACTTAATTCTATCTCTATTGCACTACTATTGATTCCATGCCTGCTGCTGTACTCTACAGCTGGCTATTTAAAATCAAAGTCCTAAAACTTCATGTTGGGGGACTGAAACTTTTTTTGGGGACTTTATAATGCACTTTTGGCTCTAGTTTCATTAGTCTTTCAGACTATTTCTTCTGTACTATTTGAATTCTGTTCATCTATGCTAGTTAAGCCAGCATTTATTGCTCGTCCCCAGTTGCACTTGAGTATGTTATGGTGAGCTACCTTCTTGAGCCACGGCAGTCCATTATGGAAACAGACCCTTCTATAATGAGGTTAGGTGCTGAGTGCCCTTGGTGAAACACAGACTAAATGTCAGCACTTTGCCCATTTGCTTCATCTCTGCAGCTGCTGGAAGCCCTTATCCATATCTTCATGAGCATCAGCAATCTCCAAACCTCTGAGGCCTGGTCCTCTACCTTGTTGTCAGAGCTGTAAATGACCAAAAATGGCCAAGTTTCATCTGCTCGTGAATTAATTTTGAGGTCTTTACCTTTTGCCTTCAGACTTCTCACGGTTTTATTTGCATTGTCTGAGAAATTCTGCCCAGTCCTACAACCTCCGCGTCCCCGACTTTTTATGTTTCCCGTGTTCCTCACTTTATCAAATGAAGATGAAAGAGTATTCATTAACAAAATGCTATTCATATTCCTGGAACATTCTGAAACTTCGTTCAGTTGTTACCCTTATAAAGGAAAGCACACAGGCAATTTGCTCACAGCAAAATGTGATATAAGAACAAAATGAATAGGAGTAGAAATGGATCATATGGCATTTGAGTCTTCTGTGCTATTCAGTTTGACCGTGGCTGCTGATTTCCTTCAAAACCACTTTTCTGTCTGCTTCCCATAATCCCTCGATTCCTTTTGAGACCAAAAATGAATCTATCTCAGTTTTGAGCTGACTCGGTATGCATGTGTATGGAAATCTGTTTGTGGTGTTGATTTTAAACAGTTTTTTGAAGTCAGAGCACTGGGATTTCTCTTCAAATAATTGCAGGCTATAGGGACCATAATCTTATTGCATTATTCTTTGGATGAGACAATGACTTTTTAGTATTACGCTGTAGAGTTGGCCATGTGCTTAAGATGCAGAATGGGTCTTCAACCTACCATCCTCTGACTTAAATGAGCGTAGCAACCACTGAGCTAAGCTGATCCTAAGAAGCCAGTCTGTTTTCTTCCCTATAGAATTTTCTTCAAAAACCATTTTTCCCTTCCTGACTTTGCCTGATCTACATCTCAGATTATGACTGCAATTTTTTCCTCTCTTTCCTCATTCCCTGCAATATCTTAATTTCCTGTTTGGTCTCAATCTGTCCACATCACAACTTGCTTGAAATATTTTCCGCTTTGAGGAAGCAAAACATAAATGTAGGTTTGGTGCTGAGGGAACTAGTCCAGACAGCACTTCCTTTCTTTGAGATGCAGGACTGTGCTGCCTTACACTAATTGCTCGATCTAGAACTCCCCCAGCGACAAATGTTAAAGTAACAGTTGAAGCTTGGCTTCAAGCCTGTAATGTTTGATCTTAAGCAGATTGGTTGTATTTGACTTATGTACAAGAATTGTTTTTGTCAACATTTCATACTACTGACCTGATGTCTCTCTGCTCTGACCCCAAATTAAGAAGAGCTTCCTTGATTGAGGAGCCTTAATTTTCCATTTCTGACATTTGCCATTCCATAACTTGTCAGTTGAGAATGTCACTTCTCAGACTCATTTAAAAATGGGCTTCACAGTGAAGTTTAATTTAAACTTGATTTTTCTTGTATCTAAAAGTTTCCTTTTTCCTACATGAGGATGCATCCAAAATGTATGACGTGTGGAATGATCCAAGTTACCATGCGTTGCATTAATGTCGATGATTACTGACCCAGTTTGTATCCATTATTTTAGTTGTTTTGATCATGTCAGCCTCTTTGTTCATTTTAATATAACAACAATGTAAATATTAAAACACCCCTCCTAAGAAGGGTTTAGTGTCACCATAATTTAATTGTATTAATTTAATTGTGAATCATTAAAATGCCAGGAAACTATAGGATTCAAAGTGAAACCCAGCATTCTTTCAAAATACAGTCCATGAATCTGTTTTTTCAGCAAATGAAAATGAAAGATGCCTAATCTTTGAAAATTAATATGGGTTTGGTTTTTTTTTGAAAAGTTTTATGCATATTCATTGAGCTAATGAAATAGATTACTATGTCAATCTGGTCAAGTGACAAGTGAAATAGTGAATTATTCTCTGAAATTCTTTAATGGTGCCTCAAACACTTACATCGTTTCCTGACTCTTAACAGATACATACTCACTGGTGAACATATGTAATATTGAACAAAGGAGCAGCTTTAGAATTGCCATTGAAAAGCCTTGGCAGGTGTACAAGGATTTCATTCATAAATGTATTCACCTATAGGGTTACATGTAACTGGAAAAAAAAAGACTAAGTAGGCATTATTTCTATTTTGTGTTCCTCAGTCTACATCTCAAAGTCATGGTATTAACTTAATTCAGTCCCTACTCCCAAATCATCTTTTGATCTCTCGCCTTCATAATTAAAATGGTTATTTATGAATGCATTTTAAACCATGTTATATTCCTTAACTGAATTTTGTTTTTAACCTAACAATGGAGAATTCTACTTTTATCCTGTGAAAATACCGACTAATCCGTTGGCTATTTAAATTTGTAGAACCAATTAATAATGGTTGTGCGTGCAAATTGGGATGGTACGATTCCTTTTTCCTGACTTAGAATTGGGGCCCCGGACTTTTCCCAGAAGAACCTCTTTCAGACCATGCGTGTATAGGCTAAATTTGTATTGCCTTCGAACAGAGGTCTGTCTGCATGTAAAGAGTTGAGGGAATGAGGAGTCCTCAAAGTACATGAACACTTGTATCCTCCCTACCCAGGCCACTGTTTGGGGCTGTACTGTTGCCCATGGTTTCTTGATCAGCAATAACTTGCAGTCCGAGAAAATGCTTTAGGTTGTACTTATAGAGTTATATAACACAGAAGCAGACCCATCGGCCCACTTGTCCATGCTGACCAAGTATCCTCAACTGAGCTAGTCCCATTTGCCTGCATTTGGCCCATATCCCTCTAAACTTTTTCTATTCTTGTACCTGAAAATGTCGTTTAAATGTTGTAATTGTGTCTGCTTCTACAACTTCCTCTGGCAGCTCACTCCATACACGCATCACCCTCTGTGTGAAAATGATACCCCTCGGGTCCCGTTTGAATCTTGCCCCTTTTAACTTAAATCTAAACCCTCAAGTTTTTCACTCCCCTAGTGTTAGGAAAAAGACCTTGGTTATTCATCTTATCTATGCCCCTCATGATTTTATAAACCTCTACAAGGTCACCCCTCAGCCTCCAGTGCTTCAAGGAGAACAGTCCAAGCCTATCCAGCCTCTCCCTATAACTCAAACCCTCTGGTATGGGCAACATTCTTGTAATTTTTTTATGTGCCCTTTCTAGTTTAACATATAGCAGGGTGACTTCAATTGTATGCAGTATTCTAAAAGTGGCCTCACCAATGTCTTGTACAATCGCAACATGATGTCCCAACTCCTACACTCTCTCTTGCCTTCATTGGTCAGAGCATTGTGCCAAACACCATCTTCACCACCCTGTCTACCTGCAATACCACTTTCAAGAAACTTTGAACCTACACCCCCTAGGTCCCTCTATTCAGCACTCCCTAGGGCCCTACTGTTAACTGTGTGCTGAGATTTCCGGTTTGTAAATTCTGACATTAAACACTGGTAATAAATCTTTTACTTTGATCAACCAAAAGTCAACATTGGTAATTGGCTCGTAACAATTCCTACTCACCATGTTGGAATTCTGAATTTAGTCTAATCTGAATTCAGAGTGGCTCAAATAGACTATTGGAGAACCTGTAAAAAGATTCACAAGAATGATGTAAACATACTCATCAGGAGCAAGCATTCAGCCTCTTGGACATGGTCTTTCATTCAGTAAGATCAAGATTCAACTGATTATAGCATCAAATCCACATTCCTGCCTACTCCTGATAAAATTTCACTCTCTTGCTTATCAAAACTCTGTTAAAACATTTCAAGAATGCTGCTTTTGCCACATCTTTGGGAAGGATCATGTAGAATTTTACGGGGCTTGACAGGGCAGATGCTGAGAGTCTAGGACCAGAGGGCATAGTCTTAGAATAAAGAGGCATCAATTTAAGACTGAGATGAGGAGGAATTGAGAATCTTTGGAAATCTTGCTCCTGAGATCTGTGGGGGCAGGGTCCTTGTGTATATTCAAGGTTGTGATAGATTCCTAATCGATAGGGAATCGGGTTATGGGGAAAATGCAGGAAAGTGGACTTGAGGACTGTTGGATCTGCCATGATCCTATTGAATGGTGGAACAGGCTCAAAGGTCCAAACAGCCTGTGCCTGTTCCTAAGGAGTTAAGAATGTTTCAAAGACTCATGACTTTCAAGAGGAAAAGAAAATTGCCTAATCTCTGTTTTAAATGGGCAGTCCTTTATTTTTAAACTGTAACTCTAGTTCTAGATTCTACCATCTACCCTGTCATGAACTCTTTATTTATACACTGGGTAACAGAAAGGATAGGCCTACCAGGACAGGGTATACAAGCTTGGACCCCCTGTTATATGGGAAAGCGAAGGCTGAGGAGTGACCTGCAAGGGGTCTTTATACAATTTAACAGGGTAAAGTAAAGATGTTTCTACTGAGGGAGCAAACTAGGGTATTATTGGATTTCTAGGGGAGTCAACTTCATGAAAATAGTGATAAAATGTGTTAGTGTATGCTGCAGTGTTGAATAATGGAGGCAAATTGAGTAGTCAAATGTAAGGTACAGCTAGATAGTCATATGACCAAGAATTTAACCCAGTATGGTCACATGGAGAAGATTTGAGAGAAGGCTCATTTGTCGCCTAAGTGCAGGCATACACCAGTTGGATTGAATGGCTGGATTGCAATATGTTTTAAACTTTTTACTCCAGGCCTAACCTTGTTGAAAAAGTCAAGCTGTTTTTGAAAAGTTATTAATGACCATGAAGTTATCCATCAATTTGTTGCAAAGACCCATCTGAGTTCACTAAAGCCTTTTAGGGAAGAAATCCCATCCCCAGTCTGGTCTACATATAATTTCAGACCCATAGCAATGTGGTTGCCTCCTAACTACCATCTGAAGTGATTTAGTAGTCATTTACTTTGAATTGCAATTAGAGATGAATTTTACTGGCACTGCTGACATCCCATGAGCGAAAATAGCTATGTAGGCTATATCAGTTATAACCAGATCAGTCTGAATTGCATCAAACTAATAGCCAATGCATTAAAATCCTTTGTCAATGTAAGAAAAGTCTTAATTGAAATAAGAGCAAGGACTACTATATTGAATGTAAGGGAAAGAGATACAGATGTACACGTATTGAAATATGTAGTTGGGATAGAAGCTGCTGTATCATAACACCAGTACATTTTTCAGAACTTATGCATTGGATTTGGGTACAGGTGCAATGTTGCATGGAGGAAACTATTTACCCTTGTGTTGGAACTGACAGGTGAATTTGCATCCTAAACCAATATGTTTGAATGTATTAATTGCAGTATAAAAGAAGCATTACTGGTAATTGAACAGAAACTTGCTATATGCCCAGGAGGGTGAGCCATTCTGCATGTAAATTTGATTTTGAAGACTAGAAAAACCTGAAGGGCCAAAATGATGATACTGGACAAAGTAAGTAAAGCAAGTTTTAATTTTCTAATGAGGATTGAAAAATATACTATAAACAGAAGCAAGTTAGTTAATTCTGCAGCAAATGGTAAATTCTCTTTAGTGAAACCATTCTATGTAAAACTGCAGCTATCTTCACAGCAATTCAAATAGTTAATCTGAAGGAATTGATAATATATTTGTAAAATAATACCACAGTAATAGTTTTACAGCTGAGCTGATAAATAGTTATTGTATGTGCCAAGAAGGCAAAGCTTTTGATTGATATTTTGCATTAAAATGTATTCTCTCTTTTGTTCCAATAATGCCTGCCAAAATTCTGTAAATCTGTGAAGGATTCTGTACAAGTTGGCATTGTGTATCAACTCTGCCACAAAAATGCAGATTTGTAATTTCCTGCAGAAGTTTGGCAATTTGCAGGACCAGCATAATGGAATGTCAATGACCTTCCATATTGTCTTGAGCAGGTTCATTGGAAAGGCATTCACTCCATCAATTGTGCCCATCCTAATTACGTTAAGCAGAGTTATATTTCTGTATATCTGCATATTGGTAAACTTTGCATTGGCACTATTCGTGCCCTGATCACGTTAGTTTGCATCCTTGCCCAGGACACTTTGGGACACTAAAGAGCAGTCAGGGCCTGTTACTTGAGGTTAACTTGCCCCCTGGTTTCTAATCCACTGACTCAAATGGCATTTGTTAGAGTATCTTGTGGAAGACACAATGGGTGCAGGGTGCCTCCTCAACTTTGGGCTCAACTGCAAAGTGGCAGTGTGGTAGCACATGTGACCAATATTTAGTTCTCCTTTGCCAGTGTGCAGGGGTGTTGCTGAGGGTTTGGGTACGGATGAGTCTGTTGAATCTGTGTCTCCAAAACTGTGTCATGAAAAATAGAGGTTTTGCAGAACTGTCATTTTTGTAAAGGCTATAGAAAATGGGTTGTTTGTAAACTGCTTTCAGTTGACATCTGGTACCTGCATCTTTGAAGCAAAGGAGCTGGAATTCTACTTGAGAAAGTCTAGAGCTTTGAACTTTGTGGTTCAAATTAGTGCCAAATATACTAAGTGAACTAATAGTAAGTTCATAAAGTATTTGTATTTTATGATTTTATTTAGTCCTTTCTTTATTGCAATTTGCCTGTTAATTCATTGCTAATTTATATTGATGGCTCAATTGTTATAAAATGAAGTCTTTTCCTTTGGTTTTCTTTTTGAGGCTGTTCGGCAAATTGGGTTCTTTTTGGTTCATTGGTTTCTTAAAGGGATCATAATTCTCAGTACATTTTCTTAATAAATGCTTGTCATGTTTTACTGTCTTTATTAAATACATCTGAAACCTTTTTTTATTCTTGCACTTCGTTTGTTTAGCATCCTCCTCTGGCAGTTGTAAGTTGTTTTTTTTTAAAATCAGAAGACTGTGTATAGACCAAACATCATTATACCAAAAGAGCTTTCCTGATTGAGGCATCAGGTTTTCCAGAGCAACTGTCCATTCGCAAAAGACCACTAGTGGACATAACTGTATTTCTGTTTATAGCTCTAACTGTGTCATACTTGAGATTTAACTACAACGATATCATCTTAGCTATGCTGTTTGGGAAGCTGCCCATTTCTCTCGTGCTGGATTGATTTCAGTGTTGCTGAGTCCTGCCTGCAGGGAGGGGAGAGTTGGGATAGCAATGAAATTTTGAGAATTGGTAACCTAGAGCTATGAAAATTTCCATGAGTGTTTCAATAAAAATGATGCTTTGGTCAAGTTCTGACCATGGCTGTTTTTTATTGTTTCTATTAAAAGTTATGCCCAGGTTTGTTTGGAATTCTGCAGTGTTGCAATATATCAGAATTCAGCTTGCTTCCAAAAGCCAAACGAAAGTAAAATATTTTCTCCTATTCATAGAGCTTAATGGCAATTCATTTGTTATCCTGTAGTGAATAATTTTTCATTAAATTGTTTCTGTTGTGCTCTTTTTCATCTGTGAAGAAAAGCAATTAGGCAGAACAATATCACACCATTCTGAAAATCCATCTCCTCTTTCAAAATATGCAGGTCTTTCTATTACAAAATGAACATACACTCTAATTTCATGGAATCCCTCTCTGCCTATTCACCATCTCTCTTCTTTTATGATCACCCTTCAAGTCCTGCTCGTCGATCAAGTCTTTTATCACCCCTAATGGTGCTTCTAAACGAAAGTTCCTGCAAATTTTGCACTAGTGTAATATGTAGGCTAAAGTAAACAGTTAACCAATTCGCCTCGAATATTTGGTCACTGGATGCACAACGTTTTTCAAACCCAGCTGCCATGTTGAAGGTACTATACCTGAAACCCACAATCTTCTGGCTGGAGCAAAAACAAACCATTTGAACTTATTATCTTGTATCTTATTTCCTGAATAATAATTTTTGATTCATTTACTGATAGATGAGAATTGGGAAAACATGGTTAGTTTTGCGGATGACACCAAAATTGATGGTCTAGTCGACACTGAAGAAGGTTATCTAAGATTACAAAGGGATCTCGATTTATTGGGTCCATGGACAGAAGAATGGCAGTTGGAGTTTAATTTGAATGAATGTGCGGTATTGCAATTTGGTTAAACAAACAAGGGCAGGACTTGTACATTTAAAGGAGGGCTTTGGGTAGTGTTGTAGAACAGAGACCTAGGGTTTCAGATAGATAATTCTTTGAAGCTTGCATCACAGACAGGGTGGTTCAGAAGGGATTTAGTACGCTTGACACGTTGCTCAGACCTTTGAGTATAGGAGTTGGGACGTCATGTTGAGGTTGTACAGGATGTTGGTGAGGCCTGTTCTGGAGTGCTGGTGAGTGGGGAAGGATTTTAAAAAAAAAAAAGACACGAGGGACAATTTCTCTTTTAATTTTGCAGAGTGGTTCATGTGTGGAATGAACTTCCAGTGGAAGTGGCGGATGCAGATACATTTACAATGTTTAAATGTCATTTGAATATGTACATTTGTGTCTGGAGGGATATGGGCCAAGCACGGGCAGGTGGGCCTAGTTTAGTTTGGGATTTCAGTCAGCATGGACTAGTCAGACTGAACGGTCTGTTTCTATGCTGCATGACTCTGTTATGATACACAATCCACAAAGGGCTCCTCTCTGCTTTTTCTCATGCAGTAGCATACTAAACCCAGAAGCACAAATAGAGAGTAAATTCACTAATCTAGCATTCCTAGGAAAAGACTTCGCAAGAATTGTTATGTAGCCCCATTTCTCAGTCACGTTCACTTTGAGCAGCAGTAACCTAATCTGTCAATTTTCTTTTCTGGAGGTGTCTTTTTTAATGTAAAAACAGGACCCTTTGTGCAAATAATTTTTTCTACATGCTCAAGCATTGGATGAACCAATTTTAATACCAGCATAGGTGGTGATTGAAATGTGTTGGTCGTCTAATGACTTGTCTTTGAATGTCCGAGTGTTTGAAATTGAATCAGCATTTGTAGAAATTAGAATCATCTGTTCCACGGTGTCTGAACATATTAACTTTTCAAATAAGCAGTCCCAGGTACTTGACTGTTCTCTGAACAAAGAGATTGGCTGTTTTCCCACAGAAGTGGAGTCTGTAGTCCTCTACTGAATTTTGAGAAGGCAGCTTTTTTTAACGTTAGTATCTCTGAAAACCATATGAAGATTGGAAATGTTGCGTTTATTCTAGAATGTTAATTGTGATTTCATGGTATGTATCCATGAAAGTAGCAAGAAATTTGGACCTTGTTAGATTATTTTTCTATAATAGAAATATTAAATTTTAATTCAAATAGAATGCACTTCAGTAAGTAGACTAGCACTGGGATTATTTCCAAAGTTAATATGTCATTAATAGAAACAATTTGGATGATTTTTTTTCTTATTGCCAGATATCAATCAACTGTTGACAAAAAGAACTAACTCTACTAGATATGTGCTGTTGGAATGAACATAATTGATCTTTTATCAGCGACTATTTCTGTAAAGAAGTTGTGTTCATGTTATGCAACAATTATTAGCATCTGCAGTTTTCAAAAAAAAATTGATTTGAAAATTGATGGGATCCCCATTGAGACCGATTTACTACTAAAAATACTATAAATGAATTTCTCAGTGACTGGAGCAGAACAACAAGGTTTTACATTTGAAGACTTTTTTTACTGAAAAATATAAAGCAAAATCAACATAAATGTTGTTTAGCTTTGGGAAGGGTACAAAATAAGCAGCAATGTGTATTTTGTACCTGGAGGTACTCCTCTTTTCTAGTATGATTGCTTGAAGGAGGAGCATTTCTGAAATGAGAATAAAAACAAGAGATATGCAGCTGAACCAGAAGCGGTAGCCTTTGTATTTGCAGTGGACAAGGGTATCTGCCACAATGGAAATGACCTAACTTCAACCTGCAGACACCAGGCAGACCAACTGGACACACAGTCCTTATCTTTAGAATTTGGTATAATTAGTGTTGCTATGAGGAAGAAAAGTGCTGTAGTAAATTAAATTGTCTTTGCATTGTTTATTTTGGCTTTTTACTTAAAGTCATAATTTGGATTATTGAATTGAATTCCATAAATAAATAGCTCTTGGTAGAAGGGATAGGAAATTTCCAATAAATATAGGTTAGCCTCTGCAGAAGTAGATTAATTTTAAAAAGGAAATTCAAAGTTTTACTGGAAAGAGTCTAGTTGCTGAAGCCTTTTGTCCTGCACTTGTCAGGAAAAATACAAGAATAGCAAATTTCAAGCCATCACACAATTTATACTAGAGGAGAGAAGGTGCTGATTGGTTGGCAAATCAACCTTGTCAAAGGCTTTCTTGATGGCAATGCCATGAGGAACTATGGGCTCCCCAGTCTCCCAGATAATTTAGAAAGAAGAACAAGATTTGAACGGACTCCTTTTTTGTTTGCAGAGCAAGGTGTAAATCAACTACATTATGAGCATGACTAAATGGGAACCCGTTCTCTTCAAGGAAGCCTTGATGGGTCTCTATTGATAGTGCACTATGATGACATAGTATGTTGATATTGTTTATGGACATGAATGTGATGGCACTACCACCAAATATTTAGGGAAATTGATTGTGTTCTGTCTTGGAGATAGTTTTTGCTTTCCATTTGTGTAATATGAATGTTGCTTGATGCATGTTAGCCAAAACTTGGATTTTGCCCAGTTTTAATACTTGTTGGCATAGATTACTTCTTAACTGAGCAACATCTTGTTTTAATATAGAACCTTTAACATAGTACAACTCTACAGGAACGTAGTCAATTGACATCACACCAGACCATGAGATACCAGAGCAAGTATGGCTGAAAATTAATCGAAGTCTGGTAAATTTATGAATGGAGCTAGACATACAATCATCAGTTAACCACCTGGGTTTTGATCTCACAGTTGAAGGAAGGTTATTAGTGAAACAGAGAGATAGTTTGGCTTGTAGTGCTGTCCTGGGGACCTCTTGTATCAGTATGTGGCTGATAAGACCTGTCTCCATTGACCACCAGAAGTAATGTATTGTAGGATTTGATACTCAGAATTGTTTCAAAGTTGACATTTTTTTTTGGCAGCTACATATGCAGTGCAAAATCCCTCTTATCCAATGGCTTCCACACCCACCCACCTGCCCATGAGGCCTTTATTAAAAATGCTGCTTGACACTGCCTAGGACAAAGCAGCCTGCTAGATTGGTACCACATCCACATGCATCCACTCCCTCCAACTACAGTGGCAGCAATGTGTACTATCTAAAAAATGCACTGCAAAAGTTCACCAAAGACCCTTAGACAGGTCCTTCCAAATCCATGATCACTTCCATCTCGAAGGACAAGGGCAGTAGATGGGAACACTACCATGTGTAAGTTCCCCTCTAAGCCACTCATCATGCTGGTTTGGATGTATATCACAGTTCCTTCACTGACGCTGGATCAAAATCCTGTAATTCCCTTCCTAAGGATGTTGTGAGCCTAGCTATTGCTCATGGACTACTGCAGTTAAAGAAGACAGCTCACCACCATTTTTTTTCGAGGGCAGCTAGGGATGGGCAATAAATGCTGGCTAGCCAGCGATGCCCACATCCCATGATTGAATTTAAAAAACTTCCAGAATGAAGTATTTATTGTAATGTGAGGAAGTATGGTAGCCAATTTGCAGCCAGCAGAATCCTGCACGCACTGACTGAATCACTATTGTTCAGTGACAGGGAACCAAGAAAACTTCCTCTACTTTAGATCTTCTACATCCAACTGAAAAAACACCTCTGACTGTAGAAAAGCTCCTTCTTTACTACATTAAAGTGTCATGTGCTGATAACTCTGGCCTGAAATTGTATCCTCTAAAATCTCCAGATGCTGGAAATCTGGAACAAACTTAGAAATTTGTAGGGAAAGTCAGCAGGTCTGGAAGCTGGAGTGGAGAAACAGAATTAACGTTTTGAGTCTGATGTAACTGTTGTTTAGAACTAAGAAGGTGACTCTTGAAGAAAAACATTAGAACAGTACAGCACAGTGATAGGCCCTTCAGTGCTACCCTACCAATTAACACACAATTTTATATACTTCTATCAGGACCACCCCCACCCCCACCCCGGCCTCTGACATTCTAGCAAAAACAATCCAAGTTTTTCCAATCTTTCTTTTACCTTGTGTACTCTAATCCAGGAAATATCCTGATAAACCTCTTCTGCACCCTCTACGAAGCCTCTGCATTTTCTTTAGTGCAGCGACTAGAACTGCGCATGGTATTCCAAATGTGGCCTGACTAAAATCTTGTACAGTGTCATGTCATAATCAAAACATTAGCTGTGTTATTCTCCCCACAGATGCTGCAAGACCTGAATTTCTCCAGCATTTTGTGTTTGTTGGAAACTGTATTTATTGTCTTCTGATGCTGAGGCAGTAGTGCCACTTAGGTATCTGAGTTTTAGTAACAGTGCGTGATATGTTCTTGTACTTTCTCGGTTCTTCACTCAAATGTCGTTTGTTGATGTCCAGTTAGCAATACCTTGACCTTTAAACATCATGCCTTTTTGAATTGCTTGCCATTGGAAAACAACATCCAATTGTAAATGAAAGTTTGTTATTTATTCAGACTCTATGCTGAGAAAGTGATTTATTAAATGTGTTTTTCTCTCTCCCCTACACTTCCTAACCATCAAATAATTGGAAATCCTTCCTGGGGTGTTAGTTACAGATCAAAGGTTGTGAATCTTGTTGTTTGACTCAGAAGATCATGGGTTTGCTGTAGAGTTACGGGCACCCAAGCTCGGCTGATGTTCATATGCAGGAATGAAGTAACCAGAGGTGTCAGCTTTGAAAAAAATTAATGAGATTTGGAAAAATGAAGCTTGTTGAATGAATTTGTAAAGGGGCAACTTCTGTTTGACTAACTTAATCAAGTTCTTTGAAGTAATGGACAGTTTTGATGAGGATAATGGAGTCAGTGCACTTAGGACATTTAAAATGGGGCTTGACGAAGTGCTACATAATGAAATTGTTAGCTGAATTAAAACACTTGGAGTTAAATGGAAACATAGTTACAAAATTGGTTAAGAGACAGAAGACTGTAAGCAATGGTGAATAATTGTTTTTCAGGCTGGAGGAAACTTATGTATGTATGAAATCATTGGATGATCTGGAATAGACAATATAAGGTGCAGTCTGTATCTGCAGATGGCCTGAAATGAAGAAGTGTGATAAATATTGAGGAGGCTTGTGACAGACTGGTGAAATGTGCAGACACTAGGTCAATGAAACTTAATGCAGTAGTGTGAAGTACCACATTTTAGTAGAAGGAGTGAAAAGAGGAAATAAGAACTAGCTAATAAGATTTGAACAGGGGAATGCTGCAAGATGTGTATGCACAAGTCTTTGTGTCTGAACAACTGGAGGAGGCTGTTGAAAAAATATGCAGGCTTTGTTCAGGAATACAGTACAAAAGCAAGGAAATATGAAAAATTTCATAAAATGTCAATTAGGCCTAACCTGGAGTATCATGTTTAACATTGCATGCAACACTTTTGAAAGAGTGTCAAAAGCATTCAAGGCGGTATGGACAAATTTTTTTCGAATGATACTAGGAATGAGGGTCTTCAATTATGTGGTAAGACTTAAATAGCTGGGACTGTCCTCCTTGGAGCAAAGAAAACTCATTGAAGATTTGATAGAGGTATTCCAAATTGTTAATGGTTCAGACAAAGTAAGAAAGGAAGAGACTGTTTCCAGTGACAGGATTGATAACCAAGAGTTAAAGGCTGAAAAATCCGAGGCAAATCAGAATTTTTACCCAGTGTGCTATTGTGATGGGAATTCCCTGCCTGAAAAGTCGATGGAATTGGATTATGACATATAACTTTCAAATGGGATTTGAATAGGTACTTAAAAAGGTAGAGGTTTGAGAAAAAGAATGCAGGATTAATTGCATAGCTCCAGTGGACAGCCAGTGTATGCAAGATGGCTCACATGTCCAACTCCTCTGCTGCGTGATTCTGTCTTTGAAGTATGCTGAACATTATCTGTTTGATGGAAAGTATAAAATGTAGTGGTTTATTGCAAAAATAGTTGATATCTAAATGGAGGATATCAGTTGCAGAATGTTGCTCCCAACTACTAAATCATACTACCAAAATAATACTTGTCAAAGTTTACAATTTTTGCTTTTGAGAGCCCAAAATATTGTTCGATTGTTAGTCCCAGCTATCCATTGTTGTTTATCATTGAGGGCTTGCATTGTGTTTCTGGATCCTCCTACTCATAAAAATTCTAATAGTGGCACTGGAAAAGCGGCAATGGATAGAGTACTGGGCAGTTTTTTTTTTAAAAAAAACTGTTCTTGGGATCTGTGCTTTACTGTTAAAGCTAGCTTTGATCACCCAGCCCTAATTGCTCCTGAGAAGGTGGTGGTGAGTCATCTCCTTGAACAGCTGCAGTCTGGTGAAGTACACCCACCTGTTTAGGGAAGAAGTTCCTGGACTCTGTTAATGACTGACGGAGAAATGACAGCAATATGTTGTTTTATTGATGTTAGCATTAGCTCTAATAAAGTTCCAGTCTACTTTCATAGTCTATAAGCATGTTATTTTAAGTGTTCTTTTTAAGAAAGAGAATTTTAAAGGGCATGATCAGTGTGGGGATACTTTGAATGAGGCAGAATTAGAATATTTGGGAATTTGGTTCAAAGTGGGAATTCAACTGGTGTATATTTTTTTCATTTTCAATTTTAGTGCAGAAGTCACATTCTGACCCAGAACTGACTGCCTTTAAGGAAGGTAAGTAGCAAAGTTAAACAGGTAGCTGTGTAATAGTGGCAGTTATTCATCAATTGCTTGAAATCCCTTGCCTGAAATAAGGCAGTGATTACTGTAGAAGAAAGCTAAGCTAGAAAGTGACTTATCATAGCTCTGAGAGAGGAATTTTGTTTTAAAGGGCATGGACAATAAGAAAGCATGGTCAATGTGAAGGAGACTTGTCCTGAGTGAGACTGACAGAGTGAGTATGTTGGGAATTTGATTCAACTGGCAATTCATCTGTTAGAAAAATAACAGTTGGTAGCAGGACTAACAACAATCGAATAATATTTTGGGCTCTCAAAAGCAAAAATGTAAACTGTGACAAGTATTAATTTGGTAACATGATTTAGGAGTTGGCAGCAGCATTCTGCAGCTGATATCTCCATTTAGATATCAACTACGAGATAAGTATTTTTGCAACAAACCACTACGTTACCTATTTGAGTAAAAAGTATAAAATGTTCAGTACTTCAAAGACTCACTTTTAAGGTTTACTGCAAGAGGTAAAGTGTGCTGAGTGGGGAATTCAGTGGAGGATGAGGAGGAGATGCTTTTTTTGTATTGTAATAAGTTCATTGGTTGCTAAGAAACTGCTATTAGGAATGATCTTTTAAATTGCTGTAAATTTGAAATGCTTTTCACTTTTTAATTAAGTAACTACATTTAACTGAGAAACACCAGGAATAAAGGAAAGTCAGGATCACTATAATAACAAGTGATCCAAATCAGAGTGCATTGGCTGTGGGGAAGTTGATACCAGTTCAGTACAGATGAGTTGCACCTGAATAGAGCTGGGACTGAAGTCCTTCTGGTGTTGGGAAAGGTATTTAAGCTAACTTGGCAGAGATGTGGGAACTGAGAAAATTAGGGAAGAATACAAATGTTGAAGAAAAATTTAGAAAGCCAGTTAGTGCTAACATAGAATAATTAATAAGTGAAATTGAAGTAACAGAAAAGGTAATGAAGTTTAATTCAGGGTCACATTGCATGTATGTGAATGAATAAAGTATAGTTAATAAGATTGGTAAGTTACTGGCACAGATTGCCAGATATGAAAATAAGGTGTTGACAGAGACCTGGATCAAGGAAGGTCAGGATTAGATGTTAAGTATTCCTTTGAAACAAGGTATTCAGAGAAGATAAAAATGGAAGGACAGGATGAAGGTGGCAGTATTGGTTAAAGAGAATATTTCAGTGCTGGATGAAGAGGCTGCCACAGAAGGTTCAAGGACAATCAGTTGCCTAGAGCTAAGGAATGAAAAGTGTGCTGTTACATCGTTCAGTGCAGACTATGGACCATCAACTGGTGGGAGGAATTTAGAGGAACAAATCTACAAGCAAATTACTGAGAGATGCCAACATTATAGAACACTTATGGGAGACTTTAGTTATCCAAATACTGACTGTGTATACCGGTCGTCTATACCAGGCAGCAAGGGGCAGGCATTACTAGATTGTATTCAGATGAATTTCCTGCAGCAGTATGTGTGGAGTCCATCAAGAACAGATGCATTGTTGGACCTGGTCCTTAGATATGAGGTGGGCCCATTGGATCGCGCGTCAGTGGAGAGACATTTAGGAAATTATATTCATGAGTGTTGTATTGCAATATTTTAGATGGTGGAGAATGACAATGGGCAATCAAAATAAGAAATAAATTGGAGAGCTGATTCAATGTGGAAAGAATGGGGCTGAACAGGGTACAGATAGGGACATGGCAGGAAAATCCACAATTGAGCAATGGGCTACATTTGAAAAGAAAATTGTTCACCTACAGCGTGGTGGAGACCGTTTCAGCTGAGGCATTTAAAAGAGCATTAACTGTTTTTTTAAATAAAAACAACAAAAGGGTATAAGGAAAAAGAAGTAAGAGAATGGCACTAAGTGATCATGCTCATTTGGAGAGCTGGTGCAGATATGGGAGAAGTGGCCTGCTTCTGCTTGTGACTCTTCTGCAATTGTGAGAATCTGTGAAGGGGATACAGCAGAAAATAAAATATTGGTGCAGTGATCTTGTGAAGAAGTTATGTTGAAGCTGCAAAGTCTTTCTAAATATAACGAACATGAGGTGGTTTAGTGGTTAGTGCACGCAGCGTCAGGGATCCGGACTTGATTCCAGTCTTGGGTAACTGTCTGTGTGGAGTTTGCTCCGGGTGCTCTGGTTTCCTCCCACAGCCCAGACATGCAGGTTAGGTGAATTGGCCATGTTAGACTGTCCAGGGATGTGCAGGCTATGTGGATTAGCCATGGGAAATGCACAGTTACAGGAATAGGATAGGGGGGTGGGTCTGGGATGCTGTTTGGAGTGTTGGTGTGGACTTGATGGACCAAGTGACCTGCTTCCATGCTGTGGAGATTGTATGATTATCAGAGGAAATAAGAATTATAATGCAATTACGTCATGTCCTGTGACTACTTGCTGTGTTGTGAATTTGTAATCCATTTCCAATCATCACTTCTTGGTTGTGATGCTGCGTTTGCCAACTGGCAGCACTGTGGTTGTTTGATTCTTCTCTTAGTTGCAGGGTAAGACAAGGGCACTTGTACAATGGCAAATATAGCACTATATGAAGTCTTTGGGCAGAACTGAACAGATAGCAGCTGACGACTACAAAGTTATGAGCAGGAGTTTACACAGTCAGAAAGTGCAGTGTAATTAATTCTAATGTGCATCTTGTAATGACAACCACATTTGTTGTTCCCTCAGCTATTTGTGATCGAAAGATTTGCAGTGTTTTACCAACCACAGAGTTAATTAAACACCATGAAAAAGCCATATATTGTTTTCACATATTAAAGTCCAACAGTAATGCAGTTCTTTGAATAATCAGCTTTATACCACATCTTCTTTTTCATTTCAGTAGTGATACTTGAAGTGTGGAAAATACTGATAGTCATGACATTATATCTAAGCCATGTAAACATGCATATTGTTGAAAACTTAGTGGTTTCTGGTATTTCATTCTTTTTCCCATGGACAGAATAACACTTTAATAAACTGACTAATTATTCTGTCAGATAACATTGACTTTGGTTAGGCAAGTTAAAATGTTAGGTTGGCAAATAAGAGGGAGACTGTTATTGTACAACTTTATGCAACCTGAGCAGAGTGGCTCCCCTCAGGAGTACAAATTGGAAGCTCAGGCATGCACTGCTCATAATTTTTCTTTCGTTACAGGCAAGGGAATTGGGGGCATTATACACCCAAATATCCTGGAAGATAAGTAATGCAAGCTTGTAGTTATTTTCCTTGCTTTCACAAGAACATAAGAAATAAAAGCAGAATAAGGCATTTGGTTCTTCAAGCCTTCTCCCCATCATTCAACAAGATCATGTCTGATCTGCCCCAAACCTCACTCCTCTTTTGGGCTGTTCTTCAAAGCCCTCAGCTCCCTGCTATTTCAAAATTCTATCTGCCTCTTCTTCAAATTCTTTATAATCAGCGTCCACTGGGGTAGAGAATTCCAGATATTCACTATTCTCAGGGAGAATAAATTCCTCCTTATCTCAGTTCTAAATGAGTATCCCCTTATTCTGGAACTATGTCCTCTAGTTTGAGACTTCCCCCACTAGTGGAAATATCTTCTCAATATCTACTATGTCAAGCCTCTCAGAATCTTGCATGTTTCAATAAGGTCACCCTTTATTCTTCTAAACTGGAATGAATAAAACCCTAATCTGTTTACCAGTTCTTGATCAATAACTTTATTACTGGAATCAGCTTTGAACTGCCTCTAGTGACAGGATATCCTTTCTTAAATAGTGACGAAAGCTATATGCAGTATCCCCTGTCCCAGCACCCTGTATAGTAACAGTTCCCAATTTCAAAACTCCTGATTCCCTAGCAATAATGCCTAGCATTCAATTTGCCATCTTAATTATTTGCTGCAACCTTCATATTTGAGAACACCCAGATTCCCTCTATGCTGCCCTTTCTTAGAATTTCTCTCCATTTAAATAATAGTCTGCCTTTTGAATCTTCTTCCAATTGTTCATGGCCTAACACTTGCCTACATTAAATTTCAATATTAAGATTTTGTATTCTCAAACTATATAGTTGCCTTTGTAGATTCCTTTATGTCCTCCTTACACCATCTGTTTGAGGAGGAACAGTTGAAAACTTGGATGGTTTGGGACATATTGCTGTAGTGAAGTACCGAAGTCTTATGATTTTCAATATTGACCAATACATTTAAGATCCAGAAGGATAACCAGAAAGGAGGAAGCCGACCATCAAGTGTAGAATAGGACCCTTGCAGCTACCCAAAACAGATTCTCAATGAAAAGACTCAACCCTTTTAAAGAATCGCACTCCAGCCCAGTACTTGGACTTGGGTGAAGATCTCACATACATGAGCTGTCGTGCAGCAACTGTCTTATGAAGGCAGTATAGTGCAGTTTTCTAATCCAACTGTTTTTCTTATGGGTGTCTGCTGCCTTTCTCTATCTACCTACTTCAGTTTCTATCTTTTTAGATTTCTATCATGCCAGAGTCTTGTCTTGCAGAAGTCTCCAGTGTCTTCAGTGGCTCTGATGACTAATCAAATCCATCCATTAGCACGGAAAATTAGAACATTTGTTTAAATTATTTTAGCCACTAGATTACTCTGCTGTTCCATAGAATGTTAATTCTGTCAGCAAGAAGCCACAGAGTATCCCCTTGGACCGGATATTACAGCAAATTTGTTGTACAAAGTATAAACATAATTACAACATAAACATATGTATTTACAAGTAGATGCATGCTAACCAGCTCTTGACTGAAATTAAGATGTTGTGTTCCTTATGTTAAGATAACTAGCATTAGGCTAGTTATAACATGTATCGGTAGCCTCTCTAATTCCATGAACTATATATGAAGGTTTCTAACTGACTCACCTTTTGAGCTATCAGTTCAGTTATTCCTAAATGAGTATTAACTGTCTCAAAAGTGTTACTCATATAGATAACTGTGCAAAATCTAGTTTTGTTTGAATGGCTTTGCTTCTCTCAAGCTTATGTAACCAAATGGACAGTTGCCAGATTCCCATATTTATCTCAAGTTAAGCCAAGTGCCTAGTTCAAATTGCAGCTGGTTTTTAACCTTTGCTGTTGTGATTCATTTAACAGATCACAGGAGAGCGGAAACTAAAGAGTATTTCCATTTGTCATGACTTTTATGAATACATGTGCACACATAATCTTTTGATCTAATTTTTTGTTAAACAGCATTTAATTCAATGGACTCTTATTTCCTACCTCTTTCTTTTTTTTAAACAGTAGTTATTTCTTGAGTCTTTCTGTCCTTTCATCATCACCAGTGTTGGCAGTCCCTTGGTTGCGGAAGATTCACAGGGTGGAACTGAAGTGTCTGTGTCGACTTGTGGAAAAGCCAGCAAGGCTAAGAGAAGCAGTGAGGGTATCGGATTAGCTGGTATAGGTAGTGCTGGATTGTTGGCTTGAGTAGCTGCTGTCTCTCCTTTTCTCCCTCTCTCTTGCTTGCTATGACAGTGGTTGCTGTTACTGATTGAAAATGCTGGAAACCCTGCCAATGATGAATTGCCGTTTGCTTTTGATTGGACATCTGCCTTCCAAGTGTTGATGTGAATAGATCAGACATTCATGGATGGTTTGAATCATACATCAAAAATTTCCTTTTGCTTCCACGAGAGGATGCTCCCCCGCATAGCTCTGAATGAATCACCTGTTTTCAAAATCTTGAATCATACATTCTGACATGTTCTGCTCCTCTAAACTAATGATATTATAGTGAGGTTAGGAGAACATTTCATTTTGTGGTTCATGTTCTAGGAATATAACTTCTACTTTGGGAATTAAAGTGTTAAGTGTAAGATAAATGGGGAGAAAAACAGACTTTAAGACGTCAGTGAACAATCTTCAAGAGTTATCATTCAAAGTGTTTACTAAGGTCTGTTAATATGTTTTGAGTTAGATGCATGAAAACAGCACCAGTGGATGGGCCCTGTGAGTTCAGTGTAGGTGAGATATATAGTTATCTTCAGGAATTTAAATTGTTTCTTTGGGTCTTGGATCAATGAAAGGTCTTAAAGTAAGTTTCTGATTTTTAGATCAGAACAAAGAATGGTACAAGACAGGAACATATTCATCACCCCATGAAGGCTGTGCTGCCACACAATGCCTTGCTAATCTAAAAATGTTTTACCTCCATGTGGTCCACATCCCTCTATTCCCTGCCTATTCATGTAACTGCCAAGATGCCTCTTATCTGCTTCTACTAGCTCCTCTGGCAGCACATTCCAGACACATTATGTGTATTCAAACTTGCCTCTCATATCTCCTTTTAAATATCCTTCTTTTTACTTAAATATTAAGCCTATGTCCCCTGGTAATTGACATTTCAATTCTGGGAAAAAGACACCTACTATCCATTCTATTCATCTGTCATAATTTTGTAAACCTTTTTCAGGCCACACCTCAGCTTCTGACGTTCAAGTGAAAACCAATAAAGTTTGTCCAATCTCTCAGCATAACCTCAAGGTAAACCTCTTCTGTTCCCTCTCCAAAGCCTCCATACTCTTCTGGTAGTGTGGCGAACCATACAGTGAACTGAGCTGTACACAATATTCCAAATGTGACCTGACTACAGTTCTATACAGCTACAAGATGACTAGCCAATTTTTATACTGTATTCCCTGACTGATTAAAGCAAGCATGCCATATGTTTTTGTGACCAACTTATCCATTTTGTGTTGCAACTTTCAGGGAAGTGTGGACCTATTGCTGTAGAATAAGGTTACAGGGAATGTATCCTTTCATATTGAGTTTATCTGTGTTTCCTTCTCTCAGAAACTGGGATTTATCAGCTTGGAAGGCTGAGAAGAAAGTTTGTATTTCTGTTGACAGCCAGAACACAGGCTACGATGAATGAAGGATGTTCCTGAGTTGGAGTCACTAAAGAGAAATCGCCAGTTGGGTCCTTTCCCAGAGTGAAAAACATCCAAATTTGTGACAAATGAAAATTGTCAGATCTGCCAAGTAAAGTTAGTGGCAGAGAATGGCACAGGGAATTCTCCTAGAAAGCACTCTCTAGAAGTTTAAATGCCAGAGTGGGAAACAGTAGAGTCAAAGTGAATTATTGAGAAATGCGGTTTGGTTTGGTCCTAGGTGAAGTGACGAGGGTCTGAAGATTTTGGAAATCAGAGGATCTCTGGGATGGAATTAAAAATAAAAAGGAATGTGGTTTGTTAGGTTTCCAGGGTTAAAGGTTAAGGGTTTAATGTTAATAGTACTTGCTTTCTTTAATTCTTGTACACAAACTTTTAGTTTAAAATGCGAAACTTGTGAGTTAGTCATTTCAAGTAATTGGCAGTTTGAATTTCATTTTAAATGTTAATGATCTCGTGATCGTTACTATGGGCTCTAGATTTGGTTGACTTGCATGCTTCTCTTTTCTTCCCACTTGAATTGCAAGACTTCTTTTAAGATCAGTGGTGATGTTCCAGGGCTTAAATATTACACGTAGATTGTCCAAAAAACTTCACCACCATAAAAAAAAATGAGGAACGGCATTGTCTGCATTGAATACAGGGAGATCTAACCATTTGGGTACAAAACTGGCTCAAAGGTAGAAGACAGAGGGTCATTTGTGGAGGGTTGCTTTTCAAACTGGAGACCGGTGACTAGCAATGTGCCACAGATCAGTGCTGTTTTTCAACATTTATATAAACGATTTGGATGTGACCGTAAGACACATGGTTAGTAAGTTTGCAGATGACACTAAAATTGGAGGTGTAGTGGATAGTGGAGAAGGTTACCTCCGAGTACTATGGCATCTTGATCAGATGGGCCAATAGGCCGAGGAGTAACAGATGGAGTTTAATTTAGATAAATGTGAGGTGCTGCATTTTGGAAAGGCAAATCAGGGCAGGACTTGTACACTTAATGGTAAGGACCTGGGGAGTGGTGCTGAACCAAGAGACCTGGGAGTGCAGGTTCATAGTTCCTTGAAAGTGGAGTTCCAGGTAGACAGGATAATGAAGACGACATTTGGTCTGCTTGCCTTTATAGGTCAGTGCATGGAGTATAAGAATTGGGAGGTTATGTTGCATGTAGATAGATAGTGACGAAGCTGTATGGTATGCTTGGCTTTATTGGTCAGTACATTGAGTATAGGGGTTGGGAGGTTATTTTATGGCTGTACAGGACATAGGTTAGGCCATGTTTGGAATACTTAATGTAATTCTGGTCTCCCAGCTATAAGAAGGATGTTGTGAAACTTGAAGGGGTTCAGAAAAGATTTACAGAAGTGTTGCCAGAGTTGGAGGGTTTATGCTATAGGGAGAGACTGAGTAGGCTGGGGCTATTTTCCCTGGGGTGTCGGAGGCTGAGGGCTGACTTTATAGAGGTTTATAAAGTCATGAGGGGCGTGGATAGAGTGAATATCCAAGGTCCTTTCCTTGGAATGGGGTTCCAAACTACAGAGTATAGGTTTATGGTGAGAGGGGAAAGATTTAAAAGGGACCTGAGGGGCAAATTTTTCATGCAGAGGGTGGTGCGTGTATGGAACAAACTGCCAGAGGAAATGGTGGAGGCTGATATACCCATCCAAATGCCTTTTAAATGTTGTAATTATATGAATAGGAAGGGTTTAAGTGAATATGAGTCAAATAGGACTAGATTAATTTAGGATATCTCGTCGGCATGGAAGAGTTGGATCGAAGGGTCTGTTTCTGTGCTGTACATCTCTATGACTCTATCATAGATTTTTGAGCTTGTTACTTTGCCTGATGTCTTGATTCTGAAATACCAGAATATGTTACTTATCGTAGGCTGAACAGCACACTTGATTCAATAGTATATCTCCATCCATGTCAGCTTTTTGAGATAAATAACTTAGAGTATATAGCAAGTTCCAACGCTTAACCAGTAATTTTAGTTGAAGGTGTTGGATTTGGTACAATTGGTGTGATTTGGTAGAGGATCCTGTCTTCCTGATAAAGGCAAGGCTTGTGCTCTCTTAGGTCTCAGTGGATGTGTAAATTCTTTGTTGAAGTTCTTCAGTATATCTTCCAGCTTGTACTCTATCAAGATACTGCACTTCTGTTACAGAAATTGAGTTCGCTTGATTTTAGCCTTCAGCTAGTTGAGGTTGAAGCCTTTACCACCAGTGTTACAGGTTATCACTGCATCTGGGGCATCCTGATAGCAAGCTGCAACTTTGGTGCATAGAACAGTGTTGGAGGAATGACACCTCTGTTTCATGCCTATTTTGACAAGGAAAGTCTATAGTGGAGTCATTGCGTTGTACTGTTATTTGCATATTATCGTGTGGGAGACAGATGATGTTTGTGAACTTAGTCAAGTATCCTTATTTACTGTCATACCTTCCAAAGGGTATTCAATTCATTGAGTCAAAGGCTTTTGTCAGATTGAAGAAAGCCGTTTACAAAGAGATGTTCTGCTCTCTGCACTTTTCCTGAAGTTGGTGTGCAGTTGTCCTTTACAGGATTTGAAAGGTTGAAAAATGCTTTTCTGGTCACTGTCTTCAAAATCTGGTGACAGCACTTTATGGCTGTGGTGTGCTATTTTCCTTCCTCAACCTTTGGCTAACACGTCTTGTGGAGCCATCCAAGAAAGGATGTTACTTTGCAAATGAAGTAAGGGCTAATCCAAGATGGCCTGGTGATTCTTGATTTGATTCTTCATTTTCAGCAATATAAAGTAAGCCTACATTAGCTATATCATTTTGCATTTTGCCAGAGTAAATGTGTTACATTTTTGGCTGAGAAAATAAATCTCTAAATTAAATTACTAAATATTTGATTTAGATTATCTTATTTAGTCGGATCTTAGCAAATTTAAATCTTTTTTTATGCAGAAAGGGAGGGAAATGATAACCTTGTTAGGTTAACACGTCGTCATAAGGAAAATGTTAGATTCTGACATTAAAGATGTCATTAGCGAGGCACTTAGATGAGTTCAAGGTCATCAGGAAGACCCCTCCTAGTTTAGAGTTTGACCAATCCATTAGAGCTATTTGACAAGGTACACGTGCCATGGATAAAGGAGAACCAGTGATAAACTGTATTTTGATTCCCGGAAAACATTTGATCAAGTGCCACATGAAAGGTTATTGTGAAATAAAAGCTCATAGTGTAAGGGACAGCATATTTGCCTGGATAAAGGCTTGAGTTTTCTTATAGAAAGCAGAGCTATGGTAAGAGGGAAAAGACTTAAAAGGGACCTAAGGGGTAACCTTTTTGTGAGAGGGTGGTGTGTGTATGAAACAAGCTACTAGGGAATTGGTGGAGGCTGAGACAATTATAGCATCTAAAAGGCATTTGGATGGGTATATGAATAGGAAGGGTTTAGAGGAATATGGGCCAAATGCTGGGAAGTAGGACTAGATTAATTTAGGATATCTGGTCGACATGGAAGAGTTAGACCGAAAGGTCTGCTTCCCAATAACAGTCTTTTTAAGTTGGCACGATGTAACAAGTGGTATGCCATAAAGATTGATGCTTACACCTCAGCTATTCATATAATTTATCTAAATAAATTGGATGAAGGGCAAGAAGGTATGTTAATTTTGCTAATGACACAAAGATAGGTAGAAAAATACAGGTAGTTCTGTTATAACGTGTTTCATTAGTGCAAATTAGCTGTAATGCAATTGATGAATAGTGGACACTGGGGAACGCAATTTTTCTGTGGCACAGTATAGTAATTTTCTATAGCGTGATGTCACACAAGCATGCAACTATTGCATTATCGAAAAACTATGTGTAAGTTGTGAAGAGGTATAATGAGGCTACAAATAGAGGTGGATGGGCTAAATGAGTGGGCAGAGCAGTGGCAAATTGGGTACAATGTAGGAAAATATGCAATTGCTAATTTTGACAAAGAATGAGAAAGGAGATTATTAAATTGGAGATTTCAGAGCTATGAGATGCGAGCGATCTGGATGTCCTTGTGCATGAATCACAAAGTGTTAGTATGCAGGTGTACAGCAAGTAATGAGGAAAGCTCATCAAATGCTGTCATTGCACTCACAGAAGTAGGACGGTTATACTTAATTATTCAGGCACCAGTGAGACCACTGCTGGAATGCTGTGTGCAGTATTAGACCTTTTTATTTAAAGAAGGCTGTAAATGCATTGGAAGCAGTTCAGAGAAGGTTTACTAGAATAATACCTGGAGTGACTTGGTTGTCTTATGGGTAAAGGTTGAACAGGCTAGGGTTGGTCTGCTGGAGATTTGAATAGTGAGACACAACTTGATTTAAACATGTAAGATGGTTGACAGGGTAGATATTTAGAGGTTGTTTCTTCTTAGGGGAGAATGTAGAACCAGGGGTCACTGTTTCTACATCAGTAGAGACTGAGATGAGGTGACTTCATTTCTTCAGCCTTTGAAACTCTATTCCTGAAAATGTGGTTGTAGAGTGTCTGTGAATGTTTTTAAGGTAGACATGAATAGATTCTTAAGCAAAAAGGTGAAAAATTATTGGGATAGGTGGGAATTTTTTTATTTATTCGTGGAGCGTGGACATGCTAGCTGGGCCAGTATTTATTGCCTGACCCTTCAGAAGATGAAGGTGAGCTGGCTTTTTGAGCTGTTTTGTTTGCTATAAGTAGATCCACAATGCTGTTAGGAAGAGAGTTCCAGGATTTTGACCCACCAACACTGAAGGAACAGTGAGTGGCTTGGAGGGGAAACTGCAGGTGGTGACTTACCTATATAACTGCTGCCTTTGTCCTTCCGGATGGTCGTGATTGTGGGTTTGGAAGGAATGAGAACTTGAGAATACAATTAGATCAGCCTTGATCTTATTGAATTGTGAAGCAGGCCATACATATATTTAAGCCAAATTGAATTTACAGTTGGTTCTGCTACGACGCTTCCTGTCGATGCGAATTGGCTTTAATGCAATTGATGAATAGGGGAAATGCTATTTCTAAAACTGGAGAAGGGTCCCGATTCGAAACGTCAACTTTCCTGCTCCTCTGATGCTGCCTGGCCTGCTGTGTTCCTCCCGCTACACTGTTATTTCTAAAACGCAAACTTGTGTTGGCTATAACGTGATTCCATCGGTGCGTGGAGGTGTATGCATCGACATCATATGGTCATTTCACAGGCTTTGTCATGCACTGCTTTCTGAGAGGTACAGTACAACCTCCTCCCCTATCAAGTCGTCATGACATTTTTTCAAAGTAAAATGTTAAATTGACTTTTATTTCATTACTGGATATGAAACATTTATTCAAATTGTGCCAGCCTTTGTGTTAGGCTTTTGAGCGTTTTTTTAAAGGTCTGCCCCAACCCCACTTTTCTTAGACACCCAATTTTTCTATAGTGATTTTCTATAATGCAATGTTGCAACTGTTACTTTATAGCAGAACCAGCTGTAGTTTATTTTGTAAAAGAATTTGTGCAAAATATTACCATTCTATTTATTACTTAATAGCAAATCATACATTTAACCGCATTGATATATTGGTATTTCAGGTTTTAGCCAATAGGAAATCTGTTATGTCATAATGGGACTCACTTCTTGAATAATGATTTGCTTGAGTTTAATCAAGTAGGTTGTCCTCATCAAAGTTGTCTTCATTCCACATGTGAAACTTCGTTTAAGAATCACATTTACATATCAAACATAGTGTTGTTGAGTTGAATGTTTTGTTGTTCTTTTTGGGAGATCTTGAACATGTCACTGCAAAGAGTAATCAGTTCATTGCATAGTAATGCTGTAGGATGTAGGCTTCACAAATTTAAGGTTTATACTGTTTACTGACTGATGTGCAAGCACCTTTAATTGTTTCTTAGAAAACTAGCTGAATCATAAGGTAATACTGCACTCATTTATATGATTCATGAAAGAAGTAATCTCCTGACTCCTTTCTTTACAATAAGCTCTTGTAACTTTGAGTGTTGTTTTTTGGTGCCACGCTGCTTCAAATTGTCCAGCCTTAAAGAACCAGCACCTAAACAAGTGCTTATTTCCAGTGAACAGGGGCTGACTGCTTGCTTGCTTGCAGCCATGATGTCTAAAGTGAGTATTGACACACCGTTTAAACATGCTCCTTCACTTTATTCATCTCAGCAACACGTATTAAGAAATATGCTGGATCCATGCAGTATCAATACTGTAATGGCATTGTGCAGTCTTTCCTTGGTTTTCTCAATTATTAATAAATTCTTTGCCTGGTCAATCAGTGCACTCCATATTATTGTTCCACAGGAGCAGAGTAAAACTGTAATGTTTATAATTCATTTTTCTCACATTCTCAGAACTTGAGTTAATTTGTGGGTGGGCATTATAATGCGTGAATTTTAATTAGCGAATGCTGCATAATGTTATTGTTTAGGAGCAAGGTAAAAACTGTGACTCCCATGATCTATTCCTCATAGACACACAATATGTCAGTAGTTGCTGGAAGTTTTCAATGCTTGGTTTCAAGATAAGTTGCAAATCAAGGTCCATTATCCAGAAGATGGAGAGGTTCACATGGAGAACTCCATTGCAGACAATTCTGGTATTAAGTTATCAGGTTTAAGCACAAGCTTTTTATTTTTTTGGAAGTATTTTTCTCCATCAGAATTATACATTTCCGTTATTTACTAATATTTTTCTTTAGCACTGCGCCAACCTGCATGAAGATGAAAAATGGTAGTTGAAAGATGAAATAATTTTATTTAACAGCTTTGTGGTATTTGCTGAGTAAGAAATTGCAGTTTAGAAAAGAAATGTCAGAAGCAAAGATTGTTTAGGAGATGTGTAAGCATTTTTGATTATTTAGTTATACTTAGTGTGTGGGTTGGGAGATCCAGTGGAAATAATGGTTTTAAAAAATTCTCATAGTTATGCTATTAGAACAAAGTTTTCTGAGACTAACACTGAATTGTAAAATTGATATTGAACTCTTAAGTGCTGAGATTATGGATATTAAATGTGAAACAGTCAAACTAACCCATAGTAAACTAGAAAATGCTGGAAATGTTCAGGTTGGACAGTATCTGTGGAGAGAGCAACAGCTTATGTTTCAGGTTAATGTAGCTTTGTTACATAGCCAAGTTCATTTAAGGACTAAAACAGAAGCTGCTGGAAAACTGAACTGAGGAAAGGTCACCGGACCAAAACATTAACTCTGATTTTTTTTTTCTTCACGGATGCTGCCACACCTGCTGAGCTTTTCCAGCAACTTCTGTTTTTGTTCCTGATTTACAGCATCCGCAGTTCTTTCAGTTTTCATTTAAGGACTGTTTTGCACTGTTTGCTGGCACTTTCATGTCTTTCGTATGATTTTGCATTTGTCACCTACGCTGTCTTGAGTTCTGTTTATTTCCTTTTATCCAGTTCCAAAAGTTTCGAAAAAGTATTCGTGCAATTTGCTTGCTTCATGTATTTCTTTTAAATTTGTTCATGAGATATTGCTGATAGGCCAGCTGTACAGTTTTTATGACAATTGACAGTGATTACATAGTCGCCATTAGACAAGCTTTTTTGTTAGTGAGATTCACTTTCAATAAAAACTATCTACCATGATTGGATCAAACCCATGTCCACAAAACATGAGCTGAGATCTGCGTTTCTAGCATAGTGACATTACCACTTCGCTGCCTCCTGAGTCCTTGAAAAGGAGCAGACCACGTTTCTCTTATTTAATTTTGTAATGCACCCAAATACCAAAAACATTTAATAATAATTTATAACATTTTACTGTTCTGCTTAAAGTGTATCATTCATAATGCATAAACTAAGTGTTTACTTACACAGGTGGGAGTAGTTGCATGTAATGCAATATATCACAGATTGCAACTGTTGCCATTAAACATTAGAATTCTAAGCAACATTCTTCAGCCCAAGACTCCGATTCAGTTATAATGACTTTCCAGGAAAATATCTAGAAAGCTGGAATAATTTAATTCAATGTTACATGATAGTGTAAAATGCCTGTTTCAAAAACTGTGACTTGAACGTTAAGTTGTTTTACATTAATTGTTGCTACTGTTTGCAGATATGTATGCGTAGTTTTTTGTACATGGTATGTTTTTGGAACCGCATGTGGATTGTTTTAATGACTTTTATGTATAAAGTAATTCATTATAAAAGCAGCACTGATATTTTTTGTTTTTTGTTAACTTCATTCCTCCAAAGCCCCAAAATTTGCTGTTGGCGACCTTGCAAACTCTCTAGACATCATTGAAGGAAAGCTAAGTCATCCAACCCGAAAAAGAAGACATGCAAAGAAAGATGATTACAGCATAGAAGTTCTCTTGGCTGTGGATGATTCGGTTGTTCGCTTCCATGGAAAAGAGCATGTGCAGAACTATGTTCTGACACTAATGAATATTGTAAGTAGTCCAATGTACTTTCCATATATTTCACTCTTGTTTTAATGGTAACAATCTCATTTCATATCCTGTGTACATTATATAAATTTTGTTCAGTGACATTACTGCCATACATGCCTTGTATCAGAATCGTAAAGTTTTTATCTTTTCGCTGAATTCTCACTAGATTTGGAGTTATGCATATTTACATACTTATCTGAACATTCTCTAACTTGTTGGAGAACTCTTAATAAAAGTAAAAAGATCAGTACCGTCAATAACGTAGCACAAACAGGAAATACACGAGCGGGTTCTTTGCACAGATATTATTCAACTCCAAAGTGTTTAATTACCATTTGAGATTTGATGTGTGGAGTCACCATTTATTAACTGTGTTCACTTAGTAGTATTTGTAAGTACTTTTTGGATCACATTGTGATTTTGGAGATTTTGCATTCCAATTACATGGGTAGATTCACTAACTGAACTTTTATGAAATTTTCAACATTCAATAATAAATTAGGTAATCTGACAGTAGAAGACACTATGTATGACTGATCACTTTAAGAAAATTTATTGATGTGCATGCATTTCCATATCTTAACCATTTGGTTTTTAGTTACGTTTCTTTCTCTTCTCCCCACCATTTAAGTCTAAGATTTCTTATCAGGAAATGGTAGGTTATTTCATTGTGGATGAATTGGCCCCCATGTATTTTTCTCCACAGGACACACCTGGTCTAATCCTATTATATAACTGGTATTTTTTTTTATACTCGTTAGGATCAAGATTACTTTGACTTTTATTGTTAAATTTATGATACTTGGAGGTTTAGTTTAAGGAAAGGCCTTTTCCTGTAACTGACAGTCATAATTGATAACTTCCAGACTATGACATTATTTAGGTTCCTTCAAACTTCTGAAACAAACTGGAAGAATGTAGAAAATAATCGATAAATATTAGATCTTTTCCATTTCAGTCTGTTACCAGGAAGTATGTGAGAGAAGTGCGTTGGCTTACCTTTCTCTTCCTCATTCATCCAAGTGCTTTGGTTTTATTCTGCACCAATTCAAATAGCTCCAGCTGAAAGCCGCTCATCAGGTGTAGAAACGTGTTTGCTCAAAATTGTATTTTGGTTGAATGCATGTTCTGTTTTTTGCCCTGTTGGTTTTGACTAGACTCACATTGAGAGGGTGATTCACGTTCGTTAGCATAGATCTGTTATCACGGCAAGAAAGTTACAGAAGAGAGCTGTTTGAGAAGGTGGGGAGAACAGGATTGCAAAAAATTACTGCATAATTAGGCATGTTCTGACTCAGACAATGTTGGGACCCAGTCTGATTTTTATCCAACAATAGGATGTGATTTTAACTGCAAGGCCAGCATTTATTTTTGCGAATCCCAAATTGCCTTTGAAGAAAAGCTCCTTCCCGGCACAACTGCAATCCACGTGAGGAAGACATTCCTGCCGCTAGGCAGGGAATTTCAGGAGAATAACTGCTTAAGATGTTTGATGGGATGTCAATCAGTTGGCTGTTTTGTTCTGTATAATGTTAAGCATCTTAAGTGTTCTTAGAATTGCATTCATTCAGGCAAATGGAAAGTATTCCATCACACACCTGACTAGTGTCTGGTACATGATGATAGGCTTTAAGGAATCAGAAACAAAATCACTTGCCACAGAGTTTCAGCCTTCAACCTGTGTGTGTGTGTAAACACAATACTTGACTGTTACAGTTAAATTTCTGATCAGAGGCCTCTAGAATAATGATGGTGGGGATTTAATGATCATCATGCCATTTTTTTGTTATGCATTCATCCCTGAGGTGTGGATTTTACAAGCTTTGCTAGCATTTATTTCCCATTTCTAATAGCCCTTGAGAAGGAGTTGGTGAGCTGTCTCCTTGAACTGCTGCAGTCCATTTAGTGTCGGTAGACCCCACAATGCAAGAGGAGATTTCAAGGTTCTGACCCAGGTATACTGAAGAAATAGCAATATATTTCCAAGTCAAGATAGTGAGTGGCTTGGAGCTGGTGACGTTCCATGTATCTACTGACCTTGTCCTTCTAGACGACAATGGCCGTGGTTTGGAAGATGCTATCTAAGGAGCCTTGGTGAATTTCTGCAGTGCATCTTGTAGATATTACAGGTGGGCTTCTTTGTTCTGGATGGTGTCAAGCTTTTTGTGTTGGAGCTGCAAGTGGAGAGTTTTCTATCACTCCTGACTTATGCCAGGGTCTTTTTACAATTTGCATCAAAATGCACAGGGGAACAAAGGCTTGCTAGCTAATTTCACAGGCAACACAGTGATAGAAAGGTATGTTGTGAAGAAGATAATGAAGATGTAGGTAGATAGAGGTTGAGAGAGTGGATAAAAATCTGGTAGAGTATAATAAGGGAAGATCTAAAGTTGTTTAGAGATAGCAGGAACTGCTGATGCTGGAGTCTGAGATTAACAGGGTGTGGATCTGGAGGAACACAGCAGGCCAGGCAGCATCAGAGGAGCAGGAAAGCT
>JAHRHZ010000070.1:5509865-5521008 GCA_024137785.1 Ginglymostoma cirratum
TCTCTATATCTATCTATCTATCTCTCTCTCTCTATATCTATCTATCTCTCTCTCTCTATATCTATCTATCTATCTCTCTCTCTCTATATCTATCTATCTCTCTCTCTCTATATCTATCTCTCTCTCTCTCTCTCTCTCCCTATTTATTTCAGAATCCCCTTCCCCTCCCCCATTTCTGAAGAAGGGTCTCGACCCAAAACGTCAACTTTCCTGCTCCTCTGCTGCTTGGCCTGCTGTGTTCATCCAGCTCCACAACGTTTTATCTCTGATTCTCCAGCATCGGCAGTTCCTACTATCTGTATTATAAAGTAACGCAGTTTGTCTTGTAAATGCTAAGTGAAGGTAATATTACCCGAAATGTAAGAAATTCCACACCTGCACTCCTGCTTTCAGAGGTTCACATTTCAGGCATGTTCACAGTGGAATTGTTGCACTTGCCCTTGTTTTCAGGCTGTTAAAATTTAATGGATGAAATGGGGAGTGTCGCCATCCTGTTGTGCACTCCCAGCAGACCTGAGACTCTGTAGCAGGAACTTGCAACTAAAAAATCAGCCCTGCATGTCAGGGTTCAGCATTGAAGATTTAGATTTTTGATAAGGTTGGTTTCCTAGCAAAATTCAGTGCCTTCAGGCGAGACGGGGTGGTAGGGGTGGTGCAAGGAGGAGTGATTTAGTGTAATATATTAGTTAATCCACTTTATAAGTGCATGTTTTGAAAATTTGCCATTTTGAACTAATATATCTATGTTAGCATATTTAGTCAGTGCTGTAGAAATAGGGTTTATGGCCTGTTTGAGTGGTGTGGTTACCAGACAGGAAGCTTAGTCTGGAATAATCATCACCACAAATGTAAACAACTGACTGGTGCTGAATGCCATGAATTGCAGAAAGACTGCAATTTTTCAGTAAAGGCATTTTGGCCACCTTCAGACCAGTCTTCAGAGTTGCTTTTAATTTATTGTCGCTTACAAATGACCTTTATCTCCTTCCTTAACACATTGTCTTGTCATAGTTAAGAAGGTTGACATTTTATGCAGATAATAAGAAAATACTAAATATTGGAAATCTGAAACACAAACTTTGGAGCAGCACATTTGAGTCAGCATAGTTAAGGATTCTGCTCAAAATATTAACTGTCTTACTACACTGCATCTTTCTCAAATAAACTCCTTGTCCAAAGGGCTAATTGGCCTACATCCTGTATGAAGAAGTTTTCATCCCAGTCAGAAATCCCCTTACCCAAGATGATGATTCCTAGTTCTATACTTTCTTGTCAGGGTGCAGCATCCCCCTTGCCGTGACCTCAGAATTTAATGATTCAATTAGATCATATCTTGCTCTTCTAAATTTGACAAAATAGAGGCCCATTTTATTCAGTGTTTTTCTCAGCAGCATCAAATGGTGGATCTTAAAACATCATTCAGGGCAAGTATATTCTTCCTTGGGCATAGAGACCAAACCTTTACAGAGAATGTAAGGTGCAGCCTCACCAAAGCATTTTACAGTTTTAGCAAGATTTCCTTAATCTTGTACCTCAGTCTGTTGTGACAATAGCCAATGTACCATTTGACTTCCCAATCATTGTTCGTCTACGTGTTATCTTTGTGATTTACATCGAAAAGTCCCTCTGAGCACCAACACATTTCAAGGTGTCTCACCATCTAAAGAATATCTTGCTTTTCCATTCTTTACAAAGTGGATAATTTCAGATTTCCTCACATCATACTTTATTTGCCACATTTTCTTTCTCACTCACTTAAATGATTTTAGTGCTTTTCAGACTGTTCAGTCCTCCTCACAGCTTACTTTCAACCTGGTTTTATATGGGAAGATATGGATAATTTACACCTGATTTCTTTATCTAAGTAATTGATATTAGTTGTAAATAGTTGAGACTTTTTTGATCTTGCTGTGAGCTCCCAAATGAACCAATTGTTCAATGACTTATGTGAGCTCTGTGGCCTTCTACAATGGGCGTAGCAAGGCAGGTTTTTGGGTTCAAAGCTCTACTGTGTGGGATGTTGGACCTTCTGTGTATTGAAGGTAGTTGAAGAAGAGGCCAGATCACAGCTGAGAAATTAAACCCAGGCAGCCTGATGAACAACAGTCATGGGACTGTTACGATGCCAGGACAAGTAGAAGATGAGAAAGGAAAGACATACAACATGCAGGCCAGGAAAATTTCCTAGGGTTTTGAGTTTGTATTTTCAGCTTTACTCTCCAGGGTATGACAGGAAGCTTTTGATGTTTGTCACACCCCACAGTGAGCTGTGGGCAATTTTTTTAACATTTTAATTTACTGCATTTTTCTCATTTTCTCCAAAGAAAGTAACTTTTCAATTGAGCCTAGCTAAAAAAAAATGACAGGTGATTCTGGTTTTGTTTTGACTTTTTCCACCAACTTGAGCTTTGAGTGCCACACAATAGGTAGCTTCCCATCATTTCGAATTCATGTTGCACACCTGGATTCAACTCTCACCTGGATTCAACTCCCACCTGCTCTAGAGCTGTGTAATAACATCTCTGGGAACACGTTGATTTAGGAAATATCTGTAAGCTGAATTGGCACACAGTGACTGTTTTTTGTTTTGTTTCGTTCTTCAAGCAGTGTTGTGGCTTGTAAGAAGTTTAATTTATATGACCAGAACTTTCCCACACTTCTGTAGAGGGTTTGATTGCTAGCTTGACTGAAATGTGTGGTATCCTGACCCGACCCCTGCTGGCAGCTCATCCAGGTACAACTGACAAGTCAGTCTGAGATGTTTAACAGGAGGCCATTTGGCCTGTCATTCCCAGAATAGGTCTTAATAAGTAAAAATATAATTGCTGAACTCCAAAACATTTAAAAACATGTGTAGCGCTGCCTGAGCTGATCAAACTAATACCTTTTACCCTTTAATGGAGGAAATGGAAAATCAGATTTTCCTGTACGGTTTGCTATTTGCCTAAGCTGTCTTTGCACCCACACTTCCTTAATATGCTATTAGGGATCAATAAGATATGTTTAAAATATGTATAAATGTTGAGTCAAACCAAACTTCGAACCTTTTTCACTGACATTTAGCCATTTGTTCCATATTCCACTGATCAGGTCCTTGGCCAAGTTTATGCATACTGGAACTTTTAAATGACAGAAGCTGTTTAGCCATGGCTGGGTTAATTTGAAATGTTTACTTTTCACCAGCCGTAAAGAATAGATCTGTTGATGGATTTGTTTTTCTTTCTATTCAACCAACTTCAAGTGATCAGGTTTGTGATCTTAGTCGAGTAACACGGTTTGGGGAAATTTTTGTTAACAAATTTTACAACAAGGTCACTCCTTTTGTGTTTTTTCAGAGCTGAGATCTACCCAGTCCTGAGGTGTTTATACTTTTGTCTTTTTTCCCCTCATTGGGCTGGAAGTAACTGTTCCTGCACAGTTTAGATTTGACTCTGAGTCAGTCCTGTTTCATGTTGTTCCCTTGGTCTTTCCCCTCCTGGTTGTTTCAACTCTGCTGCCAAGCTGTTTTGCAAGTCACAGGCTACATTATGGGTTATGTTGTTGGGGGAGGTTTAAACCCAGAGGCCTGGATGCTTGAGCCAGAGACATGAGTTCAAATCTTTAGCTGGACAACTAGAGGTCTGGAAAGCTGAGCTTGGCTGGTCAAGGCACAATTTTCAAAATGTTCAGATGAAACAAAAGTGTAAAATATTACGAACTGCAAGGAGGCTAGCCATGGACTTCAAGAAGACACAAGTGAAATGGGCAGTTGAAGGTTAATTTGGAGAAGTTCAAAGTATTCCACTTAAGAAGGCAAAGGGACATGATAAAATGAAGTTTCCTGTTCTCACAGGCGCACAGGTTCAGACATGTGCAAGTTGAGTGGTGGTGAGTGCACAAATTTGGGAAGGCAGCGAGAGAAAGTGATTGAAAAGGCACAAAGGGTCCTAGCTTTTAAAATTGGTACGTAGAATACAGTGCTTTCTGTGAGTTTGATGGTCCTTCACAAAACACTGTTTCAGCCCCAACTGAAGTCTTGTGCCAAATTTTGGGCGCCATTTCTGAGGAAGGATGTACAGACCCTGGAGGGAGTACAGGTTTACAAGAATGACACTTGGACTTCACTGGTTACATTATGAGGAGAGATTTTAGACATTAAGCCTGTTTTCTCCAGATTTTAACAGATTAAGGGTGATATGATCAAAAGCCTTCAAGATATTAACAGGAAAAGACTGGGTAGATAAAGATAAAATATTTCCCCCTGGCTGGGGATTCTAGAACTAGGGGGCATAGTCTAAGAATTAGGGCCAGACTGTTCAGGAGAGATATTAGGAAGCACTTCTGCACACAGGGTAATAGATGTTTGGAACTCTCTTCCACAAACATTAGTTGATGCTAGATCAATTGTGAATTTTAAATCTGGAGCAAATTTTTTGTTAAGCGAAGGTATTAAGGGATGTGGGCCAAAGGCAGCTACGTGGAGTGAGGTCAGTAGATAGTGAAGAAGGTTATCTAAGATTCAAAAGGATCTTGATAAATTGGGCCAATGGGCTGAGGATTGGCAGACGGGTTTAATTTGGATTAGTGCAGAGTGTCGCATTTTCATAAGACGAACAAGGTCAGGACTTAGTTAATGGTAGGGCCCTGGGGATTGTTGTTGAACAGAGACTTGGGGTTCAAGTGCACAGTTCCGTAAAGTTGCATCACAGATAGACAGGTAGGTAAGAAGGCGTTTGGCACACTTGCCTTCATTGCTCAGACCATTAACTATAGGAATTGGGATGTCATGTTGCAGTTGCACAGGATGTCAGTTAGGCCACTTTTGGAGTACTGTGTACAGTTCTGGTCACCTTGCTATAGGAAGGATGATATTAAATTGGAGAGAGTGAAGAAAAGATTTACAGGGATGTCCTTGGGACTGGAGGGTTTGAGCTATAAGGGGAGGGTGGATAGGCTGGGCCTTTTTTTTTCCACTGAAGCGGAGGAGGTTGAGGGGTGACAACATAGAGGTTTATAAAATCATGAGAGGCGTAGATTAGGTGAATAACAAAGGCCGTTTTCCCTAGGGTAGGGGAGTTCAAAACTAGAGGGCATAATTTTAGGTGAGGAGAAAGATTTAAAAGGGACCTGAGGGGCAGATTTTGTTTTATGCAGAGTGGTTAATGTGTAAAATGAACTGCCAGAGGAAGTGGTAGATGCGGGTACAGTTAGGACATTTAAAAACATTTGCACAGGTACATGAATCGGGGAAAAGTTTGGAGGGATATGGGCCGGTTGCAAGCAAGTCGGACGAGTTAGTTTGGGAAAACTGGTTGCATGGACAAGTGGATCGAAGAGTCTGTTTTTGTGTTGTATGACTCGATTTAATAAGTTTCCCTCTGCAGTGTGCTTTTTGTAAAGGACTTCACTAATGGTTTTGATATTGTTTGTGCAGATTAAAGATTGTTTCTCATTCTGGTGTTGCTTATTCTTGAAGTAATTTCCACAGGGAGATGTTTAAGAGTGTTTATTGGCTGATTAGTCATGAAAAATAACAACAGTTATAGAAGCGTTGATGTTCAGAATTGGAATATAAAAGTGAAAGAAAGGGCAACTTCCATAGAAACCCAAGAAAGAGCAAAGCTTTCTTAACTTGAAGCAGCAAGTGTGAATGTTGTGTTGTCCACTCAAATGGTCAGAAATAAATAACAATGAAGACTGCTGAAATTCCACGCCTGTTGCTTTACCTTAATATAGATCTGTTATTTGGATATTCATTGTAATAGATGGATTATTGAACAACCTGTTCCAATGGGCCAGAAATAATTGCAATTGCAAGTTTGGCAGTGAATAGTGGATTTTTATGCTTCTCATTGATGTACTGTATTCTTGCTGTAAGTTGTTTGTAATGTCCACCTGTTAACAGCGCAACGATGTCAATGTCAAATTAGGAATCTCAAATGTAATGTCCATTTGGCTTATCGTTTTGAAGTGGAGTCAAGCAAAATATAAGGACAAACAGATTAGGGGAGGATGAAGATAAAGTGAAAAATGATAAGTATGATAAGCACTTAAAGTAGCAAACAGAAGAGGAGGACATTACAACCAATTTGTTGCATTTCATTTATTGGCTGTTTAGAAGCTAATGATTAAAAGGCAAAGTAAATGTGTGAAAGGTACAAATGTCCTTGATCCATGGAATAAAGAACCAGTAACTGTGTGTCATATTCTGGAATATTGATAAGCAATTGCAATTGAACAGGTGTTTTTGAAATCTAGGAATTGCTAGACCACAAAGTTTGTTCTGTTGTTCTGGTAGTCACATGATACAATTACAATGGATTTAGTTGACTAATAATAGCAATACACTGGTCTGCAACCTGACAGAAATAACTGTAATTAAACCCCAATGATTGGTAATCACTTGGCTTTGTAGATAAGGCATTTGAATTCACTGGTAATGTTGTCAGAAAGTTGTTTTGATTCATTTGTGGGAGGTGGACAGTTGAAGGTTAAAGATTAGATTAAGATGGTTGAACCAAGGAAATTACCCTGAGGAGCTCCTGCTGAGATATCCTGGAGCTAAGATGACTGACCTCCAACAAATGTAATTTTTCCCCTGACTTGCACTAGGGTCTTTGATGTCAAACACAGCCTCGATGTCAAAGGTTGCAGGCTCAAGCCTTGCTGTGATTGTTTGTACCAGAATTTGTGGTTGATTGGCTAAGGCAGTGGATGTGTACTTAACTCCCTGGTGCTTTGAATCTTTCTGACAGCAGTTCAGATTGTACACTATCACTGCACCAGAACACCTTGGTTCAAGTCCCACAGGCCCAGAGGGTGTTGAAACATGTCCAATCAGGTTGCCTAAAAGTATCTATTTTAAAATTCCAGATGTGGAGACCATTTGGAACCCTTTGTCCATGTCCTCTTTTTTTTCTCCTTAAAATGCTGTACTTGCCATATATTGTGCATCCAATTTATCAAATACCGAATTCGACTGTTAAATGATTTTTATTTTTGTGACCATTTTCTGTGTCAAAGTAGCTTTGAGATTGTTTCAGAAAACAAACAGCAGTGTAGCTATCTTTTAGTGCTGGTCTTGTTGCCAAGATAGACAAGTATACTAAGACATCTTGGAGTGAGACTCCACAGCATCACTGATCTCTTTATGAATCTGTTGAAGAATGTAAATTAGTTCAACTGAGTTCAGAAGAAGAGTCATAACAAACTCCAAAACTTGAATTCTGTATCACACTCCACAGATGTTGCAAGACCAGCTGAGTTTTTCCAGCATTCTGTGTTTTGGTTCAGATTTCCAGCATCCACAATGCTTTTATATAAATCGGTTCAATACTAGATCAACTATGTTATTAATTGCCTCTTACAAATTGCTGCAACGAGAAAAAGTCAGTAAATCCATCAATTTCATAATCACCATTAAGTTCAGATGGGCTCTCCACAGTAAGCGTTGGCTAGATTAGCAGTAATCACAGTGTTTTGTTTTACTTAGTAAATTATTGGCTTTTCCTACAAATCCACAATGGTGAGAGAAGTTAATGTGCTAGTAATTTCTGGTTCAGTGTTTGTAAATACATATCATAGGAAAGTTCTTGTTGTAAAATCAAACATTACAGCTTGCTTCGTTGCAAACAGATCACAGGATGTGGGAGATAATTTGTAGCCGTCTAACTCGTTCATTCAGAATTCTTAAACTTTAAAACTGTTTTTTCAAGAACAATATAAGTTTAAAGTTGCAACAACTTCAAATGGCTTTAAAACTGTCTTTTGACTCAGGGCAAAGTAAAAGTGCTGGAGAGTAAATGAACTGAAAAAATTCCATTATGTTGTCCCATTGTATGTTGGATTAGGAAGTCTTCCTGAGAGTCAGTCATACAGCATGGAAACATACCTTTCGGTCCAACTAGTCTATGCCAGTCATGTTCCCAAACTTCCCTGTGTTTAGCCCAAATCCTTCCAAACCTTTCCTATTCATGTACATATCCAAATGTCTTTTAAATGTTGCAACTGTACCTACGTCTACCACATCTTCTGGCAGTTCATTCCACACATGAACCACACTCTTTAAAAACATTGTGCCTCATGTCCTTTTTAAAATTTTCTCCTACCAAGTTAAAAATACTCCCAGATAACAAGCATGGGGCTGGATGAACACAGCAGGTCAAGCAGCATCATAGGAGCAGGAAAGCTTGACATTTCGGGCCTAGACCCTTCATCAGAAATGGGGGAGGGGAAGAGGGTTCTGAAATAAATAGGGAGAGAGGGGGAGGCGGATAGAGGATGGATAGAGGAGAGGATAGGTGGAGAGGAGGCAGACAAGTTGAAGAGGCGGGGATGGAGCCAGTAAAGGTGAGTGTAGGTAGGGGGGTAGGGAGGAGATAGGTCAGTCCAGGGAGGACGGACAGGTCAAGGGGGCGGGATGATGTTAGGAGATGGGGGTGTGGCTTGAGGTGAGAGGAAGAACAGGTTAGGGAGGTGGAGATGAGCTGGGCTGGTTTTGGGATGCGGTTGGGGGAGGGGAGATTTTGAAGCTTGTGAAATCCACATTGATACCATTGGGCTGCAGGGTTCCCAGGCCTAATTATTTGGCTGTTCTGCAGCCTTCGGGTGGCATCACTGTGGCATTGCAGGAGGCCCAGGATGGACATGTCATCTGAGGAATGGGAGGGGGAGTTGAAATGGTTCGCGACTGGGAGGTGCAGTTGTTTGTTGCGAACTGAGCGCAGGTGTTCTGCAAAGCGGTCCCCAAGCCTCCGCTTGGTTTCCCCAATGTAGAGGAAGCCACATCGGGTACAGCGGATGCACTACACCACATTGGCAGATGTGCAGGTGAACGTCAAGTTTTTTTCCTGCTCCTATGATGCTGCTTGACCTGCTGTGTTCATCCAGCCCCATGCTTGTTATCTCGGATTCTCCAGCATCTGCAGTACCTTTTATCTCTCAAAAATACTCCCCCCTAGTTTTGAACTCACCCGCCCTAGGGAAGAAACCCTTGTATTCACCTTATCTATGTCCTTCGTGATTTTATAAACTTCTATAAGATCACCCCTCATCCCCCTAAACTCCAGTTTTAAAAAAAAAGCCCAGCCTATCTTTATAATGAATTCCTGTATTCCTGGGAACATCCTGTTAAATCTTTTCTGAACCCCCCACCAATCTAATAATATCCTCCCTAAAGCAGGGTGACCAGAACTAGACACAGTACTCCAGTAGAGGTCTCACCAACATCCTGTACCAACTCACCATGATGTCCCGACTCCTAAACTCCAAGGTCTTAACAGTGAAGGAAAGCATGCTAAATGTCGTCTTAACCACCCATCCACCTGTGATTCAAATTTCAAAGAAATACATACCTGATCCCCTAGATCTGTTTGACAACCCTACCCAGGGCCCTATCATTAATTGTATAAGTTGGGCCCTTGTTTGTTTTTACTAAAATGCAGTACCTCGCACTTATCCCAATTAAACTCCATCTGTCACTCCTCAGCCCAATGACCTATTTGATCAAGATCTCTTTGTAATCTTAGATAACCTTCTTCACTGTTCATTATACCACCAATTTTAGTGTAATCTGCAAACTCACTAACGATGGCTCCTATATTCCCATCCAAATTAGTTATGTAAGTGAGAAACAAAAATGGACCCAGTACAAATCCCTATGGAACACTGCTGGTCACAGGCCTCCAGTGGCGAGTCTTGCTTGCTGTTTCAAGATTGGAACTTGGATAAAACTTAATGATTTGAATTAACAGCAGACAAGTAAACACTCAAATATCTGACTGATAAATGAATGAATTTTTTTTGGGCTGCAGATATATCTTTGCCTTGGGTATTGCATCTAAGAATATGGTCTATGTTCAGATAGCATCTTTAAAGAGATGCGTCAGTGTAAAATTGTAAACATCTGTGCCTCAAACTTTTGATCAACTTTTGGATTCTAAATTCCTATACCCTCATCTATAAGTGGAATTGAATTACAGATAGTGGGAGGACACAATTTTACCATGACAAGTTCACAAAGAGTCTCCATTATGAACATGGATATAGAAATTTGTAATGAAGACATAAATTAAGAACAAATGTACAACTTTTGAAACAGGAACTGATTATCCCTGTTTCGGATCACATGTACTGTGCTAACAAAACCAAATTTACCTGTATGCAATATCCGCACGTGCTTGAACTGGCAGCTATTCAGATGTATCCAGTTCCTCTGGTATCTGGTATCCAGTAATCCCTGCTCTAAGTATTGTTTACTGTATCATTACGCAACGTTTACTCAGGGAGAAAAAACTATGAAACTTTTTGCAAGCATTGTGTATCCAACTATTTCACCTTGGCTAGCTATTGCAACAAAATGACCACCTTATGGTTCAGATGCTAATCAGCAATGGAATAAGTTTTTGAGAGAGCGGGAAACTTGCCTCAATGGTTAGCAATCCACTTCATCTCGCCAAAGGACCAGTGGAATCGGACTCCTGGAAAGTGACAACACCTTATCTGAAAAGCTGCTTAACGAGCGCAAAAGTTACGAAAAGAGACACTTTTGAAAGTTGAGGAATGGCAATGAACATAGGAGGTTGGGGATAATAGATACTGCAGATGCTGGAGAATCCGAGATAGCAAGGTGTGGAGCTGGATGAACACAGCAGGCCAAGCAGCATCATAAGAGCAGGAAAGCTTGACGGTTCGGGCCTAGACCCTTCATCAGAAATGAAGGGGTCGCAGGAAGAAACGCTTCTGAAGGGTCTCTGTGTTCTGAATGTAGATATTGTCACGGTTGGGGCCAAATTGGGAAGGCTTGAATGTGGACTGTAGTCCATTGGGGATGATCTGGTTCCGTAGGCAGGTACTAAGAAAGGTGATGTGGCTGTAGTACCTGGTTTGCTTCAGGACTTGGTCGAGCAGTTTCAAGGCTGAAGAGACTGAGAGAGTTGCAGTGGGAGAGAGATCCCCTGAGGTTTGTCCGGAGGGAGGAGGGTAACTTCTTCAGGGTAGGCATCCTTAGAGGCTTTGCAGTGGGGTTAAAATTGTATCAGATAATAGGTAGTGCAGATGCTGGAGAATCCGTGGAGCTGGATGAACACAGCAGGCCAAGCAGCATCATAGGAGCAGGAAAGCTTGACGTTTCGGGCCGAGACCCTTCATCAGAAATGAAGGGTCT
>JAHRHZ010000070.1:5521408-5541872 GCA_024137785.1 Ginglymostoma cirratum
AGACCCTTCATTTCTGATGAAGGGTCTCGGCCCGAAACGTCAAGCTTTCCTGCTCCTATGATGCTGCTTGGCCTGCTGTGTTCATCCAGCTCCACACCTTTGTTATCATAGGTTGGGGAGTGACTTTATAGATGTTTATAAAATCATGAAGGGTATAGGTTAGGTGAATAGCAGAAGTCTGTTCCCTAAAGTAGGGGAGTTCAAAACTAGAATGCATAATTTTAAGGTGACAGGAGAAAGATTTAAAAGGGACATGAGGACAACCTTTTCAGACAGGTAATGGGGGTTCATATGTGGAATGAACTGCCAGAGGAAGTTGTAGATGCAGGTACAGTTCCAACATTCAAAAGATATTTGTACAGGTATGTGAGGAGGAAAAGTTTGAGGGATATGGGCTACATGCAGGCAGATGGGACTAGTTTAGTTTGGGGAACCTGGTTGGTGCAGACAAGTTGGACTGAAGGGTCTGTTTCTGTTCTGTATGACTCTGAAAGTTCATGAGTTACCCAGGATAATTTGGGGAAAGCAAGAATGCTTAAAAAGAACATTTCAACAATTTACTATAATGTGACAGTATCCCTCACACCATGTGAATGGCATACATCAGCTTTTCTATAATTGCACTATTTACCAGACTCCAAGAACTTGAAATTTAGTTTTCATTCTCATCTTTAAATTCAGTCAACCATCTATAACTTGTCTAGTCCTATGAACTCTCTCACTGTCTTTCTGACACTTGCCTCTTGTACAGGTCTCTTCTTTATCAAGCAAGTGATGTTTATGAATTGTCAGCCAATTTCGACAGTTACAATTCCCTTCATAACCGTCATTCACTCACCACCACAATCTCTCCAACAACCGTTTTATCCTTTTAGAATTTATCAAAAAACAGCAGTATCTTTGTTTTCACTTTTTGTCAGTTTTCCCAGTGTCGTCTCCTTGCCTGGGTATCAACTTTATGACATCTTCATGAGGTGCAATGGTACCTTTTTAATATTAAAGCCATAAATAAAACTATTTTTCATGTTTTCAATCTTGATAAAATTGTTCACAATTTAGATCTGAGTTTGCAAAGATAAGGAAAGTCATTCAGTTCCATCTTTCAGCACAAAACTGAATTGTGAACTGGTGGCATATAGAATGTGCATGTGTCTGCAAGGGTTGCAAACTGTGGAGAAGGCTTGGCTGAAGCTGGATATGAGAAACAGTGAGAAGTGTAGGAATTTTAAGAAGGAAGGTTACTCAGTTTAAAAAGTTTAGTTTTAAAGTTCCAGACCAAAAATTTTGGATTAAAACCCTGAAGAGATTATGTAAAGCTGAGAGTCTAATTGCGATTATATGATGAATCAAGAAAGTGGCCACCGGATTCTCATGATGGGAAATTGAATCGACAGCTAAGTCAAACCTTATTTGGGATAGAGAAGGTCATCCTGTCTGTTCACATACTGTACTGGGATCCTGTTGACATAAATTACATGGTGCTTTTGTGTTTTGAAATCTTCAAATTTGTTTTATGTAAATAGTTTGATTTATTACATTTTATCTCAATTTTTTTTTGTAATAAACTGCCTTATTGTTCAAACCAAACTAAACCTGCAGCATTTCATCTTTCTGTTTCAGTGAAAGATCAGCTCATTAAAATAAAAACAATTATCTATCAAGCCGAATTTCAGCCTGGAATCTAACTTGTCCCGTAACAACATCAAGTGGGATCATAATGGTATTAATAAATGAATTACTTTCAACTGGCCCCAAACTCCTTTTTCCTCTACCTCCTGCCTCTGTTCACTTGAAAAAGGTTCTGTAGGTTGATGTTTTTTAATTTGTTTGACAACTTATGAGAGGGCCCATCCAATTTATACTCATGTTCTCTCTCAAGGCTAAAATACTCAGCCTCTCATTTTACCGCTCATAAATTACTTGTAGTTAGAAATCAACTTTGTTCTGCTACACTTGCTGCATTCCAGGTTTGGTGCTATGGTTATATTGCAGTATTTTTTTGTAGTTCAGGTGATTCTAAAACTCAAAGTTGAAGAATCCGCTTTGAAAATGCATTCATAATTGTGGACTTAGCTGCCAGTCCAATCTGAATTATCACACTAGAAATGGAAATGTGAAAGGACGTTTTGGATGTCCCCACCTAGTGCCGATACCAGATGCTGCAGAGCCACCATTTAACATTAGGCCAGATGTTAACTGGCTAAGACCAAGACCCTCACTCCATCTGGGAAGGAAGTCCTCCTTCAGAAAGCAGCTGCCAAATGAGCTGTGTTCTCAGCAGCCCCAGGTTTGAGTGGTAGCCACTGCTGGGATTACAGACAACGCTCAAAGCCTGAGCAGCAAGTGGAGGCGAGATAAATCCAGTCAGCAGTGCCTGGCTAATGCAGTTGCTATGAGGGGATGACAGATTTGGGGGCGGCCATGGGGATAGAAGGATGGGAGCCGATTGTAAAGAAAAGACGTGATGGGGGAGGAGCTCTTTAATGTGTACAGGGAAACCCCAAGGAGATATCTGCCTTTTCCACTGCAGCCCAGGCAGCTACCAGACTACCCACTGGAAATGGACCATAATTACAAACCGTTCTAATTTTGCCAGTATTCTATTAAAAGAACTTGTAGGTTTTGGCAGGGTTGTTCCATACAATGAATGTCAATATGATCGAAGTGATGGAAACCATTCTCCTCCCTCGAGTTGAACAGTAACCCTGCAAGTTGAGTAACATGTATTGTGAATGTGTCACCACTGCATTTGTTCTTTTTCAGCCAGGGTTAGGTCAGTGGTGGTGGTTGTTGTTGTTGAGATCATGCTGTGCATTTTAGTTGTAACTTTGCATATCCACCAACTTAGTGTAGAAGAATTTCTTTTTAAACAACAGCAGCAATTTATAAGGATATTGCCAAGGTTGAAGGTTTGAGCTTTCGGATGAGGCTGAATAGGCTGGGGCTGTTTTCCTCGCAGAGTCGGATGCTGAGGGGTGACCTTTATACAGGTTTATAAAATCATGAGGGCCACTGAAAAGGGTGAGTAGCCAAGGTCTTTCTCTCAGTAGCAGGGTCCAAAACTAGGGGGCATAAGTTTTTAAGGTGAGAGGGGAAAGATATAAAAGGGACCTTAGGGTTAACTTTTTCATGCAGAGGATGGCACATGTATGGAATGAGCTGCCAGAGGAAGTGGAGGCTGGTACAATTACAACATTTAAAAGGCATCTGGATGGGTACGTGAATAGGAAAGATTTAGAGGGATATGGGCCAAGTGGGACTAGATTAATTTAGGATGTCTGATTGGCATGGACAAGTTGGACTGAAGGGTCTATTTCCGTGCTGTACATCTCTATAAGTGTGACTGAAATATTTCAGCTGTCAGGACATGGTTATTTTGACTGCAATTTTAGTTCTGGCCCAGGAAGTTGATCTAACTTTTAACACTCATGGAGCCCTGGCTTGTCTTGTGTATCAATATCACCATTGCTATATGTAGGTCAGACATAAAACTGTTGTAGGACAGCTGTTTTGTCTATTCATTGTATGTATAGCCAGTCACAGTCAATTTCCACATGAAGTGTATTGCATTTCTGGGATTGGTATCTTACTCTTTCCACCCCTCTTATCCTGTTCAGATCTCCGCTAAATAATTACCTGTTGTACTTCGATCCGAACTGCAGTACAGGGCAGAGCAGAGAAGTGAAATTTCTTGAGGCATACTTGGGATGGTACTGTGAGAATCCAATCCAATTATACCCCATTTTCCCTGCATTAATTAGCACCTTTGAATTACTGCTAATCTCATTTACATTGATTTGCTTATGTCAGAAGTTAAAATTCAATGAAGATCAATGAAAACAATTGAGTTTCAAGGAAGGTTGATAACTCTCATCATATATTCCTCCACTAGGTATAAAGTTTGGAAGCCTTTTTAGCTATTAGACGTTTGCCAGAACAGGGTATTGCACTGGAAATCAGAGTCATCACAATAGTTGAAGATTTTAAAAATACCTGTCTTTTTAGACACAGGTTGACAAAGCACAGATCATGTTTCTCTACTTAACAAGAATTAGTATTTGTTGCAAATACCTGGATTCTAAATACATGTAAACAATTACAAACCATTGTCACGTATCCGTCTAGTGGTTAAAACTCTAACCTGGTCATAAAACTCTGCCTCTATACATACATCAGACACAAAAGAAACATGGGTTGAGGGAAATACTGTGAAACCAGTTCTGTTGTCCCTGTGATAAGGTGTAGAGCTGGATGAATACAGGAGGCCGAGCAGCATCAGAGGAGCGGATCCTCTGATGCTGCTCGGCCTGCTGTGTTCATCCAGCTCTACACCTTGTTATCTCAGATTCTCCAGCATCGGCAGTTCCTACTATCTCTTGTCCCTGTGCACGGGATTTGCTGAGATAATCCTTTTGAAGATCAGAATGTTGTTTCGAATCTTCCTTCTCCAAGTACTTGCACTCATTTTGTGGGAGGCGCTGGGTGACTCGTTCACACTGAAAAGGTCTCTTGATTTGTTTATTAAAAGTCAAAGCAACTGTTGAGGTGTAGTAAACTGGCTGTTGTCAGACTTGAGATATTTTTCACTGCAGAACAAAAATAACTCTCTTCCCCTGGAGGTCTGATGGCTTCACCTAAAACATTGATATCACCAAACTGTTACTTATGAGCCACTCTCTCAGTTTTTGACAGGCAGGAAACTTTTATCATTGATAACTGATCCTTAACCCCCAGACCAATCAAATTGTTGCTGCCCAAATTTCCGTTCGTACACAGTTACACTTGCTCCAGCTTGTTTGTAACTAGACTGTTCGACTGCTTGAACCAACAGTTGTGTAAACAGCACTTACAATGAGTGTCAGGTTACTTGCTTTTTTCAAAAAAAAAATACTGCCACAATCTTTAGCTTTTAAGCAAGTCCTTTTCCCATTTGTCCTCAATCAAAAACACAGGAAAGTAAAAATATAGTCTTTTCACATGCACTTCAGGAACAGAATGCTTAAGTGCCTCCAGATTTTATTTTCCTGTACCCACTGTATGAAAGTACATTAAATGAAACTGGAATATATAGTATAACTATTGGTGAAGATTTCATAAAAATGGCTTTTTTAAAAAAGCCAACATCAATATATGTAGCTTTTCTACTATCTGTAAAATCCCTAGAAAAAAAATTGTGATTTGTGAAGGGTTTAGGCCCGAAACGTCAAGTTTCCTGCTCCTATGATGCTGCTTGACCTGCTGTGTTCATCCAGCCCCATGCTTGTTATCCGTGATTTGTGTGTCTGTGGTTTTATTTATAGTGGTTGATTTTTGAACTGCGCTAGGGCCCACTGTTTGGAGAGGCAGAGACTGTGTTACCATTTTTGATCAGGATCCCACAAGATATGTGGCAGCTTTAAAGTTTAGCAAATTTTTTATGGCTTGGCAAAACTTGCAGTGAAATAGAGGTGAGAACTACGAGCGATACTGACTTTACTTACGAAGTGAGAATCTGAAAAAAAGAAAATTACAGTGAGGTCTTGCCTTCAAATTAGGGAGGACCTCTGTATCTCCAGCCTTATCAATGTTGCCTTGCATCATCCCAGTATCCATGTAACAATCCGTAAGATGGTCTGTGCTTCAATAGCTACAGTATCCCAACACAGAGAACCAAAAGAACAGCGGATGCTATAAATGAGGATCAAAAACAAGTTGCTGGAAAAGCTCAGCAGGCCTGGCAGCGTCTGTGAAGAAGAAATCAGAGTTAACGTTTCGAGTCCAGTGTTCTGAGGAAGGGTCACTGGACCCGAAACGTTAACTCTGATTTTTTTTTTTCCCACACTCGGAGATGGGGTAGAAGAAGTGGCACATGCAAGGAGTCGGTATAGTTATTTGTGTAGTTTTGAATAAATGTCTTGGTTTTTTTTTAACATCTGAATTTAAAAATGCAGCTGGTCATTTTTAGAGATATAATTGTGTCTGAAATAAGCGATTTATAATATAGGTCTATTCCTAATATAAATACCTTGAAATCATAGCTAGTGCTGTAAGTGGACAAGCATTTAACACGTTCTAAATTTTCCCATGGAATTGCTCCAAATAGATTAACACCTCTGCTAGAATAGCAACTGTGAAATCGTCAACGACTTAAATCAGCAATTTTAAGAGGTGAAGAGTTTAAACTGTGGTAGGAAACAGTTCAACCAACATCGATCCTCTGATGGAAGGCATCGCTGCCTGAGACATCTGTTACCACAGCCTGCCACCGACTGCTCTTTTAAAAATGGCCATGTCCAACCCTCCCTCTCAGTCCTATGTGCTTTAATCTTGCATACTGGTCTCTTACATGGGGTTTTATCTAAATTATTATGAAAATCTACTGGTTCTCACTTATCCATTCTAACTGGTTACATTCTCGAGACTCATGTTTGTCAAACATGACTTCTCTTTCCTAAGATAACAAGGTGTGGAGCTGGGTGAACACAGCAGGCCAAGCAGCATCATAGGAGCAGGAAGGCTTGACGTTTCGGCCCTAGACCCTTCATCAGATTTTTCTGATGTTCATCCAGCTCCACACCTTGTTATCTCAGATTCTCCAGCATCTGCAGTACCTATTTTCTCTTTCCTAAATCTAGCTTTGTCTAATCCCATTGATATTTTGAGTTCCATGTTATCTCATCCTTTGTAATAGACTCCAGCATTTTTCCGTATCTCGGATGTTGGGCTAACCAATCTGTAAAGCCATTTTCTCCTTTTCTAAATAATGGTGATACGTTTGCCACCCTCCAAACTCCTGGGTCTATTCCAGGATGTATAGAATCTTGGAAGATGATAACTAGTATGTTCACTGCATCCACAGCTGCCACAATTAATACCTTGGGATGTGCATGATCAGGCCCTGGGGCTTTATCAGGTTACAGTTTCATTAGTTACTCCAGCCCTATATTTCTTACTAATACTAATTTCAGTATTGCGACAAAAAAAAATCTTGTTGAAACTTTTCGTCTTGCTGTGATTAGGACATTTTGCAAGAATGTAAATTGAAAGGGAAACCATAATTTATACTGCATGAGTGTGCTGATTGGTTGGCAAGTGGCCACTGATTGCTAGAAGTGTTGCTAAGAAGAATATACCTATTAATGCTGATTGACAGTTACCAGCCAGACTTCGTTGAATGTTAAACCAACAAAGTTGACACTGAGTGGTCACAATATTCTGTAATAGTCTGCAAAATGAACCTAATGTATGTTTTCTCCTTTGCTAATTTACTGGTTTGGAGAAATCCAAGTCAAGTTGCCACTCTTGCTGCTGTATTTTTTGCACTAAAAAGGAATGTGTAACATTGTACTTTGATAATAGCTATTACCTTCGTACCTGTTAATGAGGTTCCCAATCTGTCATAGCCAACTTAGCCATTAAACCTTCTTTGTTTGCTTTATTTAGATTTGTTGACTTGATTTTTGATCAGACAAATTCTCTCCATCCCACTTAGGAACTCTGCTACATTACGATCACTCCTCCCCAAAGGACATTGCCCAAAAAGACTGTTAATTAACCACTGGTCACTGCAAAGTATCAGATCTAGGATTGTCTTTTCCCTAATTGGTGCAAAAGTATAGTCTTGTACACTCTCTAGGAATTCTTCCTTCGCACGATTATTGCTAATGAGGTTTTCCCAGCCTATATGGAGACTAAGTCACCCATGATTACTGTGGCACCCTTGTTATTTGCTTCTATAATTTCCAGTCCAATGCCGTCCTCTAATTTACCACTCCTCTGATTTGAAAACCTATAGCTTAAACTCTCCTCTGTTCCTTGTTACATATTAGCTCCACCCAGACTGATTCTACACCTAGGAGCTAGGGGTTGGGCCAGTTCTGGAGCCCAAGTCTTCAGTGCCACACCTTGTTGTAAGGGCCCTTAGCTTTTGCCGTATACATTACGTTAAGACATTTCTTGATATAAGATCATTAATAGATGTCAGTTAATTTTTGTTGCTCCTGCGTAAATTTATAAAACAGGCAAAATTTGCTGTTGTTTTGCAATATAGTTCACTCTTTGTATAGTCTTTTTTTGAAATTTACATAATTCTTCACTGTAAATTTATCTAGTTGCCTATAATTCAGCCACAAATGATTTATGTATTTAACGGGAAGCTAAATCCACATGAGGAATGGAAATGATTAAATGCTGACAAGGTTAGATGGTTTGGGAAGAAAGGAGGCTTCTGTGTAGGGTAAATCCTGGCAGAGAACAATTGGGCCAAACGGCTTGTTCTTGTATAGATTTTATCTAAAATAATGCAATGTTCCCTATTTGAATTGAAAGGAGAACACAAAGTAATGTGCTTCAGTACTGGTGCATTTATCAATGTTTGTATCTAATACTTGTTTCAGATTGGAGGTTTCCTCTTGAACTTTGAGTGTTTTTCTGCAGTGCTGCTGTGCCAAGAAATATTTGGCATTGTGTGAATTGCAGCCTGCATGAAGAATTATTTACTGTCTGCCTGGAAAGTTCTCAATTAATGTGCAGTCGTTGTGTTGTCAAAGATATTTCTGAATTTCTGACTCGAATGCTTGTTAGTATGCAATCTATGTTGATGCTTAGGATGGTGAATTTTTGACAGAAATATGTTATTTTGTAGCCATAGCCTAATTTTTAGGCAAAATAAGGACCCAAGAAGCATGTATATTTGTGACCTGTAGTTAATGTTCTCATTAGAATTGAGAGTTATTTTAATATATAACTCATTCGTTTATTCTCCCAGTCGTGTTTGAAATGACCCGAAAGAAAAAGAAGTTTTTAACTCACTGAACTTGTGCCATGTTCAACTCAAAACAGCAAATTCAAATCATATGAAATGTGTTTTTCTAAAAAAGATTAAACATCTGGTTTGCAGAATTCTCTCAAATGAAAAGCACTGTAGTGTTACCACTGCAATTGCACCTCTATGGGCTTTCCATTCTTTCAAAGCTTTAAAATTGTAAAATGTTTTAGGATATGTGATAATTTGCAACATTCTTACAAGAAATTTTGGATCAATGTGGCTGATGATAATAGTCCTGCCAAACACAGAGCGTAAGAACTAGGAACAGGAGTAGGCAATTCAACCTCTTGAGCCTGATCCGCTATTCAGTATGATCATGGCTAATCTCATTTCGGTCTCAATTCCACTTTCCTGCCATTCTCCATAACCCTTCAACCCATTACTAATTAAAAATGTGTCTAATTTCTCCTCAAATTGACTCAATATCCCAACATCCACTGCTCCCTGGAGTAGCGAATTCCTCTGATTCCTGACCCTTTGAAAGAAGTAATTTCCAGTCTGAAAGAAGGATTGTACCTGAAACGGTGACTCGTTTCCTCCAGAGGCTGCCTCCCTTGCTGTGTTTTTGCAACGTCCTGTTCATCTATCTTGGGGATCCCAGCATCTGCAGTTTTTTGGTCTGTTTTACATCTGCCACCCCTTATCCCTGCCACCCCTTATCCCCTTTGAGTGCCTGTTTAAGGTTTTGTTGTTGGAACCTTAAATATGGTTAATTTTTTTTTCTCCAGTTTTTCCAGTTCCCCATTTAAAGATGTGTGACATCTGTCAGAGTTCAGCCCTGTGGACATTTCCAGAAATTCAGACCATTCTTTGTTTGATAGCTTAGAGTCATAGAGTTGTACGGTAAGGGAACAGACCCTTCGGCCCAACTTGTCCACGCCAATCAACCGCTGCATGAAAATGTCCCTTTTAAATCTGGCTAATGAGTATTATCAAAACATAGGACATGGAGGAAAACATAATTAAATCTTTGATCCTGTTCTTATCCGATGTTCATGCAAGTCCTCTGGATGGTCTTAAATGTGCACAATGTGATTTTTATTTGCCCTTCCTGAGCAGGGAGGTGGGGAATATAAATGATGATATCTCTAAACTTTTCTGGTGAGGTTGACTACCTTGACTGGAGATTGAAACCGGCTCTAGCTATCAATAGCAAAACTAGGAAATCACCAGTAGCATAATCCTTCATTCAATTAGATTAACTCTTTAGTTATTTTCTCTGTTCCTGAACAGTGCCACTGATAGAGCACCATTATACATCTCACCACTTTCCAGTGATGTTTTAATTAAATATAGAACATCAAATTTAGGAATATTTTTGTTTTACCAAACTAATTATGGGTTTATTGGAATTTGTTCTTATTTCAAAAGCTACCTTTTAATACATAACCGTCGCAGCTGGAAAATCAGCTTGTCTTTGTTATTCCTTTTGACTGGTGTTAAAGCCGCACAGCACCATAGAAATGAAACTTCTTCTTTTAAAACTGTTCCGCGCCTTGGTCTTAGAATCATGAGTTAAAGAAATGTTAAACATCAGAAAGATTACTGCCCAAGTTCTTGACAAAAATGACTCTGAATTATAACTTTTTAGTTGAAGCAATCTTTGACTGATGTCCTCTGCCTCACGGAGAAGAATCTTTGCCTTTTACGAGGAACAGACCCTGATCCCCTGAAGGGCCTCAGCTTGAACCAGTGAACTTGCATACAGCATGTAGGAAGATTTTTTTTGTCCCAGCAATTTGAGTATTTTTTTCTTGCACTTTTTAGTTCTTCATTGTGTTTAACAGTTTTAGCGCATGAGCATAATTGTTACTGTTCACTGGCGACTTGGTGAACAACTACCCCAGCTCCTAAATCGATATTCTTGTATGCAGATTAGCATGCAGTGGAAAATAAAGTCACCTTCCCTTTCAGTATGCACATTACAATTAATAGGATGCATTACTGCAGGCTCCTCAGTGCCAGGAGATTGATCTGTTGTTCAGTACGGGTCTGTGAATGGGAATTCTGAATATGAGCTTTGTCCTTTGCTAATGTCAAAACTTAGTGTATTTATTTTTTCACAACTGGTCAGTTTATTGTTCTACGTTAGCAGCTTCTTGCGTCTTTCTTCAGCTATTGAATACTTTCCAGTGTCAACACATTCACTCTGTATGAAGCTGTTAAAGCACCAGACTGTGTTTTCACAGATTAAGGCAATGTTTCTTTTGATTAAACAAGGTTACTATATGCACAGCTAAGGGAGGCAGATTTAACCATTCAGGAGTTGAGGAAAGATTTGCCTTTTTAATCTGACTGCTCAACATGTTTGCTCAGCAACAGCTCAAAGGAAACATGTGACTTCAAATGTACATTCAGGGTTCTGTTGTCTTCATTCACAGTGAAATTGTATAGCTTTTTATGTGGAAGAAGAGGTAGTAAATCTATATTTACTTTCTGTATCACTCAAAACGTTTAGGTTTAGGTTTATTATCATGTGCAGAAGTACAGGAGTACAATGAAAAGTTTATAATGTCGCCCCACACGGTGCCATCTTGGGTACAAAGTACCTCGGTACAAAGCTTAGATACAAAATAGAGAAAGAATAAAGTTCCATTACAGTTATTCATTGCACAAGTTAGGAAAATAAGAGATAAAATTAAAAAGACATCAATGTTATTTTCACGGTATTTGTGCGTATCTATCTAGAAAAATTACCATACAATTTTTTTTGTACAGCCTCCCACTGTTGCTAATTTAAACTATCCTAGAAAAAATAATGTTCGATAGGAAGTTGAAAATTAGACCCATGCAGTCAATAATGTGGAAATTGCCTTTGCAGTGTATGTTCACCTGAGAAATGGAAGAGTGCTGAATGCACTCAGCAGAAAGTCAAATGCATCAGGGAAACAGTTCTGAGAAGAAGTGTTCAGAATAGTATTAATCCAACAAACTGGAGGAATTTCTTTACTGATGGTTGAAGAGGAAGAGGTGGTGATTTTTTTTTTTAAAGCATATATCTTTAGAGAAAGCAGTGAGTTTGAAAATGGTGCTGATTTTGGTCAGTTACCGTAGATACTGAGAAGATACGCATACCACGGCATGTGGCTCAACATGTAGCATGTGAAATTCTGTGGTTTCTTATTTCTTAGATCAAAAATGAAAGCATAACATCTGTAGTCAGCATGACAATATGCAGCAGCTTTAGCATAATCAACCAACACCATTTCTAGTATTAGTAAGTATACTGATCAATATCTGAGGATGCAACATGATGGTGTACAAAGTAAAATTAAAGTGTTCATAATTCAAGGTTGCATCGATTTTGGATGATATGTTGCTATGTGGCCTTTGAGGCGCCATTTGTACAAGATCACCGATATTACCAATAGATGTACTTGCATGCGCTAGTGCTATACCAAAAGTTAAATTTAAACATTTCCTATTAGAGTTATACTCATACAGCACAGAAACAGACCCTTCAGTCCACCTCATCCGCAACCAACTAGGTATTATAAACTGACCTGGGCCCATTTGCCAGCATTTGGCCTATATCCCTGTAAACCCTTCCTATTCATGTACCCATCCAGATTCCTTTTAAATGTTGTCATTGTACCAGCCTCCACCACCTTTTCTGGCAGCTCATTCCATGCATGCCCCACCCTCTGTGTGGAAAAAGTTGGCTTTTAAATCTTACCCCTTTTACGTTCAACCCAAGTGCTGTACTTTTGTACTTGCCTACTGTGGGAAAAAGACTTTAGCTATTCATCCTATCCATGCCCCTCATGATTTCATGGAGCTGCAATCGAGGAACTTCATGTGCTTTCCACGAAAAACTGCTTCCCCTGGCCAGAGACTAGGAGTCGTGGCTGTGTGATAAGAGATAGGCCATTTACAAAGAATCGCGTGGAATAAAGTAATGTTGAGCTGAGGAGAAAGATTTTCACTCAGAGGGACACTAATCTCTAGAATTCTCTACCACCGAGGCTGTGGATACTTTATCATTAAATATAGTCAAGACTAAGACTGGACAGTAAGTGAATTGAGGAGCATGGAGGTGGTAAGTGACCTCATTATCTAATTGAACATTGCAACAGGCTTAGGGCACCATTTAGCCGAATGCTCCTTTTTTTTTTTTGTTCCTCTAGTGGTTTTGAACTTTTATCATTAAGTAATCTCTTTTAGCTGCATTGTGCTGGGTTGTACCTGCTGTTATCTCTGGAGAGAGGTCCCATAGAGTTATTGAGATATACAGCATGGAAACAGTCCCGTCTGTCCAACTTGCCCATGCGACCGGATATCCAGATAAAACTAGTCTCGTGGGCCAAAAGCTGGCAAATATCGCTCTAAACCCTTCCTATACGTATACCCATCTAGATGCCTTTTCAATGTTGTAATTGTACCAGCCTCCACCACTTCCTGTGGCAGCTCGTTCCATATGTGCACCACCCTCTGCGTGAAAAAATCATCCCTTAGGTCCCTTTTAACCTTTCCCCTCTCACCTTAAACCTATACCCTCTAGTTTTGAACTGCCCTACCATGAAAGAGAGGCCTTGTTTATTTACCCTATCCATGCCCCTCATGATTTTGTAAACCTGTATAAGGTCCACTCAGCCTTTGACGCTCCAGGTAAAATAGCCTTAGCCTATTCAGCCTCTTCCTATAGCTTAAACCTTCCAACCCTGGCAGCATCCTTGTAAATCTTTTCTGAATCCTTTCAATTTTCACAACAACCTTCCTATAGCAGGGTGACCAGAATTGAACACAGTATTCCAAAAGTGGCCTAACCAATGTCCTGTACAGCCAAATTGGGGCCTCCCAACTCCTGTACTCCATGCACTATCCAATAAAGGGAAGCATACCAAATGCCGCCTTCACTATCCTATCTTCCTGCACCTCCACTTTCAAGGAACTATTAACTGACACTCCAAGGTCTCTTTGTTCAGCAACACTCCCCAGGACCTTCCCTTTAAGTGTGTAAGTCCTGCCTGTCCTACATACTTTCAGAAATGGCGTGTCCAGAATACCAATTAATATTTGGCTACTAATCCAGTTGGGCTTAAGCAGTGATTTATAAAACTTCAGCTTTGTTGTTTTTGTATTCTGTACCTCTGTTCATAAAACACTTTCCAGGAGACTGGTGAGAATGTGGAAGTCAATGCCACCAGGAGTGGTTGACATGAACAGGATCATGACATTTAACACAAACTTGGACTTGTGAGCATATGATGAGGAACAGTGGGAGGCCACTCGGTCCCGCAACACTGCTCCATCTTTCAGTTAGAATCATGGCTTATCCGATTACTCCACATTCCTGTCTACAACCACCCACTAACCTTTCATCCACTTGCGCAGAGAGTTTGACTACCTCCACCTTTGGTTAGCAAGGTTAGATCGTGTGGAATCCAGAGGGATTGGATACAAAATTGGCTTGAAGGTAGGAGACAGAGGTAGTGATAGAGGGTTGCTTTTCAGATTGGAGACTTGTGATCAGCAGGATGCCGCAAGGATCCTTCAAAGGCCACTGTTTTTCATCATTTGTATAAATGATTTGGATGCGAATATAAGAGCTATGGTTAGTAAGTTTGCAAATAACATCAAAATTGGTGGAGTCGCGGACAGTGAAGAAGATCCATCTCTGAATGCAATAGGACCATTGATCAGATGGGCCAATGGAAAACGTGACAGATGGAGTTTAATTTAGATAAATGTGAGGTGTTGCATTTTGGTAAGTCAAACCAGCGCAGGACTTTTTCAGTTAATTGGGAGTGTTGCTGAACAAAGAGGCCTAGGGGTGCAGGTGCATAGTTTTTTGAAAGTTGCAGGTAGACAGAGTGGTGAAGAAGGCATTTATATGGTTGTCTTCATTGGTCAGTCAATTGAATATAGGAGTTGGGAGGTCATGTTGCGGCTGTACAAGACATTGGTAAGACCATTATTGGAATACTCCATTCATTTCTGGTCTGGCTGCTATAGGGAAGATGTTTCACATTCAGAAAAGATGTTCTTGGACTTTTTAAAAATTTAATGTTGTTAATTTGTTATCTGCTTTCAAATTATGTACAGATGTATAACCAATAATTCTGCACTTTATTACACACTTAAAAACAGTTTCCTGAAACACCCCTACACTGGTCAGAGAAAATCTACAATTATACTGTGATGTGTTTAGGTATCATGGTGCAAAATTGAATTTGCCTGCCATTATGCATTACTTACTGAAATACACGTGATTGATCTGTGCACGCATTGTTATAATGCGCACACTCATTTCAGCAAATACGTTCTACATTCCTCATCATGAATAAGTCAAGATTTGGTCAATTAGCATGCAATGATATAAGACGACATGGCTGTTTTGCATGACATTTTACAGTTGGCGACCTCTTGGCCTGGCATAGCGGCCTCCCAGGCATGGTGGTCTGAAGCAGTCTCCCAATCTCACGATCCTCAAGGTGAAGCCTGGTGTGGTCTGGAGCCAGGGCCTGGTGTGGACTGGAGGCTAGGTGCCAGCTTGGCCTGGGTTGGACGACTGGTTCTGAACTTTTATTTCTGCAACCCTGGATATTTGATTTCTCTATTTTCTAAAATCTTGTAACTAAGGAAGGTGTATCTAAGATGGTGCTGTAAGTGGCGACGTATCAACATTTCACTATACTCATTGAATATATGTGACAATTAGGGCTGATTCTCATTCTAATTCTAAGTCTACTGCTTTAGAAGGTGACAGACATCTTTGCGTTTTATGATAATTCGTAATGGTTTGCAATACAGTTTTATGTATTGGATTAGTCAACTAATCAGTGGCTGCAGAACATTGTAAAGTGATTGCTAGATCTTTTAGGATGACGACTGTACTGTTCTACGTCAAGATTTTAGAAAGCTGTGCTGCTGTTGCCAGCTTAGTGTCTTGCTATTCTCTTGAATACAGCAGTGCCTGTCATTTGTGTTGGAGCATTTGATCTTTCGATATTGTCTATACTGCCCAATATTTATTTATTTATAGAGAAGTGTAATCCAAGGACTATTGTGTCATTTGTGATCTGAACTGAAACATAAGAACAGCAGTAGACTATCTAGGTGCTTGAGCTTGATCCACGATCCATTTGACTGTTGCAGACCTGTGACCAAGTTCTAATCACCCTTTCACCTTTTCCCGTGGTAATTCTGGTCAATAGGAATCTATCGACCTCAGATTTAAAATTAATAGTTGGTCTGAAGTTAGTTTGTTTTTGCAGAAGTTAAATTCCAAACTCGTAAAAACTTTGTGTATAGAAGTATTTACTGAGTATTGTACTGAAAGGTTCAGATCAAACTTTTAGATTATGGCTGTAGTTCTAGATGATTCCTACATTTCAGGAAATGCAACCCTGAAAATTTCCCCTTGTAATTTAACCATTGGACCTCTCTCTTTTTCCTTCCATTGGAGGCCAGCTATCTTTTCGTTCTCCAACACTATTGGTTTCTCCAACACTCTAGGAATTGTCTAAACAATGTTTTTTATATTTGCAACGTAAATTCTACCTATTAAGTTCTGGCCCTGGAGAGACACAAACCAGTATTCTTAGTGTTTTTCATGATTATTTTCTATCACAGCCTGTGATGTTTTGATGATTTATTTGTACTTGAATATTTGTACTTAAGGTTTTTTTTTGAAAATGATTAAGACGAGTCTAATTGTTAGGTTGTTTAATTCCTCAGCGAGTGGACACAAATTATAATTGGATTCACTTGCTACAACCTTGTACAATAGTACCAAGTAATGAACACTTGCACTTCCCATATTGGCATCATACTCGATTTAACCAAAAGAACTGAGCTACTCTTGCATTTTGTGATGTTCTGATCCTGCCCAAGCTGTTTCCTGAAAAAACTCATTTTTTTAAAATTAAAGTCCCCCAAATGAGATAGTGAAGTCTCGATTTCTTTGCAATGTGTCTGCTGTAGTCTCAGTTGTGTTGCATCTGTTGAAACTAAGAACAAAGCCAGATGTTCTCCTTTGAGATGCAAGAAAACTTGATTGTTCATGGAGCTGAAGTATTTATCAATGGCACCTTGCTAAAGTTCATCTTTTATTATCCCTTCCTGGTCGTATTTGTGTTTTGCATGGAGTCTGTGACATCAAACAGAAACATCCTTACATTTGTAGGAACCCTGGGGATAGAAGCACTAAATGGGGAACGTTACACATAGTAATATACTTGTGTTATGACTTTTTTAAATTAAATTACTTGGTACAATGTATTCAAAAATTATTCGCAGAAACATTTATTTGTGAGGAACTTTGAAGTTTTTTTTTAGGGGTTTCTTTATATAGTGCATTGTGGCTTGTCCTTGATGAATAATTGAGGATTTAATAATTACACAGTCCTCTTCTTCAGGAATTGTTATACTCTCAATAATGTTCTTTCTTGTTTAACCAAAAAATCACTTTGACAATTTAACCAAAAATAATGTAATGCTTTATGCTGCTACTCAGGGCAGCACTGTGACTCAGTGGTTAGCACTGCTGCCTCACAACGCTAGGGACACGGGTTCAATTCCAGCCTCGGGTGACTGTCTGTGTGGAGCTTGTACGTTCTCCCCGTGGGTTTCCTCCGGGTGCTCTGGTTTCCTGCCATAGTCCAAAGATATGCGCGTTAGGTGGATTAGCCATGGGAAATGCAGGGTTACAGGGACAGGGTAGGAGCTTGGGTCTGAGTCTGGGTGGCATACTGTTCAGAGGGTTAGTATGGATTTGATGGGCCAAATGGCCTCCTTCCGCACTGTAGGGATTTTATGATTCTACTCCCTACATGTTCAGACACAAAACTTCTTGGCTTACAGCGTACTGTTTAGCCAGGTGATGGAAGAAACTAAATATCATTTTAAAAGTTGCGTATGTTCTGGGATTTTTTAAATTTTGCCACCTTGAACTACTGTTTGGGGAGTTTAGGGGCACCCAAAATGCTATTAGGAAGCACATTCCAGAAATTGACCCAATGATAGTGAAGGAATGTAGTTCCAATTCAGGGTAGTGTATGGCTTGGAAGAGAGCTTGCAAGAGGTGATGTTCCTATACACCTGGTGCCCTTGCCCTTCTAGGTGGTTGAGCTTGCAGATAGTGCTCACTTGCTGTCATTTTGCATTAGTGAATGCTGAGGGTGGTGGATAGGGTGTCAGTCGAATAGGCTGCCTTATCCTGATGATATCAAACACTTTGAGTGTTGTTGGAGCTGCACCCATCCTAGCAAGGGGGGAGTATTCCATCACACTCCTGACTTGTGCCTTGACAATGATAGACAGGCATTAGGGACACAGAATGCAAGTTACGTGCTCCAGGATTGTAGAATTCTCAGCAGCTGACCTATTTATGCGGTCACAGTATTTAAATCCCTGCTCCAGTTCGGTTTCTGGACAACGGTAATAGCCCCCCACTCCCTGCAGGAGGATGTTAGAGATTAACAATAGTACCTGGTTGAATCCAGCTCATTCAAGAAGCTTGGCACATCCAGAATAAAGCACCCTGTTTCATTAGCAGCACATCCACAAACATTGAATATCTCCATCACCAAAACCAGTAGCAGTGTGCATCATCTACAAGATGCACTGCAGAAAGTCATTAAGGCTGCTAACACAGCACCTTTCAAACTCTCCACCACTATCATCTAGCAGGACAAGGGCAGCCGTTACATGTAAATACCACCACCTGCAAGTTCCCCTCCAAACCACTCGCCATTCTGACTTGGAAATATATCACTATTGCTTCAGTATTACTGGGTCAAAATCCTTCAACTTGCTCCCTGATAGCATTTCAAGAAAGCAGCTTACCACCAGGTTTTCAATGGCAACAGGGTGATAGGTTAAACTATCAGTGAATTTTTTTAAAAAAGTAATGATATTGAATGTCAAGAGGCACTGGTTAGATTCTCTTATTGGGGATAGCCATTGCTTGGCACTTGTATAGTGTGAATGTTACTTGCCATTTGTCAGCCCAAACCCGGATATTGTCCAGGTCTTGCTACATTTGGACATAGACCTCTTCAGTCACAAATGCACTGAACGTTGTGCAGTGATCAGCAAATATCCCCTTATGATTGAGGGATGTCATTGATGAAGTAGCTGATGACTGGAACTGGGGCAGTACCCTGAGGAGCTCCTGCAGATATGTCCTGAGACTGAGATCATCGGCCTCCAACAAATACAACCATCGTTCCTTGAGCTAGGTTTGTCTCCGTCTAGCAGAGAAATTTCCCCTGATTGCCATTGAATCCAGTTTTGCTAGAGTTCCTTGATACCAGATGCTGTCACATGCAGCCTTGATGTCAAGGGTAGTCACACTCTCGCCTCACTTCTTGACTCCAACTCATTTGTCCATGTTTAGACCAAGGCTGTGTGAGACTAGGAGATGAGTCACCCCTGGCAGAACCTAAACTCAGTGTCACAGAGCAGGTTACTACTGAGCAAGTTGTGCTTGATAGCACCATTGACTCCTTCCATCACTTTGCTGATAATAGACAATAGTCTAATGGGCCACTAATTGGCAGGGTTAGATTTGTCCCGCTTTTAGTGTACAGCACACCCCTGAGCTATTTTCCAAATTAATGGGGGGATGCCAGTGTTGTACCAGCAGTGAAATAACTTGGCCTGGGGTGTGGCTAATTCCGGGGTCGGGGACTATAGCCTGTGCAGTATCCAGGGCATTCAGCTGTTTCTTGGTTTTACATGTGTAATCTTCAATGCGAAGATAGGACTTTAGAACAGTGCGGTGGTTACTGCTACCAATGGTGTAATAGACAGATGCATCTGCGACAGATAGATTGTTGAGAACAATTCAAATAGCTTTTGCCGTCTTGATGGTTCCATCATCACCTTCTGTAGACCCAGTCCAGTAGCTGTTTCCTTTAGGACTCAGCAGTTCAGCCAGTAGTGGTCTTCCAAGCCACTCTTGTTGGTGGACTTTGAAGTCGCTGCCAAGAGTATGCTGTGTACTGACTGACAGTTGACAACCAACGTTGTTTAAATTTTAAACAAGACAAATTAATTTGGATTAGCCAAGGCATTGCTCTAAGAAAAAAGCTTTCCTAGCACAACGGTCATCATTAACTGGTGCATTCTCCATGGTAAGGCCTCTACCAAACAGAGTCCACTTGCCAACTTATCAGCACCTTCCTCTCATTAAGTATAAATGATGTTTTTCCTTTCCTTTGGTGTTCTTGCAAATTGTCCTGACGAGTACATAACAGAAAGCATCAAATTTTTTTCAGCAATACCAAGTAACTATTTAAATCATATATTTTGCAGAAGGCAAAAAATTAACAATCACTTGCTGTTTCTTAATGCCACATTGAATTCTCAGACAGCTCACAGACTTATAAGAACAATGACTGCACATAATCCTTTTCCCTGTGTTCTTTTTGCAGCCAACGTTGTGATCACCAACTTAAATAGTAATGCTGTGATGTCATGTTTAATGTGTTCAAAATTACAATGATTTAAGAGTTCCATTCGTAGTGTTTAACAGCTCTGTTGGGAGACATGAGTGTCGGTCGAGGCTATTATTTCAAATTGCATTCATAGAATCATTCAATACCTACAGTATGGAAGCAGGCCACTTGGCCCATTGATTTCACACTGACTATCCAAATAACATGCCACCCAGACCCACAGTCCTACCCTACTCTTGCATTTCCCATGGTT